>JAWJVD010000036.1:381248-581248 GCA_038048745.1 Coluber constrictor foxii
GAGGAGAGGAGAGGAGAGGAGAGGAGAGGAGAGGAGAGGAGAGGAGAGGAGAGGAGAGGAAAGGAAAGAAAGGAAAGGACAGGAGAGAAAGGAAAGGAAAGGAAAGGAAAGGAAAGGAAAGCAAAGGAAAGAAAGCAAAGGAAAGGAGAAGGGAGGGAGGAGAGGAGAGGAGAGGAGAAGGAGAAGGAGAAGGAGAGGAGAAGGAGAAGGAGAAGGAGAAGGAGAAGGAGAGGGGAGAGGAGAGGAGAGGAGAGGAGAGGAGAAGGGGAGGGGAGGGGAGGGAGAAGAGGAGAGGAGAGGAGAGGAGAGAAGGAAAGGAAGAAGGAAAGGAAAGGAAAGGAAAGGAAGGAAAGGAAGGAAAGGAAAGGAAAGGAAAGAAAGGAAAGGAAAGGAAAGGAAAGAAGGAAGGAGAGGGGAGGGGAGAGAGGAGGGAAAGGAAAGGAAAAAGGACAGGACAGGACAGGACAGTCTAACGGGTTCATGGGCAAATGTGAAAGAGGAGGCCAATACTTCAAGCACCCACAAGTTCCAATTCGTCTATTTCCCTACTGAAGTCCTGAACGGGGTGATTTTCTGCTCCACCTGCAGAAAATACCTGGTTTTTGATGGGGGTTTTTTTGGTTTTTTTTTTAAATGAGCGCATTTCTACTTTACCTTCATTCTGGAAGCTAAGCTGACGATGGTCAAATGCTTCAACTTGTTCTTCTGGGGCCCCGTCAAAGGTGGCAAGTTGTTCTGGTTCGCTGTCCCGAGAGATCAAATTTCAACAACTCCTTCAGATTATGGATTAAAACTGAAGGTGTCCTGGGGGTCAAAAAGTCCTTGCATTTCCCCTTTAACGCCCCCCCCCCCCCAAAGGTTCAAAGCTGTCAACCCAGGGCCATTTTGGAAGAGAGGAGGCACAGATGGTCACATCACTGGGGGTTGTATATGTCACCCATCAGAATCAGAATCGAGCTGGAAGGGGACCTGGGAGGTCTTGTAGTCCAGCCCTCTCTCAAGCAAGGGATCCTGTACTATTCCAGACGAGCGACTGCCCAGTCGCTTCTGAAAAACCTCCAGTGATGAAGCAACCACAACTCCTTGTGGCAAGCTGTTCACTGGTTAAAAGGAGCCTGAGTAGCGTAGGGGAGTAATGCCTCCTACCAAAGGCAGCATTAAGATCCAGCTGCTGCAATTACTTGTGAGTTCAATCCAGGCAGGCTCAAGGTCGACTCAGCCTTCCATCCTTTATAAGGTGGGTAAATTGAGGACCCAGTTTGTTGGGGGCAATAAGCTGATTTTGTATAAATATAAATATACAAAAGTATGAAGGCTATGCTTAACGCATTGTAAGCTGCCCTGATCTCTGGAGAAAGGCGCATAGAAATCTAATTTTAAAAAAAAATTGTCCTCACTTTTAGGAGGTTTCTCCTTAGTTTAGTTTAGTTTAGTTTAGTTTAGTTTAGTTTAGTTTAGTTTAGTTTAGTTTAGTTTAGTTTAGTTTAGTTTAGTTTAGTTTAGTTTATTAAATTTATATACCGCCCTTCTCTTGGTGGACTCAGGGCGGTGCACAGCCAAGAATAAAAAACATTACAATACAAAATTTAAAATTTGTAAAAGAATTAATTTTTGGACCAGAAAATTTAAAAACCTTAAATTTTAAGTGTAATTCCTTAATTCCAGGTTGCTTCTCTCCTTCATTCGTTTCCATTCATTGTTTCTTGTCCTGCCTTGTGATGCTTTGGAGAATCATTTGACCCGCTCCTCTTCGTGGCAGCCCCTTAAATACTGGAAGACTGCTATCATGTCCCCCCTAGTCCTTCTTTTCTCTAGACTGGCCAGACCCAATTCCTGCAAACCGTTCGTTGTATGTTTTGGTTCTGGGCGTTTAATAAATCTTACTTGCTCTTCTCTGCACCTTTTCCAAAGTCTCAAAATCGTTTTTCTAACGGGGTGACCAAAACGGGATGCAATATTCCAGGTGTGGTTTTACTAAAGCTTTATTAAACCGGTACTAATATTTCACGTGATTTGATTCTGTGGCCATCTGTTGATTTTGCTCGTAGGGGAACCGGCACAGAATGGCGATGAGGTGGACGGTGGGATTCTACGGTGTCATAATTGGGAGCCGTGCGCCGAACTTTTGAGTCCTAAGGACCACTTATTCAACTCAGTTATAATTTATTTATTTATTAATTATATTTCTATACCGCCCTTCTCCCGCAGGACTCAGGGCGGTGCACAGCCAAGATAAAAACAAAAACACACAAACATCATAAAATTAGAAATTAAAATTATTAAACAATTTGGCCCAGTTAATTTAAAAACCCAGAATTAAAATACCTAATTAAAATTGTTTAAATGGTCAGCCCCGCCTGTTGGAACATCAGGGTCTTGAGGGCACGGCGGAAAGTACGGAGGTCGGGGATGTTACGTATCTCCGGGGGCAATTCATTCCAAAGGGCCGGAGCCCTCGCAGAGAAGGCCCTCCCCCTGGAGGTCACCAGTCGGCATGATTTGACTGACGGCACCCTGAGGAGTCCCTCTCTGTGAGAGCGAACTGGTTGGTGGGAGGCTATTGGTGGCAGAAGGCGGTCTCGTAGATAAGTTTGAACAGTTGCTGGAGAAGCGGTCATTAAACGAGGAACACCCCCCACCACATATAAATAAAAATGTAGAAACTGTCACTTGCTTCCAGCGTGAACCAGGACTCCTACGCTGTTCTAAATATCAGCAGTTAAAAACACTGAATGTTGCAAATGAAAACTTTGTAAATTAGAGCGTAGAATATTGAAAGAGCAATTCTTACGCAGAAATCCCGCAAGGTGGGATATCACTCTGTCCTTTTCCTTCATTGCACTCCAAAAGTAAAGCCACTGTGGACAACAGATTTAGCCTACCAGGGTGGATCATACATATGGTATCATCTTCCTTTAATCCACCATAACCGGATATTTTGAGAAAGAAATTTTCTGGCAAAGCTTAGAAAGGCAGCATTTATCGTTGTGTGTCACCCACAGTTGGCTTTAATGAGAAGAGCAGTTATACAATTTACGATCAACTTACGATCGCAACTGAGCCCAAAATTTACGTTGCTAAAGTGAGAATTTGCTAAGTGAGCTTTGCCCCATTTTACAACATTGCTTGCCAACTGTTGTTAAGCGAACCACTGCATCAGGTCAAAGTTTTCTACAGTTCCAGCGGACTCTTACCAACATAATCCGGGTAGGTTCCATAGGCAAACAGATTCAGCAGCTGAAAATACGCACCATTAGGTCCTTCAGCAATCTGGAGATATAAGAAAAGCCAAAAAGAGTTATTCGTGTGTCTCTGGCGATTCTCAGTCATTCAGGTCAGGGTTATCCCAAAGGATTGTTAAGGAATATGCGCAGAGTAACCCTTGAGTAGCAAGGTGGTCTGCATGAGAAATGGCTGAGACACACTGTGATATTCTTTTACTTTTAGGAAAAACAAAGCAAAGTCCAATAAACAATCCAGGTCATACACAGATAGTTAAATTGTCAATCCAGGGATATTCCAAGAACAAAGTCTTCTTACCAGTTGTTGTAGTCATGTGCAAAAAAAGAGTTCTTTTTGGATTTGCAAACAGGAACAAGCACAGCAGTAAAACAGTCAATAAAACAGTAGAAAACAACAAGTAGCAATGATCAATCAGTGATCGTGCAGAGAGAACAGGCAGAGAGGAGCGGAGGTAGCAGTAATAATGTAATAATAGAAAAACAAGCCATGATTCAAGCTTCCTCTTAAGTACGTTGGCTACAGAGCTAGCCAATCAGAATACAGTATGATGCAATACAGCATTACAGTCTTAAAGCTGTATATTACATTTTTGACTGCAAACATGCATTGATGGTTTATATATATTGCCAACCCAACCAGTTGGGCAATAGCCGTTCCCTAACTGGACTTTCTGGTTTTCCAGTGAAGATGTTTCGCTTCTCATCAAAGAAGCTTCTTCAGCTCTTGAACTGAGCTTCTTCAGAGGTGAAGCAGCTTCCTGGATGAGAAGCAAAACGTCTTCAAAGAAAAACCAGAAAATCCTCTTTGAAAAAAGCACCTTTGGTTATTCGTGTGTTAGCCCATGGACAAACACAGATGATTAAGCCAGGGCTCGGTGTCGGAGGACAAGACGGCACGCAGCGCTGAATCAAGACAGGGCACAAAGGCTACTACCGCTAAGTGCTCAACTTACAACCGCTCATTTAGTGACCGTTCAAAGTTACAACAAGACTGGAAAAAGTCAACTTAGGACCGTTTTCACACTTAGGACCTTTCCAGCACCCCTATGATCACACGATCAAAATTTGGATGCTTGGCAACTGGTTCCTATTTATGACCGTTGCAGTCTCAGGGTCACGTGATCCTGTTTTGCGACCTTTTTGACAAGCAAAGTCAACGGGAAAGCCAGATTCACTTAACATTACTACCTTAATAACTGCAGTGATTCGCTTAAGAATGGTGGCAAGAAGGGCCATCAAATGGGGTAAAATGTCGGCTGGTGACCCCCAGGGGGAGAGCCTTCTCTGTGGTAGCCCCAACCCTCTGGAACGATCTTCCTCCAGAACTGAGAACAATTGCTGACCTCCGGACTTTTCGTCGGGCTCTGAAGACCTATCTCTTTCAACTTGCCGGACTTGCCTGATCCCTTCTATTTTAAAAAAATTTTTAGAACTTTTATCTGTTTTTAAACTTTCAGCCTTATTTATATCTGTTTTAGTATGATTTTAACTTTTTTGTATTGGTTTTTAGTTGGCTGTTCACTGCCCTGAGTCCGTCAGGAGAAGGGCGGTATATAAATTTAATAAATAAATAAATAAATAAATAAATAAAAAAAATTCACTTAACCAACGTTTTCACTTGGCAAAAGAAATTTGGGCTCAGTGTTGGTCGTTAAGTCGAGGACTACTTGTATTTCAGTACCAGAGGTCACCATCTTTAGTGCCAGATTTCAAATACGGGAAGCAGTGCCAATGGGTGGCTGCCACTCCTTGGCACGGGGAGTGTTACCAGTTTACAATCTGTGGGGAAATCAAGTGTGGAATTTTACTTGAGGCAGCCTCTCGTCCCCAATGATGAAGATTCTCCCAAACTTAACCAAGGCGGATGTCAACCATTCCCTTGGCATATGCAGCAAAAGAAACCTCTGGGATATTATTTTACCAAGAGTATAAAACTTTACTGATAGACCCGTACAGGATACAGAAGAAGAGAAGCCAGTTCTGAGGCTTTCCTGCAAAAATTGCAGTGTTAAAATACCCCCTTTTTCCCCTCTAGGCCACCCACATGTCCTTTGTCCACCAATCCAATGCAATCTCTTTGGGAAACAGCTTGCCCGGCTCAGAAGGGTCTCATTGTACGACCTTGAGATGTTGAGATTCTCCCAGGCTACTGAAGATGCGCACAAATTCCTCAGTTGAATGTTGGTTGTTAGAGTGGTAAAAGCTATCGAGGAGAAAACAACACCTCTACCAACACAGATTGGACTTGGACTGCAAGGCGATCCAACCGGTCAGTCCTAGAGGAGATCAACCCTGACTGATCTTTAGATGGCCAGATCCTGAAGAGGAAATTCAAATCTTTTGGCTACCTAATGAAAAGGAAGGACTCCCTGGAGAAGAGCCCAATGCTGGGAACGATGGAGGGCAAAAGAAGAAGGGGGCGGCAGAGAACGAGGTGGTTGGATGGAGTCACTGAAGCAGTTGGCGTGAGGTTCAATGGACTCCAGAGCAGGTGTCTCCAACCTGGGCAACTTTTAAGATTTGTGGACTTCAACTCCCAGAGTTCCTCAGCCAGCTCTGCTGGCTGAGGAACTCTGGGAATTGAAGTCCACAAGTCTTAAAGTTGCCCAGGTTGGAGACACCTGCTCCAGAGGATGGTAGAGGACAGGAAGGCCTGGAGGAACATTGTCCATAGGGTCGCCGTGGATCAGACACGACTTCGCGACTAACAACCACCACCAACACAGGGCAAGCCACCGTATAAAAACAGAAAGGAAACTCTACACTAGCTAATACTGATGGCGTTACCTAGTTGAGCAATGAAATGCATGCAAGAAAACCAACAAGATCCTAGAGCACCAAGGACCCCGCCCTTCAATCCTGAGCTGTAGATTCTCTTCTATTGGACCCTTACTGTCACACCTTGCCCCAGCATAGAAACAAGTGAAGAAAGGAATGTGTCCCAACACTCACCTCTCGCACATTCGTTAATTCCAGTAGTTCTCCAAATACATAAATCCCAGGAGCCTCCAGCACTTGGTTGATGAGGGCGATCAGAGCTGAACCACTAGTGCCTCTGGCTAATAAAATGAACTGCTCCAGGAGGTTGCAGGCTGGCTTCTGCTCCCCTGCCATTCTCAATTTTTAACACTGCAAAAAGAGAGTTTTTCAACGTTTGGTTCAAAAGGAATGTTGTGACAGAAGCCAGTAGGATGAATGAAAACACTTCAGCTTTATTTCATGTCTAAAAAAGTAGAATCCTAAAGAAGCAATTAATGTCAAGAGATGCTCAACCCTAAAGGGGGGGGGGGGAAATACACCAAAGTTATACATTTATGAAGGCTGGGAAAAGGAAGGGTGACAATATTTACAAATTTCTGCTTTTCCAGTTTAAAAATCTGAGCCTGAGTAGCGTAGGGGAGTAATGCCTCCTACAAAGGCAGCATTTAAGATCCAGCTGCTGCAATTACTTGCGAGTTCAATCCCAGGCAGGCTCAAGGTCGACTCTGCCTTCCATCCTTTCTAAGGTGGGTAAATTGAGGACCCAGTTTGTTGGGGGCAATAAGCTGACTTTGTATAAATATAAATATAAATATACAAAAGTATGAAGGCTATTGCTTAACGCATTGTAAGCCGCCCTGAGTCTCTGGAGAAGGGCGGCATATAAATTAAATTTAAAAAAAAATGTATTTTCACATTTTCAAATGTGTCAAACAAATCACTGCAGTCAAGTAAATCATGTGGTTATTAAATGACTTTGCTTCCTGGGAAGCTTACAAATGATGATCATGTGACTCTGGAGCAGTGCAACTGTCAGAAATACAAGCCAATTGTCAAGAACTGAATTTGGATCATGTGACCCGAAGGATGCTACAACCATCGTTAAGTGTAAAAACTGGACATAAGTCACTTTTTTCAGTGCCTTTGTAATTCTGAACAGTCGCCAAACAAATGGTTGTATGCCGAGGACTACCTGTCCCAAAAATTATCTATCAAGGAAATTAAACAATTCCAGAATCAGGCCTACTTTTTAAAGAAATGCCTTTCCTTGCTGGTGGAACAGACTGATAATCTAATCCTAACATTTTATCAGTTCTTACTTGATCCAGCAAATGAAGATTTTCCCATTAACATTAATCTGAATAGCTGGCTGGAGAATTCTGGGAGTTGAAGTCCCCAAGTCTTAAAGCTGCCATGTTTGAAGGCCTCTGACATAAAAGCACAGCTGGCTGGAGAATTCTGGGAGTTGAAGTCCACAAGTCTTAAAGCTGCCATGTTTGAAGGCCTCTGACATAGAGCATAGCTGGCTGGAGAATTCTGGGAGTTGAAGTCCACAAGTCTTAAAGCTGCCATGTTTGAAGGCCTCTGACATAGAGCATAGCTGGCTGGAGAATTCTGGGAGTTGAAGTCCACAAGTCTTAAAGCTGCCATGTTTGAAGGCCTCTGACATAAGAGCATAGCTGGCTGGAGAATTCTGGGAGTTGAAGTCCCCAAGTCTTCAAGCGGCCATGTTTGAAGGCCTCTGACATAAAAGCACAGCTGGCTGGAGAATTCTGGGAGTTGAAGTCCCCAAGTCTTAAAGCTGCCATGTTTGAAGGCCTCTGACATAAGAGCATAGCTGGCTGAAGAATTCTGGGAGTTGAAGTCCCCAAGTCTTAAAGCTGCCATGTTTGAAGGCCTCTGACATAAAAGCACAGCTGGCTGGAGAATTCTGGGAGTTGAAGTCCACAAGTCTTAAAGCTGCCATGTTTGAAGGCCTCTGACATAGAGCATAGCTGGCTGGAGAATTCTGGGAGTTGAAGTCCACAAGTCTTAAAGCTGCCATGTTTGAAGGCCTCTGACATAGAGCATAGCTGGCTGGAGAATTCTGGGAGTTGAAGTCCACAAGTCTTAAAGCTGCCATGTTTGAAGGCCTCTGACATAGAGCATAGCTGGCTGGAGAATTCTGGGAGTTGAAGTCCACAAGTCTTAAAGCGGCCATGTTTGAAGGCCTCTGACATAGAGCATAGCTGGCTGGAGAATTCTGGGAGTTGAAGTCCACAAGTCTTAAAGCTGCCATGTTTGAAGGCCTCTGACATAGAGCATAGCTGGCTGGAGAATTCTGGGAGTTGAAGTCCACAAGTCTTAAAGCGGCCATGTTTGAAGGCCTCTGACATAGAGCATAGCTGGCTGGAGAATTCTGGGAGTTGAAGTCCACAAGTCTTAAAGCGGCCATGTTTGAAGGCCTCTGACATAGAGCATAGCTGGCTGGAGAATTCTGGGAGTTGAAGTCCACAAGTCTTAAAGCTGCCAAGTTTGAAGACCTCTGTCATAGATGCTTGAGGGATCAAATTACTCCCATCAATTCTACCCATCCCATTAAATTGGACAACAGGGATAAACTTCAGCTCCCATCTAGTGAGATGGGATCATCTCGCTAGATGGGACCTGAAGCTCATCTAGAGATCATCTAGCAGGACCCACGGTCCTTCTCTGCAGCTGTGCTCGCTCTCAAACACTGCCCAAGGTTCAGCTGGCCCCAACTCTGTTCACCTTTCAGAAAGCCTTGAAAACCTGGTTGCTTTCCCAAGCATCAGAACTAGGATTGTAACTGAGCCCACGCTATTAATGAATGGTATGTTTGGGAATCACTGTGTTAAATCAGCTGAGAAAATAGTTTTTAATTGTTTTTACATGCAGGTAGTTCTCAACGAATGACCCCCATTTTACAACTTTTCCCGCCACAGTTGTTAAGTTAGTAGCACGGGTGCAAAGTAAATCTGGTTTCCCCATTGACTTTGCTTGCAATGAGGTCCCAAAAGGTGGATCTATAGCTGAAATTTATTTATTTATTTTTCATTCACTCATTCACTCATTCACTCATTCATTCATTCATTCATTTATTGCATTTTTATACCGCCCTTCTCCCGAAGGACTCAGGGCGGTATACAGCCATCGTAAAACAATAACAACACAAAAATTAAAAACCATTTAAAATAATTCAATCATTTGGCCGTAATTAAAAACCCCAGAACTAAAAACCATTTTAATAACCAGTTTAAAAATCCATTAAAATCATTGTTCCATCAGACCGACGATGAAATAATAGGGTCTTCAGAGCATGACAGCAGGCGCGGAGGTCGGGGATCCTTTGTATATCCAGGGACTCAACAATGAACTAAAGGGCCCCCGTCAGTGAGCTGTTGGATAGCATTACTTGGTCTGTTGTGTGGATGTTTGGTGGTTTATGGGTGGGGAATTTTGGGGTGTGTGTGTGTGTGTGTGTGTCTGGGGATTGTCATGTCTGTTGGGCTTGGTCTCTGAGTGTTATGTGAATTTCGTTGTATGGGTATACTGTGTATGTACGTACAATGACAATAAACTATATATACATATATATGTGTGTGTGTGTATTTGTTTTTGTAGATTTTCACAGGTAGAGGTATGCAAGTTTTGGTGTATTCAGGTCTTTTCCCATGTAAGATTGAGAGTATCTTAGTGTCCTAGTCCCCCAATGGGCAGCAGAGTGCTTGCTGGCTGCCTGAAGAATAAAAGCCTAGAAACTAGTGGACTGTGATTTCACTGAACTGTGGCTGCATAAAAATCTTGGTTTACGTAGAAAGAACCTGGCTAAAGAGAAAAAACACATTTCTTTTCCTACAAAAAGAAAATACATACATACATACATACATACATACATACATACATAAATATATGTACATATGAATATGTATATGTATATATGTATGTATGTATTAAGTGTTTTTCTATTGAGACACCTGGTCTACCCCACCATGTGATGTGGGAGGGAGCGTACTGCATCCCTTTTGCCTTTCAGCTCCAATCCAGGAGCCCTCAAGCAGTCGCATTCACGACAAACCATTTTATACCAAATTTATATTTCGCTGATAAAGAAATACTAGTCTCCCTTTATTTCTTTATCAGCGAAATATAAATTTGATATATATGTATATATATCAAGTTTATTGTCATTGTACATATATACACAGTATACGTACACACACACATATATATATGTGTGTACATACATACATATATATCCCACATGTCCCCAGGGCATTGCAACCATCATAACTGCCAAGCGTCCAAAGCTTGATTCTACAGTTGGGATTTCATAAATAAGCAACATACATACCAGTCAGGGGCTTACAAAAAAAGCGAGGAGGGTCTCCGCTGGATACTACAGGTTCAGAGTCTTCTGTCCAAGTACCCCAGACGCAGCGAACGGAAATAAGCGGTGTTACTCCAGGCCTCCAGCGTGCTCAGAAATACAGGCCAGGAGAAAGAAGCGCACAACTGGTTGAACACACAACCTGCTTGTGTTTAAGGGGCTCGGCGGCTGCACATGTTCCCTGCAAGAGAGAGGAGGAGAAGAAGTCAAGAGAAATGATCCAAATCTGGCCTGCAAAATTCCAGGAGGCCACTAGGGGGCAGCCACAGCTTGTAAGGTCTCCTAACTGGCGCCCTCTAGCGGCGGCCTGGGGTTTTGCAGCCTTAGAGCCGGCTCTTAGGGAGGACGACGCAGGTATGGCGGCTAAAAAGGACTCCCGCTACCACGCCCATCATCCCCAGCCACCCAAAAACCCCCTCCCCCCTTTTTTTCCTTCAGGCCTGAATTTGAGCTCCCCTTAGGGGGTGTCAATCCCCCCCACCCCAAAACCACTTGGGACTCCAAATCCCATCATTCCCATCCGCCTGGCAGCGTGGAGGGAGCCACGGAGACTGAGGAGTCTCTTTCAACGGAGCGGCGGCACCGAAGGAAAATGCCTCCCCGGCTCGCCCGACTCCTCTGGAGGCGCGAACGAGGCCTTCTCCGGCCCCCGAAGTCGCGTCCTTCTCCGTCCCGGGCTCAAGGTAGCGGTCCTTACCGGGGAAGGTGCGGTTGTCTCCCGGCTGCTTCTCCGCTTGGTCGCGCCTCGCCTCAGGCCGCCATGACAGCCGCCCTGCCCAAACGGGCGCCGCTCGCAGGTGCGTCCGACGGTCCGTCCGTTCCCCCCGGCCCGACCGGAAACTGTTCCTCCGACACAAACGTTCCGCCCGAAAAAAAGGTTCCCAGAGCGGCTGAGGGAGACGGGGGGGGGGGGGGAAGTGAGCGAGTGAGCCGCCTTTTGAGAATCAGGGGCCGGCCTCCCATGATGCACTTCGCTTGGACCCTCACTTTAACCCTTTTTTTAAAAAATAAAACCACAATTATTGATTTATTTAGCCAATGGCAAATACATGGACTTGTGTATAATGAAAAGAAGGACTTGGGGTGACATGATAGCAGAGTTCCAGTATTTGGGGAGTGGGGGCTGCCCCAAACAAGAGGGGGAGTCAAGCTATTCTCCAAAGCACCAGAAGCCAAAACAAGAAGCGATGGGGGGAAACTAATCCAGGAGAGAAGGAAACTGGGATTAAGGAGAAACGGCCCAGTGAGGACAATTAACCAGCGGAACAACTTGCCTCTGGAAGTTGTGAATGCTCCAACACTGGAAGTTTTTAAAAATATACTTTTTAAAAAATTTATTAGCCAAGTGTGATTGGACACACAAGGAATTTGTTGATTGGACACACAAAGAAGATGTTGAATAACCATTTGTCTGTAGTGCTGTAGGGGGTTGGACTAGAAGACCTCCAAGGTCCCTTCCAAATCTGGTATTCTATTCTATTCTATTCTATTCTATTCTATTCTATTCCTCTACTCTACTCCTACTCCTACTCTACTGCTATTCTATTCTATTCTATTCTACTCCTATTCTACTCTATTCCTCTACTCCTACTCTACTCCTATTCTATTCTATTCTATTCCTCTACTCCTACTCCTACTCTACTCCTATTCTATTCTATTCTATTCTATTCCTCTACTCTACTTCTATTCTATTCTGTTATGGAATGAAGTGACCAAGCAACACTCCTGGGTCAATCAGAGAGAGAGTTTATTGCGCAAGACTCATAAGCCAGGTTCCAATTTTGGCTTAGAGTAAAGTCTCCATGCTTGTATGACACATTATATACTTTTCTAAACAAAGGATTCTGCTAACACAGCAACTTTTCCATATATGGTTAACATACATTTGTCATTTTTAATTGTCATTTTCCTAATTATTAAAAGTTTTACATTATCTATCCACACTCATAATTCTTCTTGTATTTTGGCTGAAGTACAAATTTCTTCTTTGATATCTGCTTCCCGTCCAGGTGCTATTCTCTGGCCTAATCACCCTTGACTATATTTCATGAAGATCTCCCTTTTCTTCTGACAAGTTATGGGGGGCCTCTTTAGAGTGTCAAGGGAGTTCATGCTGACATTGTATTTTCTCTAGCTGGCAGTATTTCTTGTCTTCAGAATATAGTTGCTTTTAGAATATATTTTATAAAGAATATATAAAGGTATCCAAAGATCATCTATCCTGACCCACATTATCCCCCCCCTGTGGAAGTTGTTTATTAATATTTTTAATACATAAACTTCCATTATTTGTATACTAAGTTCCAATAAACAAATCTACCTTATATAGAGTCTAACAAAATATAATAATAAAAGTAAAGGATAAGTAGTACTTGATTGTTATTACTCTCTTGATTCTTGGGGAGATTTTTTCCACCTTTCTATAGGCCCCATGTTCTCATATGGGTCTGTTTCAGAATCTTTATGTTCTTCAAAGGCATTAGAGCTAAACTGATGATCGATGAGAGTTTTCATTAAAACCAACTTCTTTTCAGATTGCAGTTCCTTTACCCTCTAAAGGATTTATACAAGAAAATAAAATCTAGACCTGCTTCAGCACATATTAACAACATTCGTTTCATCCTGCCGGATCCAGGCAACCAAGAAAACCACATATCTGCTGTCTGTAACCTGTGGCTTATTTTAGAAGCTCTTTCCTGCAGTTCATTAGCACCTTCCTTGACCACACCTGATTTCCTTTCTCAGCTGTCAGGAGGTCTAAGGCACATCAGTTTTGTAAAATTACTGTTGCAAAGGAATCTATCTGATCTTGGACTTTGACCAAGGTTCCAACAATCTGGTTCAAGCTCTCTTGAAGCTCTTCCGACAATTGCTGAAACTGTATTACAGAGTGTGTCAGACCACCTACACCTGTTCCAAGTGTAGTTCCAATTCCCATGATTGCTAATAGTGGGATCAATATTGAGTATCCTCTTCTGAACATGTCCCATAAGGGGAACAGGGATAGTGTTCCTCCAGTGACAACACCTATTTTAAGAAAATGTACATGTTCTTATTCAGTTTGTTGGCAAACAGAAATGTGCACTTTTCCACACAAAAAGAACACTTCTTTTTCCTCTATGCATACTCCTATGTTCATAGAGAAAGCATGACTCTTACGATGGTCTTCATTAGTCCAGACCCTTAGAGTCCCTGCCACCTGCCAGTGGTTGCAATGGGATTTCTAATGAAGGGTCCTTTTGTTTATCTCTGAGAATTGGTACTTCAAAAAGGATACATAAACCTGATTTGATCTTAAAGTTTAGCCAAAGTGGAAACTGTGGAGGCTGAAATGGTCTTGGACAACTTTCAAAGGACATATTCCATCCTTCCCCACTTTCCTTTCTTAAAGCTCATTTCTGATGGTGTTAAGCCAGTAACCTTTTGTCGAAATAAGTGGTGGGAAGAGGGAAACATATCCTTTGTTAATTTCATATCCATCAAATATATCTTAGGGCCAAAGTATATTTCTGACTGACATTGTTTTTCTGTCAGGGATCCTACAGGCCTACCAAGTTTCTGATTGGCCTTCTCTTTATACACAGAAAAGGTGTTCCTATGAGGTAGCTATTAGGCCTGTAATAGGAAAATGGCTTTTACCCAATCTTTTGAATGCCTCCTAAAAATCTCCTTGTATCGGTGAGACAGGTACTTCATCTCTGCTATCCCCTTCAAGGATAATTGTAGCCTTTGTTCTAACCCAGAGTTGTGGTTTAACAGTCATAGCATATAAGATGCAGGGTCAGCAGATAAACATAACCAACATCTTTGACCTAGGGTAGGGTTATATTGATTAACAAGTTCTTGACTTAATTCCAGGATTCTGGATATGTAGTCTGCTTTATGCAATTGTTGTAGAGGCCCATTTTCCTTATCTATCCCCCCCTGAGCAGGGTATGTTAATCTCAGAACCTTAGGTTGTGGAGTCACCTTAGGTCTAAAGTAACAACCCCGTGCATAGACAATGCGTTTTTGACGGGAGCATACTTGACCCAAAGTGTCTCCACTAATGTTCCTGCTATAGTTACATGAGATCCTGTTATGAACAATGTCTAAAGCCATAAACAAATCCAAATAACCTATGGTGTAAAACTCACTAGTCAGGAATAGAGTCAGTGGTACATGATGATTGAGAAGTAACAGTAGGAAGAGAATCCTAGGTGTACCACAAAACCTATTCTTATATATATAAAACAAGAGTAAAAGTAGGGCTAGGAGAGCGAGTACCCACAGAATCCACACCCATACCCAACCTATGTCTAACATTAGTATGTGTAAGAATGCATTACATTACAGTGAATAAGATATATCTACAGTGTGAAGGTTGTCTTCATCCTTACTGATCTTCAGCCGTGCGCTGGGAACCAGCTTCCGGAGTGGTTCAGCAAGGCGGACGTTCACCACCGTGCGTAGAGAGTCCATTGCCGGTAGGACTTAGCAAGGTGTATTCTTGAATGTTAGCACCAATGGTTTGTCAGTGTTTGTTACCTGGTATGTGACTGATCACTCTGGTCTGCAAGTGTCAATCTCGTCCAATGGATCCAAGATCTTCTTTCTAAAGTCTTAAAAGGCACTATTACAAAATCCAACACATCTGGCAGAATTTGCAATGGAATCTAATCAGTTGCAGTCCTCTGCAGTTGGGAAACAGCATAGGCAACTACTTAGTCCTAAAAAGAAAAATACAAACATAGGCCAGGTGATGAAGAACACTATTGCCACTGGTTACTACTCGCCAGTCAGTTGGTTCCTTTGGATCCGCAATGTCAATAGATTTCCTTGGTGAGATTCCACCTTCCACTCCTGTGGGGCTGGCACGGGCCCTTTCACTTGGAGTTTAACTTCCTTTCAGCTCAACACCCAATCATCGTGGTGGAAGTTGTGATCTGGAAACTCCAAAAGTGGCATCTGGGCTAAGAGTCCTTGTTTCCTAAGAACTTCAAAATATCTGGACAGTTTATATACATGTTGTTTCAATACTATGTTTCTGGTTTCCAGGTAATCAATGCATATGCTTCCTGACATGAAAGCTACACCAAACAATAATACATCTGATGGTATTCTAATATTCTTTCTAGGTTGGATCTAAGTAAACTTTTGACACTTCTGTTGTTGTAGCATTACTGCAGGGAAGGCGTTAACTCCCCTTATGAGGCGGTCCACTATGACCAATAAATATTGTACTCTCCCCCTTCTTGGTAATTTTGTAAAATTCATTTGAGTACATTGAAATGATCTTAAAGCTGGTGATCTCCACCCATCTGATCACCCATTTGATGTTTTCTGACAGCTTCTTTATTCGCCTCTTTTCACAAATTAAACATTTGTCTATAATTTGCTATAGGATATATTCCAATATCACCACAGCATTTTAAAAGTTCATTTACAATAGCTTGAATTCCCCAATGATTTCACCCATAGTTTGCTAAATGTATGCATTACCCCAAATGCATGCTTGGAATCTGTTTATGTGTCCTCCCAAGATGCATAGAGATTGATGTAGTGCATACACTTCACAAGTTTAAGCAGACCAATTTTGAGGCAAACCCCTTGCTTCCAGGACCTCTTAAGTGTGTCCATTTATAATAAAAATTGCTTGTTCTTGTTCCAGGGGGTGTACCTCCAAATCTGGTCTTATTTTTATTTTTATTTATTTTTATTGTATTTTTATTTTTATTTTGTAAATCAATTACTTTAGCACAATAATGTTGTGATCCAAACTGATCCATTAATCTAGTGTTGGCTAAGAACTGTGCTGGATTCAAATTGTGATCTCTAATTAAAATTAAGTCAGTCTGCTGCATTAAAATAGCTTCATATTTTAGATGGGGTGCTCACAATAAGGGCTTCCCCAAAGATCAATTTCCCACTTAATTGGACCAGTAGCAGCAATTGCTTGAATACATACTGGCCATCCCCTTGTTACTGGGTCCATTATGTTTGACAGGAATGCCACGGGTTTCTTTTGTCCTGTCCAGTTCTGAGCCAACATCTCTTTGTGCAAATCCATATACTGTGTTTAAAAGAGATGGAAGGGCTTTTCCAAATGTGGTAAACTTAATATGGAAGCCTTGGTTAAAGCTTGTTTCAAATTTTCAAAGCTTCCTTTGTTTTTTGTACCCCTCCCATTTCAAATTCCAAAGTCCAGATTCAATTAATTTTGCATACAGGGGTTTGGTAAGATCAGTATTCCCATCAACCCAAACCTCAGTATCTCCTTAGTTCTTGCTTGATTTCAGGTAGAGGTTGTAATGCCACCTCTTCTATTCTATCAGGAATGATGTTCTATTTCCTTCACTTAATTAAGTGTATTCTAATGCTTTGTTTACTCATTTTGTTTTCAGTTAATTTAAAAAAATACTACTTTCTTCTGTTGGTCCTAGTATTAAATTTATCAAGAGCTCTCTGTGTAATCCAAAAAGGAGTCACCCATCGCCACTAGTACTGACTTTCATCTTCTGCCATCAAATTGTACACTTACGCTTCCTTTCTTTGGATCGGGCACCCTGTCTTTGCCTACCGAAGGTCCCACATGATTCCAAAACAAATCCCAAATCTTTCTGTTTATCGGTTCCACCCTCTAACTCCCATTTCTGGCTTCCAAATCCGCACAAGTCTATGCAAACCCAACTTTAAAGACAACTTTTCTGGATTACACTAAAACTTCCTTTCTCTCTTTGTTGGAAAATATAGGAAACACAAAAGAGTAGTGAAATTCCTCAAAAAGAAATAAGCAAAAAAACGTAGGCAGAGATCCAGCCCCCACCTTAAAGAAAAAAAATATCCAATAAGGAAAAGAAAACAAATCAAAGTAATTAGAATTTTCAAAACAATCACGCACAAATGAAAGAAATTTCAAAAGACTTTAAAGAGTCACAGAGAAAATCAAAAGACATTTTAGAATATAAAAAGGTTACTCTTGCAGTCCAAACAGGCTAGCTTCGGAAAGCTATGCTTGCATTTGTCATGTCACCTTCCTATAAACAATAAAACTGCTTCTGCTCCCAACCACCTTGAGGAAATTTCCTAGCCGAGAACTTTTGAACCCCAGAAAGGAAACGCTTTCCCTTCCTTCCCAACTTTCTTAACTTCCTATATTGTAAGGAGAATAGCTGCAAAAGTAAAACAATTTAAATGAAGTATTTTAGATCAATGCTCTGAAGCATATTTGTATCAAACTTTAGGGTCAATCTCTGCTTTCAATAAAATGCAAGTCAGATTCAGAAAATTTTTCAAAATCATTTCTTTTATATAGGTTTAATTAAATATTTGAAACCTCAAGAATTAGCAGAAAAATAAAATCAAAATTGTTTTCAGAGCAGAAAAGAAAAGCTTTTATATGCAAATGGAACAGAGAGAGAGAGGGATGGGGGGGGGAAAGAGAGAGTGAGAGGCTGCAGCCGATCCCCCACTTGGCCCTCCCTTCTCAGACAGATTAAGAGAAAAGGAAAAAGTTTTAAAAGCAAGCGGAGAAGCCATCCTCCCTTAAAGAAACTGTATTCCGAGTCAAAAACAGTGAAGCTACAAAGGCAGGTATCAGATAGCCTTACTCCGCCTTTCTCAGGCTGTTTTAGCAGAGAGAAAAAAATGGTGAAAAGAACAAAAGCCCGCAGCCCACCCTTTTCCTGCTTTTTGCAAAGGAAGCGGGGGGGGGGGGGGGGGTCCGGAATACAGGGAGAGGAAAAAAAAATGGTTAAACTGCATAGGATTCTTATCTCCTTTCGCCTCTTCAGCATCCGTTCAACAACACACAGACATTCACAGGGCACAGAATCAATCATTCCTTATGAGCTTTTAGGACACCTCGAATACACACTCACATTTATGCTGCAATCAAACTGTGTACACCACACCCATGCAAAAATTTTATTTTATGCAAACCAATAATTAAAATGATGTAAAGGAGCTCAATTTTTCTAAATAGGTTTGGAAATGCCTACATACATACACATACACAAACATACCTTTAAACATTTCCAAATCTGTGGAGGGAAGTTGTTTGTTTTAATTTTACTTCCTTGGCTAGCCTATAGTTTATTCTTAAAGGAGTGGGGGAACTCAGAGAGCAGTTAAATCATAATTATGATTGTGGGCCCAAACTACTCTCCGTTTCCCACATCTCCAAGTCAAGATGTTCAATTAATAGACATGTCATAATTAATTCAATTCTTATTCAATTCTACATACTATCATTATAAATGCACATCAACAAAACAAAATAATTTTCAACAGAAATCACATCAAAGCAATCAATTTAACTTGTTTTCCCTTTTAGACAGGCTTTACTTTTTTATTACCTGCTAAACCCCTGTGGGAAGAACAATAAAACAATTTCTTTTCGTTTCTTAGTTCCTTCAGAGCTTCTTAGCTTAAAAATGGTGATTTATCAGAATGCCTACAACACTGCGGCAGGTCCCTTCTGTTCACACATTTTTTAACTTCTTACTTTTCATTCTGTGTACTTTAACTTTTTCAAGTTCTTTATTACACAGTCCTAACATGAGACTCGAACTCATGACTTGAAGACTTAGGCCCCTCCTTGTCTTCTAGGAAGTTGATCAGACCCCCCTCATCCACTAGTTAATAGTGGGCACCCTTGTTAAAAGAAACTAAAATTCCTTGATTTATACTTACCTGCAGGCTTGCTTTTCTTTTTGAAAATTTTTCTGTTGGGGTCTCTGTCTGATTGACCTTTGTGGGTCCTTGACTGGTCTGTTTCGCTGGTGGGTTTACGGCACCTCCTCACCGGAAGATTCCTGAGACTGCAATTGAGTCCTTGTAGCCGGCTTAATGGATGTTCCGTTTGGGAAGGAGCCGATCCCACCAGGGCAGCCGTCACGGTAGTCGCCTCTGCGGTGCCAGAATTGTTATGGAATGAAGTGACCAAGCAACACTCCTGGGTCAATCAGAGAGAGAGTTTATTGCGCAAGACTCATAAGCCAGGTTCCAATTTTGGCTTAGAGTAAAGTCTCCATGCTTGTATGACACATTATATACTTTTCTAAACAAAGGATTCTGCTAACACAGCAACTTTTCCATATATGGTTAACATACATTTGTCATTTTTAATTGTCATTTTCCTAATTATTAAAAGTTTTACATTATCTATCCACACTCATAATTCTTCTTGTATTTTGGCTGAAGTACAAATTTCTTCTTTGATATCTGCTTCCCGTCCAGGTGCTATTCTCTGGCCTAATCACCCTTGACTATATTTCATGAAGATCTCCCTTTTCTTCTGACAAGTTATGGGGGGCCTCTTTAGAGTGTCAAGGGAGTTCATGCTGACATTGTATTTTCTCTAGCTGGCAGTATTTCTTGTCTTCAGAATATAGTTGCTTTTAGAATATATTTTATAAAGAATATATAAAGGTATCCAAAGATCATCTATCCTGACCCACATTAATTCCTCTACTCCTACTCAACTCAACTCAACTCAACTCTACTCTACTCTACTCTACTTCTATTCTACTCTACTCTACTCTACTCTACTCTACTCTACTCTACTCTACTCTACTCTACTCTACTCTACTCTACTCTACCCTACCCTACCCTACCCTACCCTACCCTACCCTACCCTATCCTATCCTATCCTATCCTATCCTATCCTATCCTATCCTATTCTTATAGTAGTTCAAATGTTAATGTCCAGGCCACCCAGCCATTCAAAGACAGGGTGGTCTATCTTGAAAAAAAACAGACATTGGGCCCGTGTAAGCTCTTGATGGACATTCAGACACAATGTGGTGGATCTTTTGTCGTGGAGCACCACAGTCACACTGGGGGGTAGAGAGACAAGACCCCACTTAAACAATGACTCCTGGCAGACGCCATGTTAAGTACGGATCCTATTCACAGTTGACCAATGCGGGCGAGGAAGGTCAAAAGCTGGCACCTTTTGTTTAGTAATAATGGAGGAAGTTAGCACCTACCCCTCTCCTAGGAAAATGAGATATTTCAGGAAATATTACCGTGTTTCCCTGAAAATAAGACAGGGTCTTATTTTCTTTTGAACCCTGAAATAAGGGCTTGGTCTTATTATCAAGGGGCCTTATTATTTCGTTGGTGGAGGAGACCCCGGGCAGCCTGCGGTCTCACAGCCGGGAGTCCAGCAGGGAGAAGCTCCCTCCGTGCGCCATCAAGCCCCTCCCCTTCCACGGGGTGTGTATGTAGAATACGAGCGGCCTGAAGGCGCCAAGCAACACGAATGACTGTCCCCCTCCCCAGTTCACACACCTCCAAGATTACCACATCGATGTGGGTGAAGCCGGTGAGTACCAGGTCCTTAAGAAGCTCGTAGCCATTGTCACCGGTGCCCACCACCAGCTCCAGCCGTCACCACAGAGTAGAATGTGCACCCCCAGAGCGGCCATTACCCTGGCTGGGGTTTGGAAGCTGCAGAGGCAGAGTTTGGGGGAGAGAAAGATTTCTGCTGCTTCGGCTGCTGCTTTCCTTCCATGCAGCAAAAACCAGTAGCAAAGGTAAGTGTTCTGTCCCCGTCTCACACACACACACATACAGACAGGCAACCGGGAGTTAAATAACTGGCAGACAACCAATTCTTCCGATAAGATGCTTGGCAGCCACCCAGTAGCTGCTTGCCAATAACTTTTATCAACAAACAAATGCACACGGTAAGGATTTGTCCAGCTTATGAGGATAAAACCAAAACCGATCTTGCTGTTTCCAGAGATGCAATGTGATTTGATAGAAGTTAGTTTTGTCCGTCACAGAGTCTGAAAGGCTAACTCACCCCCTTTTATACCCTGTGGGGTGTGGTCCAGTGACTCAGCGTAATCTCTGGCACGCCTTTTCTTCTGTTACACGTGCTTGTCCTTGCGATGCTGCCGAGGAGCCAGCCAAGACTCATTACCCTCATCACTGTCCACCTGTGGCTGTGTGGACGTGCTTGGCTCTGGGCCTATCTCTTGTCCTTTGGTGTCGTCCGGAGGCATTGCCAGAGAGGAGGGTCCTGGAGAGGGAGGCCTTGCCAACTCCTCTCCCTCACTCTCAGAGTCTGCATCTGCCGATGACACAGGCTCAGGCAACGGAGCCACAACAGTAAGTGAAACCCACCACTGGACACAGTGTGGTGGATATTTTGTCGAGGAGCACCACAGTCACACTCAGGGGTAGAGAGACAAGACAATGAGTCCTGCAGACACCACGCTGGGTACAAATCCTGTTCAGAGTTGCCCAATGCTGGCGAGGAAGGTCAAAACCTGGCACCTTTTGTGTAGTAATAAGAATACTTATATATAATAATATACCTCAGTGTTTCTCAACCTTGGCAACCTGAAGATGGGCGGACTCCAACTCCCAGAATTCCCCAGCCAGCATGCTGAATTATTATTCTTCCTTATTCATTATGAAGGAACATAGTGATCAAACCACTGGTGAAATCCAAATTCTTTTCCTACCGGTTCTGTGGGAGTGGCTTGGTAGGCATGGTGTGGCTTTGTGGGCGGGGCTTGGCAGGCTTGGCAGGGGAAGGATACTGCAAAATCTCCATTCCCACCCCGCTCCAGGGGAAGGATACTACAAAATCCCCGTTCCCTCCCCACTCCTGGGGAAAGGGTATTGCAAAATCTTAATTCCCACCCCACTCTGGGACCATCCAGAGATGGTATTTGCCGTTTTTTTTTTTTAATTTGATTTATATGCCACCCTTCTCCAAAGACTCAGGGTGGCTTACAGTGCGTTAAGCAATAGCCTTCATACTTTTGTATATTTATACAAAGTCAGCTTATTGCCCCCACAAACTGGGTCCTCAATTTAGAAAGGATGGAAGGCTGAGTTGACCTTGAGCCTGGCTAGGATTGAACTCGCAGTAATTGCAGGCAGCTGGATGTTAACTACTGCCTTAGTAGGAGGCATTAGCCTCCTACGCCATTCAAAATTTCCACTACCGATTCTCCAGAACCTGTTGAATTTCACCCCTGGATCAAACCAATATTTGCTGTTTGCTTCTGATATGATCTACTGCTAGAAATCATTTATTAGGAATTAAGCTTTGTTATGGGCTTTGCTTATATTATTATATACTGCCAGAAATTAGTTGTTAGGAACTAATTCTATAGCTTAGTAAATTGTAGCCTTGATACTGGTTAGCAGTAGTGCAAAGTTTGTTATCTTGCCTCTGTGTCTCGCTTCTATTCTTGGCTTCAAAGCTAGGCACATCCTTCAAAATATAGAAGAAACACTTACGCAGGAATATCAGGCTCCATAGATAAAGGAATCAGAGTAGGGGGTTTTCTTAAACATTCTGAATCCTGCAAGGATTCTGCTGAATAAACAACTTGGCCAGGGAGGGAAACCTCCCCTACACAAGGCTATATGAATGCTCCATAGATAAGGTGGACAGAGACAGGGGCCTGAACAAAGAATGTTTCTTTGAATGGTTAAACTTTGTTTCTAAGGATGTAAAATGTATATAACGCTCTGAGCCACTCTCGCAGAGGTGTGGCTATTCCTTACATGCATTTTGTCTGTATGTTTGGGATATAGTTTTGTCACCCAGCCCTTTTTACTTTGGCCATAAATAAAAAGCTGTTATTTTTTTGCACGCCTCGTCTGGAGTCTCAATTCTCTTTGGCATCTCAATGGCTCCGGGAAACTTCTGGAAACTTTACAATTAGTTGTCAAGGTTGAGAAGCTTTGCCTTTGTTAATAGCCCTCAGCAGATGTCAGCACTTAAGAGATAAAGAGATAGCATAGCCCATTTGCAGAATCCCATTGTCATGATTTTCAACATTCTTTTACCAATTCTTGGTGCTTGCTTCCAGTTCCTGGCAAGAGAAAATGGATTTGTTTAATGACTGCAACATTCGCTTAATGACTGTGGCATTCACTTCACCACCACCACTTCCAAAAAGGTCATAAAATCAGGCAGGCCATGTGATGATCTGATGATGAATGACCATCACAACTTGCAACCGTAATTCCAGACTCAATTACGACAGGAAGTTGAAGATTACCTATACAGAGAGTGAGGGGATGACACATTGAGATTTATCAGATTCTATTACTTTATCTTTATAAATAAAAATAATAATGGCTGCATGACTTACTGTATTTTCCTGCGTATAAGACCACTTTCTAACACACAAAAATCTTCTCAAAAGTCGGGGGTCGTCTTATACGGCGGGTCTCATTCTCCTGTAACCAGGCAGACCAGCCCATAAGGCTCTGACGAGCCTTAAATGGCTCTGAGGAGGGTCGTCTTATACGCCAGAAAATATGGTAGTCTCCTAGTGCAGTCTACGTTAAAGGGTTGACTTGACCACGGACTATTTGCTATTTGGATTTGCTATTTAATTTACAGTTCTTCCTGTACTCCCTTTGCATTTCTTTGCAATAGTCGATTGATTTATAATTGGTGTCACCTGCAAACTTGCTATTTTTCTGTTTATTCCTTACACCAAATTGTTCCTAAGGAATTTAACAAAACCAGTCTCTTCTTGAAAGCCTCCAGTCAATGAAGCTCCCACAATTTCCAAAGGCAACTTCTGTTCCATGGGTTGATTGTTCTCACTGCCAGAAAATTCCTCCTTATTTCTAGGGTCAGCTTGTTTAATTTCCATCCATTATTCTTTGTCTGGCCTTGGGGTGCTTTGGAAAATAGCTTAACCCCCACTCCCCCAACTCCTCTCTGTGCAGCCTTATACATTTTAAAAATAAATAAACAAATCTCTGCATTTCAGAACATTCACTGTTCTTTTAACTTTTAATTAACTTCGGTAGCAACTAAGAATATTATGACATTTAGGCCTTCTCAAGTAAACAGGCCGGATTGCTTTGGCTTTTACAAAACAGCAGCAGTAAATACAAATTCATCACCATTGAGCCGTCTCTCAACCATTGAACTGACATTAGAAATATCTGCTTTTTGATGGCTCCCCGAAAGTTCTTGACTGTGATTTGTTCATGTAACGATGGGTAAAAACAGCAGGAAGCTGCTAAAACCTATTTCCCTAAATTCTGTTGTGTTGCGACATTAAGTTTTCATTTGTTTTTAGGTGTTTTTTTTATATCAAGTGTTGCCCTTTTAATAATAAGGAACAGGAACAAGAACTTAGAAGCTGGGTGGAAATTACTACCAGGAAATTAAGTGAACAACCACGGATAAGTTAATTACGGGTAAAAACCTATTAAACAAACGCAGGCCCATCTAACAATTTTATTGTAGTGTAGTCTTTTGAAGAACATTGCTTTTATATGGCAATTTTTTTTAAGGTTAACCCCAATTATTTATTTATTTATTTATCAAACTTAAATGCTGCTCATGTTGCCAAAGGTGGCTTACAGACATTAAATAAAATGCAGGATAACCATTAGAACAAGGATCTTAAATTTTAAAAGTCCAATTAAATAGGATGGAGAGAGAGCAAAGTTCACAGGGGAAAGTGACGGGGTCTTCTCTCGTCCATCAGTCATGGCGTGCCACACACATATCTCCTTATTTATTTATTTAGGAGCCTGGATAGCTCTGCAGACTAAGCACCCTAATTAACATCCAGCTGTCTGCAATTACTCCATGTTCGAATCTCACCAGGCTCAAGGTTGACTCAGCCATCCATCCTTTCTAAGGTAGGTCAATTGAGGACCCAGTTTGTGGGGGCAATAAGCTGACTTTGTATAAAATATACAAAAGTATGATTCCAGAGGGTAGGTGTGCCCACAGAGAAGGCTCGCTCCCTAGGGGCCGTCAGCTGACGTTGCCTGGCCAACGGGGCCCCAAGTAGGCCCTCTCTGTGTGAGCGCACCAGGCGATGGGGAGCTGTTGCTGGCCGCAGGTGTTCCGCCCAATACCCCGGGCCTAAGCCATGTAGGGCTTTATAGGTGATCACCAACACCTTCAATCTCACCCAGAGGGCAACCGGTAGCCAATGCAGGTCACGCAGGAGGGGTGTGACATGGGAGCATCGGGACCCTCCCATCACTACCCATGCAGCCGCATTCTGCACCAGCTGGAGCCTCCTTACCAGTTGATAAAGGTGATACAGTATTGTTTACCTATTAAAATCTAAGACTCATGATTTTATTTTGTAATATTTGGGTGGGTGGGTAGATAACCTGGAATTTTTCATTTTTCCCCCTTTTCTGTTTTCACCCCACGCTTGGAACAGTGTATCAAAACTAAAATATTGAGATATCATTGTTAGGTAAATGAATAAATCCAGCCACCCCTTTAGCTGGAAAATTAATTAGAAATTAGAATTAGAAAATTAATTTTTTTTTTTGGAAAAATTGGAAAAGTTAAAACCATGGGGGGAAATTCCAACGGGGTACACATGGGTGTTTTCCAGCTGGAGTTGCCCCAAACAAAGGTGTCCAAACTTGGCCACTTTTCAGAGTTGTGGACTTCAACTCCCAGAATTCCCCAGCCAGCTTAACCATAGTTGGCTGGAGCATTCTGGGAGTTGAAGTCCACAGGTCTTAAAAGTTACCAAAGTTGGAGACCCCTGCCCTTAAAAAGCCTTCCTTAATAACCAACGTATCTCGTGGTGGTGGGGGGGCACGTGAGAACAGAAACCCCACGCGTGGAAGCCCACAAAAAGCCCCGCTTGTCCCCCCCACCGTTCTCTCTGGACGCCAGGGGGCGCTCTCCTCCGCAAGCATTTCCCGCACTAAGATTCTCTACGCTCGACTTCGGCTTTTGGGGAAGATTGTCCCGCGGCGATACCCGTCTCCAGCTGCCCGCGGTTGCTGCGAAAGCGGGGAAAGCGGGGAGGGGGGGGGTCTTTTCCATAGCGACCGGTGCCGCCAAGCCACTCCTCGCTCCCCGATTGGTCCCCGCAGCTGTCCTTTCAGCATCCGCGGGCGTTGATTGGGCGACGTCGGGCGGGTCCACCCCGGGTGGTTAGATTTCAGCTTGGACAGTGGCGGGCGAAGGGGAATCCGGGCCGGCGAGCTCTGTCTCCCCTCGCCGAGGGGCGCCCAGCGGGACCATGTCGAGCCAAGAAGAAGAAGAGGAAGAGCAGCAACGGGCCAAGGAGATCCTGAGGGGATTCAAACTGTATCCGGCCTGTCTGGGAGGCGCGCGAGCGAGGGAGCGGGGCGGGGAAATACGGTAATGCGGCTTGGGCGGTTTTGAGGGGGAGCGTCGGAAGGAGAAATACGGTAGCGTTTTTCTATAGGCGAGGGGGCTGCCTTGGGGTTGGCTTGCGCGCTTATTACGTTACTTACGGTACTTTCGGAGACGCAGCGTTTTAGAGCAGGGGTTTCCAAGCTTGGCCCCTTTAAGCCTGGAGGACTTCAACTCCCAGAATTCCCCAGCCAGCTTTGCTGGCTGGGGAATTCTGGGAGTTGAAGTCCTCCAGGCTTAAAGGGGCCAAGGTTCGAAACCCCTGTTTTAGATGGGCTGGATAAATATGGTTGGAGGGTGGGGCTCATTTTTTGGGGGGGGCTTTCCTAGGGGAGGGGAGGGGGAGTGTCTTCATCTGCCCCCATGCAGGTAGTCCTCGACTTAACAACGGTTCGTTTAGTGACCTGGAGGGGGGAAAAAAGAGTGACTTCTTCTTATGGCTTGATTTTCACACTTAACGACCGTGGCAGCGTCCCCCCCATGGCTCAAAATTCAAAAGGTTTAGCTGGCTGGGGGATTTGAGCTGCCCCACTCCCAAAAAAACAGTCTTTGACTTAGCAACGGTTCGTTTAGTGACCAAAAAAAAGTGATGACTTCTTATGGCTTGTTTTTCACACTTAACGACCGTGGCAGCGTCCCCCCCGCCCCACCATGGCTCAAAATTCAAAACATTCAGCTGGCTGAGGGATTTCAGCTGCCTGCCCCCCCCCCCTAAAAAAAAACAGTCCTCGGCTCAGCAACGGTTCGTTTAGTGACCAAAAAAAGTGACGACTTGTTTTTCACACTTAACGACCGTGGCAGCGTCCCGTTCCCCCCCCCCCATGGGTCAAAATTCAAAACGCTTAGCTGGCTGGGGGATTAGAGTTGCCTGGGCGCCCCCTTCCCCAAAAAATATGTAGTCCTCAATTTAGCAATGGTTCGTTTAGTGACCCCCAAAAAAGTGACTTGTTAACAGCCGTTGCAGCGTTTCCCCCCCCCCATGGGTCAAAATTCAAAACGCTTAGCTGGCTGGGGGAGTTGAGGTGCCTGGGTGGCCCCCCCCTCCGATACACCTGGTACAGGTGCTCGACTTACCAATGGTTCATTTAGTGACCGTCACTGAAAAAAAAAGTGACTTCTTATGGCTTGTTTCTCATACTTGTGACCGTGGCAGCCTCTTTGGTGATCTTCTGACCAGCAAAGTCATTGTGGGGGGGAGGGGAGGCCAGATTTGCTTAATGACTAACTTAACAAACCATGGGGATTCGATTAACAACGGTGGCAAAGAAAGGTCGGGAAATGAGGGCGAGACTCCCGTAACAAATTCTCACTTTAAAGAACGTTTGGCCTTAGTTGTGGTCGCAAGTTGAGGACTGCTTATATTGGCTGGAATTCTCCCCCGCCCCCCTTCACTTCCCCAACCTGTACCAGGTGAGTGAATAATCTGGGGGCTGCTGCAAGGTTGCCGGGGTAAATACCTTTCTTTCTTTCTTTCTTTCTTTCTTTCTTTCTTTCTTTCTTTCTTTCTTTCTTTCTTTCTTTCTTTCTTTCTTTCTTTCTTTTGTTTCTGCCTTCCTTCCTTCCTTCCTTCCTTCCTTCCTTCCTTCCTTCCTTCCTTCCTTCTTTCTTTCTTTCTTTCTTTCTTTCTTTCTTCTTTCTTTCCCTTCTCCCAAAGGACTCAGGGCGGTGTACAGCCAAATAAAACACAGTATATAGACATCATAATTTAAATTTAAAAATTATTAAAATAATAGTAATTATTATTATTATTATCATTATTATTTTAGTATAGTTAGTATTGTACACCACATAGAAGTAGTTCTCGAGTTATGACCACAATTTACACCATTGTTTTACGACCTTTCCTGCCACCGTCGTGAAGTGAATCGCTGCGCTTGTGAAGCCAGTAACTCGGTTGTTAAGTGAATCTGGCTTTCCCCATTGGACTAGGCTTGTCAGAAGGTCACAAAAGAGGATGGTGTGATCCCTGCAGCCGTCATAAATATGAGTCAGTTGCCAAGTGTCTGCATTTTGATGACTTTGATTGTGGGGAAGTTGCGACGGTCGTAAGTGTGAAAAACGGTCCTAAGTCGCTTTTCAGTGCTATTGTAACTTCGAGCAGTCATTAAATGAACTGTTGTAAGTTGAGGATTCCAATATTTAACGGTGTCAGGTGAAGGCTGCACTTGTCTGCACATGTCTTAGTATTCATTTTAATTAGGGTTTTAATAGAAGAGGCTAAGAGGTTACTTTTCTGTTTGTTTTGTGGGTTAATATATTGTCTGAACCCAGCTGATATGTTTGCTTCATGCTTCTATATACAGCAGTGGCCAAAATTGTGGAAACCTTTTGGGAAAAGTGTTCTCTAAACACGTGTTTAGAGTGTTCTCTAAACACGTGTTTAGAGTGTTTAGAGTGTTTAGAGTGTTCTCTAAACAAGTGTTTTCTAAAAGTAGCTAATAACTTATTGGGGGGAGTAATACCATAAAATTATATATCAACGGAAAGATAATTCAACCAAAAATGTAATGCAATAACTTTTATGGAGGATTTGCTATTAGAATAGCAGTTACAGTATAAAGAAGGAAAGTGAAATATATAGAAAAAACGAGATATACCAAAATGATCATCATGTCAGTTAATACTTCGTTGGGTCACCTTTAGCATGAATGACGGCCTTACAACGTCTTCCCATGGAGTGAACCAAGTCTTTGAGTTCTGCAGCTGTTCTCATGTGAAACCAAGATGGAATGATGGCTTCTATTAACTGGGTTTTATTGCTGGGTCGTTTCTGACTAACAAGTTTCTTTAGTTGGCTCCATAGATTTTCAATTGGATGAAGGTATTCCCAGGCCATTCCAATAGTGGAATAGGATTATCCTGAAACTTCCCCCAAAAAGTTGTGATATTAGCCATCAAACCTCAAAAATACACTTTTCCCAAAAGGTTTCCACAATTTTGGCCACTACTGTATACGTATTCCTCGAGTTATGACCACAGTTGAGCCTGTAATTTCTGTTGCTAAGCAGGATATTGGTTAAATCAGCTTTGCTTCATTTTATGATCTTTCCTGCTGCAGTTGGGAATGAAGCCCTGCAGTAGTTAATTTAGCAACCACGGTTTAGCAACACGGTTAAGTTGTTAAGTGAATCTGGCTTCCTGCTTTTCCGAAGGTGGCAAAAAACGGGCTACGTGATCCTGAGACTCTGCCACCGTCATAAATAAATGGCAGTTGCTAAGCATCTGGATTTTGGTCACGTGACTGTGGGGATGCTGGTCATAAGGGTGAAAAACAATCATAAGTCACTTTTTCCAGTGTCGTCGTAACTTGGATCACTGAACAAATGGTTGTAAGTCAAGGACTACCTCTATGGCGCAAACCCAGAAATAACGCTGGGATCAAATTTAAGTAAGATGCATGGATGCAATTAGTGGCTTTGGGGTGGGGTGGGGCTGTTTGCCTTTCTTCTTAGGCTACCTAACATTTATTTGGAGGACTTCCAAAATCGCTTTTAGGATAAATCGTTTTAGTTCAGGCCTTACGAGCTGATGGGAGAGTGAAGGGATCCATACCGACTCTTCATGGAAGAAGCTCTGTAATTCTGGGTTGAAATAAGAGGTCCTTGGTGCTCTTTGAGCTTTCTGAGTTTTCTTGCAGACATTTTTTTATTTAATTTAATTTTTTTTAATTTTAATTTATATGCCGCCCTTCTCCGGAGACTCAGGGCGGCTTACAATGCGTTAAGCAATAGCCTTCGTACTTTTGTATATACCTGCTTAGTAGAGCTTTCGACCCCCCCCTAAGAGGTGTTCTTTTTTTATACAAAGTCAGCTTATTGCCCCCACAATCCGGGTCCTCATTTTACCTCCCTCGGAAGGATGGAAGGCTGAGTCAACCTTGAGCCTGGTGGGATTCGAACTTGCAGTAATTGCAGGCAGCTGGTGTCACTTTAACACCACTTTAAGCTGCTGCGCCACCAGGCTCTTGGTGATCCAATCTAGGGAACATTATCAGTGCTGGATGGATGGATGGATGGAAGGAAGGAAGGAAGGAAGGAAGGAAGGAGGGAGACTGTGGGGCCCTTCGTATTCTCTGATCTTGATTGTTTTCTTGGAGACTTTTCAGTACCTAGCTTGGCAACGTCATCAGTGCTAAGAGGAAGGGGAAGCAGAGGAGGAGGAGGAAGAAGAGGTGGTGGAGGAGGAAAAGAACTGTGGGGCCCTTGGTGCTCTCTGATCTTGGTTGTTTTCTTACAGACGTTTCAGTACCCAACTAGATAACATCATCAGGGCAACCCCCCACTCCCTTCCAGCACTAATGATGTTACCTAATTGTGTAATGAAACGTCTGCCAAAAAAATCAACCAAGCTCAGAGAGCATCTGTCAACTGACAGTGCGAATCAGTCTTGACATCACCAAGGTCCCCTCTTAACAGCTTACCAGGCATCTACGATAAGTACTAACTGGGAATGTAGTAAGGTAAGCTAATCCAAAGTGCCAGCTTTCACGCCCTCTCCCTTCCCCCAAACCCTTTGGTGAGATTGTAAAGACGTCTGCTGTGCAATTCACCCTTCGAACCGTTCGTAAAAGCAGAAAAGAGCGTGTTGCACAGAGAACCCTACAGAGCTAATCGCTCGAGCGAGTGAGCCAACCCACAGATCAGGTCGAAAAGATCTTGATTTGTAACAGTGGCCATCCCTTAAAAACAAATCCCATCCGACTCACGAGGCTCTACTCACATGAGATCCTCCTGCCAGTAGCAAATGCTCTTCCACCTTCTCCCTCATTGTAAAGAGAGGGAGAATTCCTCCCCACCTCCAGACAGGGTCAAAAGCGTATTTTTAATCTCGTGGATGTGCCTCCCACTTTGCGTGTTGCTAGCAAACAAAATGCAGACTTGGAGCAGAATAGGACGGCGGTGGTGTTGATATAGAGCAGGGGTGTCAAACTTGATTTCATTGAGGTGAGGGCCGCATCAGGGTTGTGTTTGACCTTGGGGGGGGGGCGTGTGCGGCCAGAGTGACTGTGGCCTGCTTGGTGTCACTCATGTCGGGGGTGTCTGTGGCGGCCCAAGTGCTCTGCCAACGAAAACAGGTTCCGGAGCTCCATTTCTACTGCGACGGCGTCCTGCAACCCTCTGTCAACGAAAGCGGAGCTCGGGAGGGCCATGTGAGCTCTGTTTTTGCTGGCAGAGGGTTGCAGGAGACTGTCGCAGCCGGAAATGGAGCTCCGAAGCCTGTTTTCGTTGGCAGGCGGTTGCAGGAGGCCATTGTAGCTGGAAACAGAGCTCCGGAGCCCGTTTTCGTTGGCAGGAGGTTGCAAGAGGCCATTGCAGCCGGAAACGGAGCTCCGGAGCCTGTTTTCGCTGTCAGAGGGTTGCAGGAGGCCGTCGCAGCTGGAAATGGAGCTCCGGAGCCCGTTTTCGCTGTCAGAGGGTTACAGGAGGCTGTCGCAGCCGGAAACGGAGCTCCGGAGCCCATTTTCATTGGCAGGCGGTTGCAGGAGGCTGTCACAGCCAGAAATGGAGCTCCGGAGCCCGTTTTCGCTGGCAGAGGGTTGCAGGAGACTGTCGCAGTCGGAAACAGAGTTCCAGAGCCCGTTTTCATTGGCAGGCGATTGCAGGAGGCTGTCGCAGCCAGAAATGGAGCTCCGAAGCCTGTTTTCATTGGCAGGCGGTTGCAGGAGGCTGTCGCAGCCGGAAACGGAGCTCCGGAGCCCGTGGCAGTGACAATGCAGCTCAGGAACCCATTTTCGCTAGCATAGGCACTGTGGACTGGTCCCTCACTGTTTCCAGGGTAGCCTCATGGGCCAGATCTAAGCACTCTGCGGGCTGGGTGTGGCTCATGGGCCTTGAGTTTGACACCCCTGAGGAAGCAAGCTTGAGGAAGGCTGCAGTTCGGTGTGAGGTCTCATTGGGGAGAAAAGCGAATCTCCCAAGAGCAGTCCTGTATTTCCATGACAGTTAGGAACAGTGGCACTTGTTGCCAGCAACACTGAAGACGGAGTTTTGTTGTTTTTTTGGAATCTGATTTATATGCTGCCCTTCTCCGGAGACTCAGGGCGGCTTACAATGCGTGAAGCAATAGCCTTCATACTTTTGTATATTTATACAAAGTCAGCTTCTTGCCCCCACAAACTGGGTCCTCAATTGACCTACCTTAGAAAGGACGGAAGGCTGAGTCAACCTTGAGCCTGGGGAGATTCGAACTGGTGTAATTGCAGACAGCTGGATGTTAATTACAGTGCTTAGTCTGCAGAGCTATCCAGGCTCTTGAACTTTTAGGGGTTTTGTTTTGCCAGCGTGATCCACCGAGGCAGCCTCTGTGTCAAGGGAACAACCCTGAGAGTTGAGCAGCCCCTTAACATTTCCTTAAATAAAATAAAATCCCACGATTCGATCCCGGAGAGGAGATCCAATATTTTTTGGGTATAAATCCTGTAATGGCCGTTTGGAGAACCCGCGAGATCAGTGGCATCAATTCGCTGGGTCTGTAGGTTTTGCAAAGCTTATTCTCTTGCTCGTTTATAGTATCAACTAAATAGTATTTAGTGTCAAATTTTAAAATTTTTTAAATTATATTGGGGTGTTTTAATTCTGTCCGGGCCAAATTCATTTAATCTGTTTTTAGTTGGTTTTTAAATTTTGTATGTATGTATTTTTATTGTTGGCTGTACACCGCCCTGAGTCCTTCGGGAGTAGGGCGGTATATAAATCCAATAAATCTAATCTAATCTAATCTAATCTATCAGGTTTGGAAAAAGGAACAGGTGGAAAATAAGAGTTAATTCCTGCATAAAGATGGGTTGAGCAAAGATAAATGAAGGAATTCTGGATTTGAGCCCACTCTCCTTTCTCAAATATTAAAAAAAATATTAATTATTTTTTACACCGTCCAGCCCTCGGATTGTTGGTCTGTTTTGTTTAACCAGGCAATGTTTCTCCGTTCCAGACACAGTTTGTAATCTGGTTGCTCCTCCGTAGAGGTGGCGATTTTATTTTTCAATATGTGGGATTGTGCTTTGCTTGTTTGTTTTAACGTTGGCTGGGTATGAAGACAGACGGATCCCTAAATAGCCTTTCTCTTTATAGCCTGACTTATCTCGGTGTGCTTTTAGATTCACAAAAAGATCCTCGGGCTTTTTTTTTTTTTTTAAGTGACATCGGCAGAGAGGTAATCCTCGATTTACGACCACAATTGAGCCCGACGTTTACATTGCTGAGTGAGGAATTGGTGACGTGAGCTTTGCCCCCCCCCATTGGACGACCTTTTCTTGCAAACCGTTGTTAAGCGAATCGCTGCACTCGGGAAGTTAGTAACGGGAGGGTTTAAGGGAATCTGGCTTTTTCCCCATTGACTTTGCTTGTGGGAAGGTCGCGAAAGGAGATCGCGCCACCCCGGGATCTTGTAACCGTCATAAATATGAACCAGCTGCCAAGCTTTCTGAGTTTTGATCACCTGACCCTGGGGATGCTGCAACGGTTGTAAGTGTGAAGAACGGTCATAAGTCACTTTTTTCAGTGCCGTTGTAACTTTGAATGGTCACTAAATGAACTGTTGTAGGTTGAGGTCTGCCTGCTTGCCTGCCTACCTACCTACCTACCCATCCATCCATCCATCCATCCATCCAATTTTTGCATCTATCTACCAGTTATTTATCTACCTACCTACCTACCTATCCATCCATCCATCCATCCATCCATCCATCCATCCAATCTATGTATCCATCTACCAGTTATCTATCTATCTACCTACCTATCTACCTACCTACCTACCTATCCATCCATCCATCCAATCTATGCATCTATCTACCAGTTATTTATCTACCTACCTACCTACCTACCTATCCATCCATCCAATCTATGTATCTACCTATCTGTCTACCTACCTACCTACCTACCTACCTACCTACCTACCTACCTACCTATCCATCCATCCATCCATCCATCCATCCAATTTTTGCATCTATCTACCAGTTATTTATCTACCTACCTACCTACCTATCCATCCATCCATCCATCCATCCATCCATCCATCCAATCTATGTATCCATCTACCAGTTATCTATCTATCTACCTACCTATCTACCTACCTACCTACCTATCCATCCATCCATCCAATCTATGCATCTATCTACCAGTTATTTATCTACCTACCTACCTACCTACCTATCCATCTATCCAATCTATGTATCTACCTATCTGTCTACCTACCTACCTACCTACCTATCTACCTACCTATCTACCTACCTACCTATCCATCCATCCATCCATCCATCCATCCAATTTTTGCATCTATCTACCAGTTATTTATCTACCTACCTACCTATCCATCCATCCATCCATCCATCCATCCATCCATCCATCCATCCATCCATCCAATCTATGTATCCATCTACCAGTTATCTATCTATCTATCTATCTATCTATCTATCTATCTATCTATCTATCTATCTAACTACCATATGTATCTATCATCTCTCTAACCCAAATTAGCTGCCCAATATGCTACATAGCATGGAAGCATTTAATGCTCTCTCTTTATAATCAAGATCAGGTGAAGTGTTAATACCACTTTATAAGGCCTTGGTAAGGCCACATTTGGAATCCTGCATCCAGTTTTGGCCACCACAATGCCAAAAAGATGTGGAGACTCTAATAAGAGTGCAGAGAAGAGCAAAAAAGAGGATTATGGGACTGGAGGCTAAAACATATGAAGAACCGTTGCAGGAATTGAGCACATCTAGTTTAATGAAAAGAAGGATTGGGGGAGACATGATAACAGTCTTCCAATATCTCAGGGGCTGCCCCAAAGAAGAGGGAGTCAAGCTCTTCTCCAAAGCACCTGAGGGCAGGACAAGAAGCAACGGGTGGAAACTCATCAAGGAGAGAAGCAACTTAGAACCAAGGAGAAATTTCCTGACAGGGAGAACAATGAACCAGTGGGACAACTTGCCCCAGAAGTTGTGAATGCTCCAACATGGAAGTTTTTAAGAAGATGTTGGATAACCCTTAGTCTGAAGTAGTGTAGGGTTTCCTGCCTAAGCAGGGGGTTGGACTAGAAGACCTCCAAGGCCTCTTCCAACTCTGGTATTCTATTCTATTCTATTCTATTCTATTCTATTCTATTCTATTCTATTCTATTCTATTCTATTCTATTCTATTCTATTCTATTCTATTCTATTCTATTCTATTCTATTCTATTCTATTCCCATTCCCATTCCCATTCCCATTCCCATTCCCATTCCCATTCTTTATATAGCAATATACATACATATACTGGTATACACACATACATACAAACACACGCATATACTAACACACACACACACCCCACCCAGAGTTATCTTGTAGGGGAGATGGCCAGCCCAGAAATTTTAGCTCTTCTTCCCTGTTCAGTGAGGAATCATTGGAAGCCAGTTTTCAGAGGAAACAAGACAGTCCAATTTTGGCTCCCAGATTCCGCATCGGAGGCCGTAGTGCCCGTTGCAGAATCTCTCGTTCATGGCAGCCCACGAAGACGGATCAGGGAGGCCTAAAGAAGATTATAACCTTGAGATCAGGAGCTAGGAAAGAGGAGGGGGGGAGGCGGCGGCACAGAACTAAAATAGTTCACCAAAACTGTAGCACATAATAAGCTTAGCTCCAGTTCAGTGTCAGAAATTGGGAGTGTCACACCAGCAAGGGATGCACCACAGAAAACTCGTGTTTCTAGAAAGTAGCCATGTTGGCTTCTGAAGAAACCCACCATTGGTGGGTTGGGATCATTTAGGGGGGAATTGGGAGTTTACAGCTAGTCCTCGACTTATGACCACAACTGAGCCCAACATTTCTTCAGTGAGACATTTACTAAGTGCGTTTTCCCCCCATTTGACGACGATTCTTGGCCCCGCTGTTACGGGAACCCCCTGCGGTTGATAAGTGAGTCACCTGGTTACTCAGAATTTCTGTGGTTAAGGGAGACATTTGTTAGGTGAGTTTCTGTCCCATTTTTACGACTTTTCTTGCCGCCGTTGTTAAGCGAATCACTGCGGTTATTAAGCTAGTCACATAGTTGTGGAGTGAATCTGGCTTCCCCATTGACTTTTGTTTGTCCGGAGGTCGCAAAACAGGATCGCGTGACACCGGGATACCGCAGCCGTCATAAATACGAGTCAGTTGTCAAGCGTCTTGAATTTTGATCATGTGATCATGGGGATGCTACAAAGGTAACTGAAAAACAGTCATAAGTCACTTTTTTCAGTGCCATTGTAACGGTCACTAAATGAACTGTTGTAAGTTGAGGACTAGCTGTATTTCTCTCTTACCTTCCTAGCCAAAAAAAAAAAAGAAGTTGCTGAGATCAAACCTTGCAAACGTCCACCTGTCCTGATGTACAGTGATGGCCAAAATTGTGGAAACCTTTTTTTTTTTAAATTTGATTTATATGCCGCCCTTCTCCGGAGACTCAGGGCGGCTTACAATGCGTTAAGCAATAGCCTTCCTACTTTTGTATATTTATACAAAGTCAGTTTATTCCCCCCACAAACTGGGTCCTCAATTGACCCACCTTAGAAAGGATGGAAGGCTGAGTCGACTTTGAGCCTGGTGAGATTCGAACTTACAGTAATTGCAGACAGCTGATGTTAATCACAATGCTTTAGTCTGCTGAGCCACTTTTTAGGAAAAGTGAATTTTTGAGGTTTGATGGCTAATAACACCATTTTTTTATTTATTTTTTTTATTGGAGTTTCAAGATAAATCCTATTCCACTGCTGGGATGAATGGCCTGGGAATAGCCCAGACCTTCTTAACCCAACTGAAAATTTATGGAGCCAACTAAAGAAATAAAACCCAGTTAATAGAAGCCATCATTCAATCTTGGTTCCACATGATAACAGCTGCAGAACTCAAAGGCTTGGTTCCCTCCATGGGAAGACGTTGTAAGGCCGTCATTCATGCTAAAGGTTACCCAGCAAAGTATTAACTGACATGGGGATCATTTTGGTATCTCTCGTTTTTTCTATGGTGATCATTTCTGTATCTCTCGTTTTTCCTACACGTTTCACTTTTCTCCTTTATCCTGCAACTGCTTTTCTAAGAGCAAATCCTTCCTAAAAGTTATTGCATTACATTCTTGATTCAATTAGCCGCCCTGAGTCTTCGGAGAGGGGCGGCATATAAATTGAATTAATTAAATTAATTAAAATTAAATTATCCTTCCATTGATATATAATTTTACGGTATTACTTCAAAAACAAAAAAGTGGTGTTATTAGCTAGTTTTAGAAAATACAGTTTCCCCAAAAGGTTTCCACAATTTTGGCCACTCCTGTACCTGCCTCACTGGGATTCCTGTATTCCTTTGAAATACTTCTGAAATAGACTCGCTTAGTCAACTGCAGGTTGAGGGAACCGTCCAGCAAGAGTGTCAGGAACTAAAACTGGAGTTTTGTACAAGCTGGCTGTGATTTTTTTTTTAAATTTATTTATTTTCTGAGAGCAGACCTTCCTCTGGTCATCTTGATTTGTCCAAACAAGACAGCATAGATTGTCAGAAAAAAACACTTCTAGGTAATCCTCGATGGACGACCACAACGGAGCCCAAAATTTCTGTCGTTAAGCGAGACATTTGTTAAGCAAGTTTTGGCCCCATTTTACGACTCTTCTTGCCACCGTTGCTAAGGGAATCGCTGCAGTTCATTAGTTCGCCACCGGATTGTTCCAGACTACAGGTAGCCCTTGACTTATGACCACAACTGCACCCAAAATTTCTTGCCACCGTTGTTAAGTGAATCACTGCGGTTATTAAGTTAGTCACATAGCTGTTGAGTGAATCTGGCTCCCCCCCCCCGTTTGGCTTGTCAGAAGGTTGAAAAGGGGGGGTGGCGTAACCATGGGACACTGCAACCGTCATAAATATGAGCCAGTTGCGTCTGGATTTGGATCACGTGACCGTGGGGATGCTGCAGCGGTCGTAAGTGTGAAAAGTGGTCATAAGTCTCTTTTTCTTCCGAGCCGTTGTAACTTTGGTCACTAAATGAACTGTTGTATCTTGAGGACTACCTGTACCCAAGTAGACTTCGACTTCCGATTGGTCGTTTAGTGACTGTTTCAAAGTTACAACGGCACTGAAGAAAAGAGACGTCTGACCGTTTTCACACTTACGACGGTGTGTAGCATCCCTGTGGTCGCATGATCAAAATTTGGAAGCTTGACAACTGGCTCATAGTTACGACGGTTGCAGCGTCCCATGGTTACGTCATCCCCTTTTGCGACCTTCTGACAAGCCAAGTCCATGGGGGAAGCCAGATTCACTCAACAGCTACGTGACTAACTTAATAACCACAGTGATTCACTTAACAACGGTGGCAAGAAATTTTGGGTTCAGTTGTCATAAGTCATAAGAACTACCTGTAGTCTGGAGAGGTTTAAGTTTCCTATTGACAAGACCTTAAAAGTTCCAATAGAAGACAACATTTGTAGCTGAGAGTTGAACAGTTTTCTGGTTGATTTGTTTTTTTGGAGACATTTTATCACCCAGCTAGCTAACGTCATCAGTGTTAGAAAGGAATGGGGCTTTTGTTCTCTCTCACAGATGACTTGCCCCGTCAGCCTTAATGGGGATGTTTTCTGCTTGATTGTAGTTCTGATATTAATCCTGGAGTTGCTAGGAACTACCAAGAACCCTCCCACCATGACTGACAGTGTAAGCTTCTTGGTATATCAACAGGCAGCAAATCCCATTCCCTCTGAGCAAGGATGACGTTACTTAGTTAGGTAATGAGACGTTTGCAAGAAAACAGAGCACCAAGGACACCACCTTAATATATTTCTGGTTTTTTTTAGCTCCTTCTGTGAGACTACTCGACCTGGGCTGGAGAAATCTGGATAACCGCTCTGTGGCAGCAATATGACACAAAAACTCTAGAATCAGCCTTAGCGATTGTCCCTATTCCTCTCTTTTTCAGATAGGTACCGTACACAAAGCTAGCTCTGATTTTTCTTCCTAAGGAGCTATTTTATCAGTTCAAGCTGATTTTGCGTTTCCTCTGTACAGTCGTGTCTGACGGTACGTCCGGCACTAAATCCTAACACGATGGATTCCTCTATATTGCAATTCTGGAAGAACGATGCTGTAACCAGGAAGACGTCCCTTAGCACTCTTAGTTGCTAATGGAAAAACTGGGGGGGGGGGGTTGCCACACATGCGGCGAAAGGCAGATTTGTGGGACTTGGCGTGATGACTTCTCACCCCATCCCTTCAAAGTTGACCTCGGCACAGATAGATTTTGATGGCAAAGGGTCTTTATTTTCATAAAGAAAATAAAGGGGGTTCTTGGGTGGTCTCTGAGCTGGGTTGTTTCATTGCCCAACTTGGTAATATCATCAGCGCCGGAAGGGAGTGGGAATTGTGAAGGCGAGGAAGAAGAGAAGGAGGAGGAGGAGGAGGAGGAGGAGGAGGAGGAGGAAGGCCATAGGGTCCTCGATGCTCTTTGAGCTTGGTGATTTTCTTGCATGCAATTAACATCATCATCAGTAGCAGGAGTGGGCTTTGCAAATGTTATCTACTTGGATAATAAAATGCCCGCACGAAAATCACCAAGCTCGGAGAGCGCCAGCGTGTGGGAATCAGTACAACCCTGAGCTACAAATATCCTCTTTTAACGGGAATAAATCTGTTCTAAGATCAGATCAGAAATTAGGTTAATGACTGCTGAGGCATGAAACTGCACCAGGGTGCCTTTTCTTATGTAAAGTTGGGTGATGATTGCCTTCTGTATTGCCTTTGCCATCCACTGTCTCTCCCCCTCAGACACTTGGCCACCTAGGGAATTCTGGGGTTTTTATTTATTTATTTATTGGTTCGATTTATATGCCGCCCTTCTCCGGAGACTCAGGGCGGCTTACAATATGTTAAGCAACAGCCTTCATACTTTTGTATATACCTGCTTAGTAGGGCTTTCGCCCCCCCCCCAAAGTGGTGTTCTTTTTTATACAAAGTCAGCTTATTGCCCCCACAATCCGGGTCCTCATTTTACCTACCTCGGAAGGATGGAAGGCTGAGTCAACCTTGAGCCTGGTGAGATTCGAACTTGCGGTAATTGCAGGCAGCTGGCAGCTAAGTGCTATTTAACAGCGCTTTAGTCCACTGTTCCACCAGGCTCCTTTTTGAAATCCACGCATCTTAAAGACCCTGAGATTTGAGAACCTGTGGGTCACCCCCTCAACAAAGACTGTAAAAGCAAACAGATTTAAGAATAGAATAGAATAGAATAGAATAGAATAGAATAGAATAGAATAGAATAGAATAGAATAGAATAGAATAGAATAGAATAGAATAGAATAGAATAGAATAACAGAGTTGGAAGGGACCTTGGAGGTCTTCTAGTCTAGTCTTCTTCTAGGGAAACCCTACACCACTTCAGACAAATGGTTATCCAACATCATCTTTAAAACTTCCAGTGTTGGAGCATTCACAGCTTCTGGTGCCAAGTTGTTCCACTTATTAATTGTTCTAACTGTTAGGAAATTTCTTAGTTCTAAGTTGCTTCTCTCCTTGATTAGTTTCCACCTGTTGCTTCTTGTCCTGCCCTCAGGTGCTTTGGAGAATAGCTTGACTCCCTCTTCTTTGGGGAAGCCCCTGAGATATTTGGAAGACTGCTACATCTCAAATATTTGCTATATCTCTAATATTTATTACGGAGCTTTCATAATCTTAGAAAAGGGGTCTCCGAACTTGGCAGCTTTAGGACTTGCGGACTTCAACTCCCAGAATTCTCTAGCCAGCCAAGTGTCTGAGGTGGAGAAACAGCAGGTGCCCCCCCCTCAATTTATTTATTTATTTATTTATTGGTTTGATTTATAAAGACCCTGGATTGCTCTGCAGACTAAGCACCCTAATTAACATCCAGCTGTCTGCAATTACTCCATGTGCGAATCTCCCCAGGCTCAAGGTTGACTCAGCCTTCCATCCTTTCTAAGGTGGGTCAATTGAGGACCCGGTTTGTGGGGGCAACAAGCTGACTTTGTATAAATATACAAAAGTATGAAGGCTATTGCTTAACGCATTGTAAGCCACCCTGAGTCTCCTGAGAAGGATGGCATATAAATCATATATATATATATATATATATATATATATATATATATATATATATATATATATATATATATATATATATATATATATATATATATATATATATATGCTGCCCTTCTCCAGAGACTCAGGGCATCTTACAATGCGTTAAGCAATAGCCTTCATACTTTTGTATATACCTGCTTACTAGGGCTTTTGCGCCCCCCCCCCCCCCTCAGCAGTGTTCTTTTTTATACAAAGTCAGCTTATTGCCCCCACAATCCGGGTCCTCACTTAACTAAGACAGTAATTGTCCTCCTTTACAGAAGAAGAGAAAATGTGCCCCCTGGCACATTTCATGCCTCAACAGCGGTTAACCTAATTTCTAAATCAAATAAAGAACAGTCGCTGGAATTGGGTATGTCTGGTTTAATGAAAAGGACCAGCGGGTGACATGGTAGCAGGCTTCCGATATCTCAGGAGTTGCCCCAAAGAAGAGGGACTCCAGCTATTCTCCAAAGCACCTGAGGGCAGGACAAGAAGCAATGAATCAGAATCAGAATAGAGCTGGAAGGGACCTTGGAGGTCTTCTAGTCCAGCCCACGGCTAAAACAGCAGATCCTGTAGAGTTTCCTGCCTCAGAAGTGGGTTGGGCTAGAAGACCTCAAGGTAGCTTCCAACTCCTATTCTATTCTATTCTATTCTATTCTATTCTATTCTATTCTATTCTATTCTATTCTATTCTACTCTACTCTACTCTACTCTACTCTACTCTACTCTACTCTATTCTATTCTATTCTATTCTATTCTATTCTATTCTATTCTATTCCTATTCATTTTCTATATTCTATTCATTTTCTATATTCTATTCTATTCTACTCTACTCTACTCTGCTCTACTCTTCTACTCCTGTTCTCTTCTCTTCTCTTCTCTTCTCTTCTCTTCTCTTCTCTTCTATTCATTTTCTATATTCTATTCATTTTCTGTATTCTATTCTATTCTATTCTATTCTATTCTATTCTATTCTACTCTACTCTACTCTACTCTACTCTACTCTACTCTACTCTACTCTACTCTACTCTACTCTACTCTACTCCTGTTCTGTTCTGTTCTGTTCTGTTCTGTTCTATTCTATTCTATTCTATTCTATTCTATTCTATTCTATTCTATTCTATTCTATTCTATTCTATTCTATTCTATTCTATTCTATTCTATTCTATTCTATTCTATTCTGATCTTAATTTGTTATCCTCATGGCTGGCTGAGGAATTCTGGGAGTTGAAGTCCACAAGTCTTAAAGCTGCCAAGTTTGGAGATTCACTTAACAACCATGTTCCTAATTTAACGTCTGCCCTGATTCACTTAACAACCGTGGCAAAAAAAGGGTCATAAAATGGGACAAAACTCACTTAACAATTGTCTCGCTCAGCAACAGAAATGTTGGGCTCAGTTGTGAACTTAGGTTGAGGACTAGCTGTATGGATGTTAATATGGCTACCAGGAATTTCTCGCCTAGTAGTGTAACGGGGAGTAATGGAGCTGTAGGACGGCACTTTTTTAAAAAAGTGAAATGCTTGGGAATCTCTGCAGGGTTTTCCTCCTTTGAACAAACACTAAGTTTTTTTTCCTTGAAACGTACAGGATCCAGCTAGATCTGAATTCAAAGCCAGGGTGCCCTTAAAGAAGAGCTCGCAGGAAATCTGCATTTTTAATCTGTCAGAAGTCTGCCTTGAAAATGCCTGGCCAAATGCACTTTCGGTGCTCTCTGCTTGGTAATAAATCAGATAAAGACATTTCCCAAAACATCAGCTAGCCCGACCTGGATTAAGCTGCCAATTTCTCATCTCAAGGGCGAACCTGCAGTTGCTCACTCGGGCTGCTCTGCAAAAGAGTTTTAAGGCCACGCGGGAGATGCCAAGTCCTGGCGAAGGTTAAAAATGGGGGCGATATCTCGGGGGTTAGCATTGATGGATTTTATGGGGTGGGGGAACTTTTGGCTTCCTGGTGAATAGAATGGAATATTAACATAGATTTTATTTATGAATTCAGTTCACGTTGTGATGCTCTGGAGCCAGCCCACAACTTAATATCTCTTTTATTGAAATTCTTAGCTGCTTTTTTTTTATTATTATTATTTTTTATTGCACAGTTTTCTCAGTTATGTATAAAATCTCTATATTCACAATAACAGTGTACAATCTCTATTAAATACAGGTAGTATATTTTATAAATACAGTAGTTGTAGCTATTATCCTCAATACCTATTATCGTCATCTTCACTTATCTTTGTTGAAAATTTTGCCTTATTCGCTTAGACCCTCTGTTCAATTTTATCTATAATCCATTAATAATATCAAACATGATAAACATCAACTAACAGCTATTTTGTAGAGATTCTCAGCCATCCAGGTTGTCCCAAAGGTGCTTTTTCAGGAGGAATTTCTGATATTTTTCTTTTGAAAATGTTTCGCTTCTCATCCCAGAAGCTTCTTCAGCTCTGACTGCATGATGGGGCATGGAAGGATTTATTATTCCTTTTTCCTCCCCTTCCATTGTATTGCTTATTTCTCTCATTCCTGAGGAGTAAAATTGGTTGGGTCCTCGACTTAACGACCGTAACGGAGCCTCAGATTTCCATTGCTAAGCGAGACGGTTGTTAAGTGAGTTCTTCACGATCTCTCTTGCCACCGTTGTTAAGTGAATCACTGCAGTCGGTAAGTTAGGAACCCAGTTTGTTCAGGGAATCGGACTTTCCTCGTTGACTTGGCTTGTCAGACGGTCGTAAAAGGGGATCCCGGGATGTTGCAGCCGTCATAAATATGAATCAGTTGCCAAGCCTCTGAATTTTAATCCCATGATTGTGGGGGATGCTGCAATGATCGTAAGTGTGAAAAACGGTCCTAAGCCCCTTTTTTTGGGTGCTGTTATAACTTTGAACGGTCACTAAACAAATCGTTATACATCAAGGACTGCCTGTACCTCTTTTACTGAATTTTTTGCTTTTTTTGTCTCTTCATTGGCCTCCTTTTTCCGCAGATCTTCCGACTTGTTCCTTTTTCTTCTTCTTCTTCTTTCATTCCATGCTAATAATGTTTAATTCTCTCCTTGCTGCAGAGTAAAGTTTGCTCGGTCCTTGACTAATGGCGAGGTCAGCCCACGTCCTAAATTTAATGCTGGTGTGACATCCGTTTTGCAGAGCTGACATTTGCCGTGTGCTGCCCTATTGCATGGTTTTTAACCTTAACTCATTGCTTGTTAAACTGAGATTAGATGAAGAGTTCTAGGATAAGCTTTCAAAGTTCCCTGTTACGTTTCTCGAGGGCACATGGGAAGAAACATGCCTGTTTTTTGGACTTCTACATCTGCTTTGAGTCAGGGTGGAGCATCTGGAAGGTCTCGGGTAGCAATGAGTAACATCTCTAAACTTGAGTTTCCTCTCTGGAACAATGGTTAGCCAGATGGTGTGGGTGACAGCACTAGCACTCTTGGACTTAAATACCGCTTCACGGTGCTTTTACAGCCCTCTCTAAGCAGTTTACAGAGTCAGCCTCTTGTCCCCAACAATCTGGGTTCTCATTTTATCGAGCTCAGAAGGACGGGAGGCTGAGTCAATGGTGAGAGTCAAACTGCCTAGCTACGGGCAGAGTTAGCCTGCAACACTACATTCTAACCACTGCTGCACCACAGGAGGAAGGAAGGAAGGAAGGAAGGAAGGAAGGAAGGAAGGAAGGAAGGAAGGAAGGAAGGAAGGAAGGAAGGAAGGAAGGAAGGAAGGAAGGAAGGAAGGAAAAGACCAAGACAGATGCCATGTGGAAGGAAGGAAGGAAAAGACCGAGAGATGCCATGTGGAAGGAAGGAAGGAAGGAAGGAAGGAAGGAAGGAAGGAAGGAAGGAAGGAAGGAAGGAAGGAAGGAAGGAAGGAAGGAAGGAAAAGACCAAGACAGATGCCATGAGGAAGAAAGGAAGGAAGGAAGGAAGGAAGGAAGGAAGGAAGGAAGGAAGGAAAAGACCAAGACAGATGCCATGTAGAAGGGAGGGAGGGAGGGAGGGAGGGAGGGAGGGAGGAAGGAAGGAAGGAAGGAAGGAAGGAAGGAAGGAAGGAAGGAAGGAAGGAAAAAAAGACCAAGACAGATGCCATGTGGAAGGAAGGAAGGAAGGAAGGAAGGAAAAGACCAAGACAGATGCCATGTAGAAGGAAGAGAGGAAGGAAGGAAGGAAGGAAGGAAGGAAGGAAGGAAGGAAGGAAGGAAGGAAGGAAGGAAGGAAGGAAGGAAGGAAGGAAGGAAAGACAGACCAAGAGGAGGACCCATAGGAGCCTGTGTAGCGTAGAGGGCTAATGCCTCCTACTAAAGGCAGCAATTAACACCAGCTGCCTGCAATTTCTCTGAGTTCAATCCTAGCCAGGCTCAAGGTCGACTCAGCCTTCCATCCTTTCTAAGGTGGGTAAATTGAGGACCCAGTTTGTGGGGGCAATAAACTGACTTTGTATAAATATACAAAAGTATGAAGGCGCTATTGCTTAGCGCATTGTAAGCCGCCCTGAGTCTCCGGAGAAGCGCGGCATATAAATCTAATTAAAAAAAAAGAGAGAGAGATGCCATATGGAAGGAAGGAAGGAAGGAAGTGTTGGCGGTCAGCAGAATTAGCCAGCAATACTACATTCTGACCACTATGCTACCACGGCTCGGTGATGCATTTCAGTAGGTTTTATAGTCCTTCTCTGTGCAATATTCCTGCTCTTTCGAGTAGTATTTTTCACAGATGAGTAGAACCAAAACTTTGACCTCTTTAGACTGTAATATCTCTGCCTCTCCATCGACAGCCGACATCCACAGGCCATGTCATGCACAGCCCTTAGAACAAACTGACAGTTAAGTTATTTCCATGTCTCTCAAACCTTGAGCATTTTTAAAATGTGTGAATTTCAACTCCCCCAAAATTTCCCCAGTCATCAAACTGCTTGCTTGCCACCGCCAGAGCCAAAAGCCGCCGCCTCCTGTTCTTTTTCCATCTCAAAGTTTGGAAGGAAACCCCCTAAAATTGTCATAATTTTGGCTGTCCTGGCAGACAAGTCTCGGTGACGTCATCTGGCTCCAGCCAGATCAGGCGAGTTTCTACAAAAAGCAGCAACTCAGCTGGAGTGGCCAGAGATGTATTTTCAGATACGGAAAATCTGGAGCAAAGCGCAGAGTCAGAGTTGGAGAGGATGAAAGGAAAGGAAAGGAAAGGAAAGGAAAGGAAAGGAAAGGAAAGGAAAGGAAAGGAAAGGAAAGGAAGGAAGGAAGGAAGGAAGGAAGGAAGGAAGGAAGGAAGGAAGGAAGGAAGGAAGGAAGGAAGGAAGGAAGGAAGGAAAAGACCAAGACAGATGCCATGTGGAAGGAAGGAAGGAAGGAGGGAAGGAAGGAAGGAAGGAAGGAAGGAAGGAAGGAAGGAAGGAAGGAAAAGACCAAGACAGATGCCATGTGGAAGGAAGGAAGGAAGGAAGGAAGGAAGGAAGGAAGGAAGGAAGGAAGGAAGGAAGGAAGGAAGGGGGAAAAAAAGTTACGCAGGGAAATGCAAAAGAGTAAAGAGATTCTTGCTATGTCAAAGAAGGGGAATATTTTTTTTCCACAACCTACTTTTCTGAGAAATCATCAAGAAATCTGAACTGCGGGAAATCCTCGGTTTACAGCCGTTCACTGAAAAACGTGGCTTATGACGGTTTTTCACACTTAACGACCATTGCTGCGTCCCCACAGTCATGTGATTCACTTAACAACCGCCCAGTTCACTCAACAACTGCTGTTATTCACATAACCACTGTGGCAAACAGGTCATAAAACGACTCAACGTCCCCAGACAGGATGCTGGAAAAATATAACACTGAGCTAGCTTAAGATGCTGCCTCTCAACCTCGGAGCCATTTTAAAGATGTGTGGACTTCAACTCCCAGAATTCCCTAGTCAGCAAGGAATTCTGGGAGTTGAAGTCCACCTGTCTGAGGTTCAACCATGCTGATCTAAGAGTTTGGGGAATAATAGCCACAGAAAAAGAGAATTTTGCAAGGCACCCAACACGACTTTTAAAACGCATTAAACCGAGACAGACAATTGAAAACCTCAAACGAACGAGAACAGTAACAGCAGATGGCCATGGAAGTGCCTGGCAGAGAGAACGAGGGCCTTCAGAATATTATTATTATTTTAAGACCTGGGCAGGATTTAGTTGTGTTGTTTTTTTTTACTGGACTTTTAAGATCCTCCGGTCATAAAAGACACTGACCGGCGTACATAGCCAAGATGATAATTGCATTGAAAACAGATGCATTAAAAAAAACAAACTTTAAATGCCTCACTGATGGCAAATCCCACATCGTCATTCAGAATAACAAGAGCGAGAAGGGACCCTGGAGGTCTTCTAGTCCAACCCCCTGCTTAGGCAGGAAACCTTACACCACTTCAGACCAATGGGTGTCCAATCTCTTCTTAAAAACTTCCAGTGTTGGAGCATTCACAACTTCTGGTGGTAAGGAGTTCCACTGATTAATTGTTCTAACTGTCAAGAAATTTCTCCTTGGTTCTAAGTTGCTTCTCTCCTTGATGAGTTTCCACCCGTTGCTTCTTGTCCTGCCTTCAGGGGCTTTGGAGAATAGCTTGACTCCCTCTTCTTTGGGACAGCCCCTGAGATATCGGAAGGCTGCTATCATGTCTCCCCCAGTCCTTCTTTTCATCAAACTAGACATACCCAGTTGCTGCAACCGTTCTTCGTATGTTTTAGCCTCTCCAGTCCCCTCATCCTCTTTCTTGCTCTTCTCTGCACTCTTTCTAGAGTCTCCACATCTTTTTTACATCGGGGCAACTAAAACTGGACGCAATATTCCAAATGTGGCCTTCCCAAGGCATTGTAAAGTGGTATTAACACTTCCCATGATCTTGATGCTGTTCCTCTGTTAATGCAACCTAGGACTGTGTTGGCTTTTTTGGCAGCTGCTGCACACAGCTGGCTCATATTGAAATGGTCGTCCACTAGGGCTCCAAGATCAAGCAATATATCAAGTTGTGGGGATGCTGGAAAGTTCGTAACTCTGAAAAAACGCCATAAGACAATTTTTTTCAGTGCCCTGGTAACTTTGAACTTCGTCACTAAACAAAGTTTAGTGTAAATCGACAACTACGTGTAGTAGAAACTAATTCACCTGTAGGGGAGTGAATTAGCCTGCAATTCTGCACCCTAACCGCTGCACCACCACAGCTCCTAGTGACATGTTTGCATAAACTCATGTAGGTAGTCCTCAACGTCCTCAGTTGAGCTCCACATTTTCCTTGTTAGGCAAGGCAGCTAAGCAAGCTTTTCCCCCCTTTTACAACCTTTCTTGCCTGAGTCGTTAAGCGAATCACTGCGCTCGTTAAAGTAAGAACACGGTTGCTAAGCGAATCCGGCTTCCCTGTTGACTCGGCTTGTCAGAAGGTCGCAAAAGCGGATCGCGGGACCTCCCCGGGAGATCCTACGACCGTCGTATATACGAGCCATTTGCCAAGCGGCCGACTTTTGATCACAGGGAGGCTGCAACCCTCATTAAGTGTTGAAACACGGTCGTAAGTCCCTCTTGTCAGTGCCGTTGTAACTTGGAGCGGTCACTAAGCAAAGAGTTGTAAGTCGAGGATTCCCTGTTAGGGGAAGGAGGCATTTTCTAACGTTTCCGGCAGACGGGTGATCAAGATGCTTGGTCAGCGGCAGTGGATCTGGTTTGGAAAGGGACTTGAACGGCCCACAGATGAGAAGCCACCTGATTCCGTGTCACCTTCCTACAGTGCAGAGTTTAGGTAGTCCTCGACTTACGACAGTTCATTTAGTGACCGTTCAAAGTTACGACGACACTGAAAAACGTGACGCGCGGCCGTTTTTTCACAGTTACGACCTTTTGCAGCATCACCATGTGATGTCACGTGATCAAAATTCAGATACTTGGGAAATGACTCGTATTTATGACGGCTGCAGCGTCCCTGCGTCACGGGATCCCCTTTTTGCGACTTTCTGACAAGCCAAGCTCAAGGGGAAGACAGATTCACTTAATAGCCGGGTTACTCACTTTCATCAGCGGCAGTGATTCGCTTAGCAGCCATGGCAAGAAAGTTTAGTTTAGTTTACTGTATTTTCCTGCGTATAAGACTACTTTCTAACACACAAAAATCTTCTCAAAAGTCGGGGGTCGTCTTATACGCCGGGTCTCATTCTCCTGTAACCAGGCAGACCAGCCCGAAAGGCTCTGACGAGCCTTAAATGGCTCTGAGGAGGGTCGTCTTATACGCCCAGTCGTCTTATACGCCGGAAAATACGGTAGTTTAGTTTTATTTGATTTATATATCGAAGGACTCAGGGCGGTGTACAGCCACAAGTTAAAAACACATAAATACAAAATTTAAAAGTGAGATAAAGCCGAATTAAACAATTCGGCCCAGGACAGATTTAAAACACCCCAATAAATTAAGAACAAATTTAAAATTTACATCTTAAAAAAGGGGAAAAAGAAAGTTAGGTCGTAAAACGGGGCAAAACTCCCTTCACCAAAGGTTTTGCCTTTGTGGATATTGGAGAACCGTTTTGTCTGAAGTGGCGTAGGGTTTCCTGCCTAAGCAGGGGGTTGGACTAGAAGACCTCCAAGGTCCCTTCCAACTCTGTTCTGTTCTGTTCTGTCTCTCCGAAAAAACCAGAAATTTTGCGCCTGTTTATGCTCGTAAGTCGAGGATTACTCATCGTAATAAAACCAACGGATGAATAATGCTGGGGTGATCACACAAGCGGGTGGCGTGTCATCAGTGACTTTCCTGCGACAAAGGTGGATTGTCTTAGAACCGCCGTGCGGGCTGCGGCGTTGCGCGGAGGGGACGGAGAACGTCAAAGCAAGCATTTAGCCCTCTGCTTTGTCAGCAAACTGAAGCGGTTCCTTTGTTGGCTTCGATGCTTGTCTCGGCCTCTGCTCCTCCCTGATCTGAATCCTAATTTTGCTCCTTCGATGCACCAATTGGGCAGGAGTCCGCTGGAAAATCTGTCCAGATTTAACTCTCAAACCCCAAAGCCCCTAATTGCACTCTTCTGCTTTAGTAAAATCCTGAATTGCGTGGAAAAATGGATTGAAGGTGCCTATTTTAGGGTACAAGGAGGGTCTATATTTTGTATAGAACAGATTAGATTAGAATTCTTTATTGGCCAAGTGTGATTGGACACACAAGGAATTTGCCTTGGTGCATACGCTCTCAGTGTACATAAAAGAAAAGATATGTTCGTCAAGAATCATAAAGTACAACACTTAATGATAGTCATAGGGAACAAAGAACAGAACAGAACAGAACAGAATAGAATTCTTTATTGGCCAAGTGTGATTGGACACACAAGGAATTTATCTTTGGTGCATACGCCTTCAGTGTACATAAAAGAAAAGATACGTTTCTCAAGAATCATAAAGTACAACACTTAATGATAGTCATAGGGTACAAATAAGCAATCAGGAAACAATCTCGATATAAATTGTAAGGATACAAGCAGCAAAATTACAGTCCTATAGTCATAAGTGGAAGGATGGTGGGAATGAGGAGAAGATTAATAGTAATAGTAGTGCAGACTTTGTAAATAGTTGGACGGTGTTAAGGGAATTATTTGTTTAGCAGAGGGATGGCGTTGGGGAAAAAACTGTCCTCGTGTCTAGTTGTTCTGGTGTGCAGTGCTCTGTAGCGTCGTTTTGAGGGTAGGAATTGAAATAATTTATGTCCAGGATGCGAGGAGTCTGTAAATATTTTCACAGCTTTTTGACTCATGCAGTATACAGGTCCTCCATGGAAGGCAGGTTGGTAGCCATTGTTTTTTGCTGTAATTCTAATTATCCTCTGAAGTCTGTGTCTGTCTTGTTGGGTTGCAGAACCAAACCACTATAAAGGTTAGTCCTCGGCTTACAGCCGCAATTGAGCCCCCAAACGTATGTCGTTCAGTGAGACGTTTGTTCAATTCCGCCCCGTTTGACGAACTTTCTTGCCACGGTTGTTAAGCGAATGGCTGCGGTTGTTACTTTAGTAACAGGGTTTGTTCAGTGAATCTCCAAACTTGTCAACTTTTAAGACTCCTTGGACGTCAAATCCCAGAATTCCTCCCCCATGGATCCCCAATCCATGAGGATTGCAAATACGTGATGAGATCAGATAAGGATAGAAATAGAGTTGGAAGGGATTTTGGAGGTCCTCTAGTCCAACCCCCGTCTCCGGCACAAAACCCTACCTACACCATCTCAGACAAGGGGCTGACCGTTGGAAGGTTGCAGAAGGGGATCTCATGCGATGCCGGGATATGGCAGCCGTCATAAATACGAGTCAGGTGCCAAGCGTCTGAATTTTGATCTCATGACCCCAGGAATGCTGCAGCGGTCGTAAATGTGAAAAACAGCCCTAACTCAGTTTTTTCCCGTGCCGTTGTAATTTTGAATGGTCACTAAGTGAATTGTCGTAAGTCAAGGACTCCCGGTATATTTTTTTGTAACTCTGGTTTAGCAAGGGAAGCTGCCCCGCTCATGGTAACTACGAAAGAGAATTCGCAGCAAATCTCATCTCCCACGGCACCAATTTGGTGTTTTTCTTCCCGCTGTGAAAACACAGATCCTTAGGGGGCCAAGAACACACGCGTGTCATACGGTTGCCATGATATTAGTATGCTCCTAGCAGGCTGTCAGGGCTTCTGGCACAGAGGAAGCGTTTCTAGGTATCCAGCTGTTCCCAGGAGATCTTTTGCACATGTACTCCTCGACTTACGACCACAGCGGATCCCATCATTTCTGTGGGAAATGTTAACGGTTGTTAACTGAGTTTTGCCCCCTTTTTCGACCTTTCTCGCCACAAGTTGTGACTGTGTGACTCTCCAAAGCCGTTAAGTTGGTAACACGGTTGTGTTGTGGCCCCGTCCTCTGAGCCTATCCCATTGGAGGAAGGAAGCTCTGAGCATGAGGAAGAGGAGCCAGCCAGATCTCCCAGCCCCTTCCCCCCCTCTGGCACCGTCTCAGGTGCCAGCTGAAAGAGAGCAAAGTAGTGGGGAAACAGGTGTCTCAGATGAGAGTGAGGGAGAGACGTCATTCCTGGACGCACGTCAACGAAGGCGAGATAAGCGCTTACAGCAGCTGAGGAGACGTATGAGGGAATAGACCTGAGTCACTGGACTTGAGTCACAGGACCAATGAGTCACTGGACCACACCCAGAGACTATATAAGAGAGGGTGGTGGTTAATGATCTCTGTGACGAACAAAAACTCAATCTGGTAGTCATTGGAGCTAAAAGCTGAAGCTGATCAGAGACTTTGCTGAATATTTGTTGTGATTTTCTTTCTGTGTACTATTAAAGCCCTTGGCAGACGGTGTGCATATCGCTGCCAAGTTAGAGATAAGAACTGGGGTGTGTGCCAAGTGCTTCTTTAACCCTCGACTGGCTGTGTTTTTGTGGGTATCTGTAGAGGGGGACAGATCAGGTTGTTTAAATGAATCTGGCTTCCCCATTCCCTCAGAAGGTCGCAAAAGGAGATCACGTACAGGGCAAAACTCACTTAACAAGTTTCTCACTTAGCAACAGAGATTTTGGCCTCAATGGTGGTCGTAAGTCGAGGACTGCCTGTAACTACACTACTGGAGCCCAACAAGATGACCGCAATAGTCACTAGGCTACACTTGAACACACTATCACTTTGCAACGTCGTGTGCAATTAGTCCCCAACTTACGACCACAATGGAGCCCCAAATTTCTGTTGTTAAACGAGATAGTGAGCTATGGCCTGTTTTACTGTGTTTCTTGTTGTTAAGTGAATCAGTGCAGTCGTTAAACGAGTAACATGGTTGCTAAGTGAATCTTTGCTTGTCAGAAGGCCGCAAGAGGGGATCATGTGACACACACACACACACACACACACACACACACACACCCCGGGACGCTGCAACCGTCATAAATACGAGTCAATCGCCACGTGTCTGAATTTTGATCGCGCGATCACAAGGAGGCCGCAATGGCCATAAGTGTGAAAAACGGTCACCTTTTTCGGCGACGTAGCTTCAAACGGTCACTAAATGAACTGTCGTAAGTCGAGGGCTGCCTGTATGGAGGCGATCCGCCTACCCCAGGCGACACTGCAACCGTCATAAATACGAGTCAGTCGCCAAGCATCTGAATTTGGATCCTGTGGCCAAGGGGAGGCCGCAACGGTCCTTTCTTCAGTCAGTGCCGTTGGAACTTTGAACGGTCACTAAATGAACCGTCGTAAGTTGAGGACTGCCTGTATTTTGATTCCAGCCTTAGAAGGGAGACCCCTTTTGCACCTGCCAGCGTTCTGCCTCTGCTTCCTCCTCCTTAGTTTATACCCTGTACAAATCATCCCCTGGCAGCATCACCAGGGCAGCCGTGATGCATGCCATCGTCCCTGGTGAACCCGGCATACCGTCTCTGCGGCTCCTCTCAGGTCCTCAGAGAATGCCCAGACAGGGAGGGAGGGAGGGGTTAGGCCTCTTGGTTGATCTTCAGGGGAGAAAAACCAGGTACAACACAAGTCCTCCGCTTAACAACAATCCATTGAGTGGCCCTTCGGAGTTACGACGTCCCATCGTTCAATCCGCGGCCTGTCTGAATTTGCAACCTCTCTAACCTTCATCATCTGGACACCGTCTGCGGTTTGATTTCTCCGCTTCTTGGTCCCGTTCGGAGGACCCCCCAAGGGTGTCCTTAAATAGCTCTGGTCCTTTTTTTTTTTGTCGTCTGATTAAACAACCTGCTTCGGTTGTTGCCGCCTCCCGAAGAGAATTTTGTTGGGTTTCCCAGTTCCGCCTCGGTTTCTCGTTTCCGTGCCAGGCGTTGCGAAATGTTATTTGGCTGCAGTCTTGGAAAAAAAGCCGGCATTGTAGATGCAGGAAATGTTGTGGCGCTCAGAACGGTTAGAAGAGAGCCTGAGTGGGTGGCTGTTGATGTCACTTATCCAGAGGGTTGCTGGGAAGCTGGAGGGCCCTTACTGGGAAGGTGCTGGTAGATGCACAACGAAAGCAACGAGCCAAGGGAAGAATTGTCATGGAAGCTGTTGACTTGATAGAGAGCCGGTTTGGTCTGCTGATTAAGGCACAAATCTAGAAGCCAGGAGTCTGTGAGTTCTAGTCTTGCCTAAGCCACATAAGCTAACAGGGAGACTATGGGCCAATCACCAGGAGATAGGGAGTTCTAGCTCCACCTTAGATAGAAAAGCCAATTGGGTGACTTTGGGCCAATCACCAGGAGATAGGGAGTTCTAGCTCCACCTTAGATAGAAAAGCCAATTGGGTGACTTTGGGCCAATCACCAGGAGATAGGGAGTTCTAGCTCCACCTTAGATAGAAAAGCCAATTGGGTGACTTTGGGCCAATCACCAGGAGATAGGGAGTTCTAGCTCCACCTTAGGCACAAAAGCTAATTGGGTGACTGTGGGCCAATCACTAGGAGATAGGGAGTTCTAGCTCCACCTTAGACACAAAAGCTAATTTGGGCCAATCACTAGGAGATAGGGAGTTCTAGTTCCACCTCAGGCACAAAGCCAATTGGGTGACTTTGGCCCAATCACTAGGAGATAGGGAGTTCTAGCTTCACCTTAGACACAAACGCTAACAGGGAGACTGTGGGCCAATCACTAGGAGATAGGGAGTTCTAGCTCCACCTTAGGCACAAAAGCCGATTGGGTGACTTTGGGCCAATCACTAGGAGATAGGGAATTATAGTCCCACCTTAGGCACGAAAGCCAGACGGGTAACTTTGAGCCAGCCACACTCTCTCAGCAAAGTCCTACCTCACAGGGTTGTAGTGGTGGTGAAAGCAAAGAAGAGGAAGGAATATTAGGTACGTTCATCACCTTCAGTTATTTTTTTTTTAAAAAAATAACAAAAGCAGGATAAATAAATAAAACAAAACAAAATTAAAAATACATCTTCATAATCTACTCTGGAAAAAGTGAAATTTCGCATGTCCGTAGTGGCTCTGGGAGAACTAAGACAGGGGTCTGAGGCAGTGGGTGGGATTCAAATAATTTAACAACCGGTTCTCTGCCCTAATCACCGGCTGTGTGGGCGTGGCCAGGGGGGTGTGACAGACAGCACTCCCCGCGCCCTGTTTTGGGCGTAGTAGACCTCCCTGCAGCTTTCTGGGAGCAAAAACGGGCCATGCGTGGACATGCCACAGCACCACCCCTGTCCGTGGTGGGTTTCAAAATTTTTTGACTACTGGTTCTGTGGGTGTAGCGTGGCTTGGTGGGCGTGGCAGAGGAAGGATACTGTAAAATCTCCATTCCCTCCCCAATCCAGGGCAAGGATACTGCAAAATCCCCATTTCCTCTTGATCAGCTGGGACTCTGGAGGCAGAGAATAGATGGAGCGTGGGGCCACAGTCAGACTTTTTACTACCAGTTCTCCAAACTACTCAAAATTTCCGCTGCCAGTTCTCCAGAACTGGTCCAAACTGGCTGAAACCCATCTCTGCCCCCCCCTCCCCACCGTGCCCCACTTTGGGCATAGTAGGCCTCCCTGCACTTACCTGGGCGCCAAAATGGGGCATTGGGGGGGACTTTTGGAAGGGGCAGAGAGGGGTGGGACCAGCCAGCAATTTAACAACGGGTTCGGCCGAAGTGTTGCGAACCGGTTGAATCCCACCACTGGTCTGAGGATAGGAAGGCTCATGGCCGCCAAACCCAATGCGTAATTTTGCATCCACTTTTCACATCTAACCCGAAAGGCTAGAGAATTAATGCAGATCTCTGGGCTCCTATGAGCATGACCCTCATTTGGGCAGCTCTTTGGCCGGTTAAGTTTGTGGTATTTTTTTCTGAGTCGGGTTCAGTGAGAACGAAGCGATTGGCCCTCCGAGGTCCCTGGATGGAAAACGGCAGCGTCTTAAGGGAGGGATTGCAGAGGTTCCTTGGAGGTTTATTTTGCCTTTTGAAAATAACCCCCTCCCTTCCCTTATTCCAGGGACAGCTACCTTTTGAAACGGGCAGGAATTATTAAAGAGGGTTTTTTATCTTTATTAAAGTGGGGGGGGGGAGCCTAAAAAAATAAAATAGGGGAAAAAACCAGAATTAAAAGTAAAAGAATCAGATTTGTTCAACTTCATTCTTTGTAAATGGGTCGGGTTTAGGCCCCACCATCCTTAGCATTTAATGTACAGGTAGCCATTCGTTTAGTGACTGTTTGAAGTTATAGTGGCACTGGGGGAAAAAGTGACTTCTGACCAGTTTTCACAATAGTGACGGTCGCAGCATCTCCATGGTCACGTGGTCAAAACTCGGACGCTTGGCAACCGGTTCATATTTATGACGGTTGCAGTGTCCCGGAGTCACGCGATTCCCTTTTGCGAGCTTTTTGTCCAGCAGAGTTGGACAAACTCTGCTGGTAGCAGAGTTCGATGGATCGTAACCATCCTCTGCTACCATTGCTCAGCTGGTAAATACAAAAAACACAGTGACAACCACGATATAAAAAAAGCCGAGTCAAAATGCGGAAGCCCGATTCACTTAACAATCGTGTTACTAACTTAACAACTGCAACCAATCGCTTTAACAACTATGGCAAGAAAAGTCATGAAATTGGGCAAAACTCCCTTTAACAACGGTCTTGATCAGCAGTGGAAATTTTAGACTACATTGTGGTCATAAGTCAGAGACAACCTTTGTTTCTAAGCCTTTAACGACTTTAAAACTCTTTGCTGGCTGGGGAATTCTGGGAGTTGAAGTCCATCCTTTTTCAAAATGACTAAGGTGGAGGAGTATTGCTATAGCCCTGGTGTCTTTAATTTTGGAAGAGAGCAGGTCTAAAATTTTGGGAATCGCTGGATCACCAATTCATAAGATACTTGCACCTGATGATTGCGTAGCTCACCTCCCTCACCCTTCGGGCGAGCTAAAAAGGGAAATTGACGATGGAAATGAACTCGCCTCTTGATTTCTTTATAAAAGTAAATAAAGGAGAGGTGCAAAGGAGAGGAGCCTGGTAGTTCAGCAGACTAAAAACATTGTGATTAACACCAGCTGTTTGCAGTTACTGCAAGTTCGAATCTCCCCAGGCTCAAGGTTGACTCAGCCTTCCATCCTTTCTAAGGTAGGTCAATTGAGGACCCAGTTTGTGGGGGCAATAAGCTGACTTTGTATAAATATACAAAAGTATGAAGGCTATTGCTTAACTCATTGTAAGCCACCCTGAGACTCTGGAGAAGGGAGGCATATAAATCAAATTTAATGAAGCTCCCACAACTTCTGTTCCATTGGTTGATTGTTCTCACTGTCAGAAAATTTCTCCTTATTTGTAGGTTGAATCTCTGCTTAACCAATTTCCATCCATTATTCCTTGTCTGGCCTTCAGGTGCCTTGGAAAAGAGCTTGACCCCCTTCTCTCTGTGGCAGCCCCTCAAATATTGGAAGACTGCTATCCTGTCTCCCCTGGTCCTTCTCTTCACTAGACTAGCCATGTCTTCTGTCCATCCATGGCTCACTCAGATGTCTTTCTTTCTTTCTTTCTTTCTTTCTTTCTTTCTTTCTTTCTTTCTTTCTTTCTTTCTTTCTTTCTTTCTTTCTTTCTTTCTTTCTTTCTTCCTTCCTTCCTTCCTTCCTTCCTTCCTTCCTTCCTTCCTTCCTTCCCTTCCCCTTCCCCTTCCCCTTCCCCTTCCCCTTCCCCTTCCCCTTCCCCTTCCCTCCTTCCTTCCTTCCTTCCTTCCTTCCTTCTGCTTTGAAAATAGTCATTTGACCCCTTCCTCTCTGGGGAAGCCCCTCAAATATTAGAAGATGCTCTCCTGTCTCCTCTGGTCCTTCTTTTCATTAAATTAGCCGTGCCCAGTTCCTGCAACCGTTCTTCCTATGTCTTAGCCTCCAGTCCCCTCATCATCTTGGTTGCATCTGCAACCATCTGCAAGACCTCTGCAAGAAAAACACCAAGTCCTCCTCCTCCTCTTCACAAATCCCACTCCCTTCTAGCACTGATGATGGAACCTAGTTAGGTTTGTGAAACGCCTGCCAGAAAACAAGCAAGCTCAGAGAGCAGCCTCATTTCAACCCTGAGCTCCAAATACTCTCCTTTATAAGGAATGTTCTGCCTTCTGCGCGCGTCCCTCCAGATGAGAATCTAAGAGCTTTGGAAGTTTTCCCTCCTTTTGTTCCCAGCAGAGAATGGCAGGAAATGAGCAATTAAAGCCGAATGAAAGGGTTTGGAATCCATCCTGAGATGCGAATGCAAGCCTTGGCTCTTGACCACTCAAGTTCCTTTTGTCTTCTAATGCTTCTTTGTTGCCTTCTACCCATCCAACTGGATACCCTCCAAACACTTTCCACTTCCATATGTTCCATATGCTTCATTGCAGCACATCTGAGTGGCGTTAGCCATGGCATTATCTCGGGGAAGGCTTCCCCGAAATGTTTCCTTCCGTAGCTTGGAGCACAGCTCGGTCCAGGTAGTCCTCGACGTACGACCGCAGCGGAGCCCAAAATTCCCCTTGCTAAGCGGAGACAAGAAGGGATGTAGTGGCTAAGACGCTGAGCTTGTCGATCGAAAGGTCGGCAATTCAGCGGTTCGAGTCCCTAGCACCACATAACGGGGCGAGCTCCCGTGACTTGTCCCAGCTTCTGCCAACCTAGCAGTTCAAAAGCAGGTAAAAAATGCAAGTAGGAAAATAGGGACCATTTTTGGTGGGAAGGGAACAGCGTTCCGTGCGCCTTTGGCATTCAGTCATGCCGGCCACAGGACCACGGAGACGTCTTCGGACAGCGCTGGCTCTTCGGCTTTGAAACGGAGATGAGTACCGCCTCCTAGAGTCGAGAACGACTAGCACATACGTGCGAGGGGAACCTTTACCTTTATGCTGCATCCTGAGTATGGAACGTGGCCTTAATTCCAGACCACACGAATCTTGTCTTTTAAAGTTGCCCACCTGAATCTAGGATCACTAACATGATCACCAACGTCCAATGACGGGGGGGGGGGGGAGAGAAAGCACCTTTGGGACAACCATGACCTGGAGGATTGAGAATTCTCTATAGACACTAAGCGGAGATAGTTCTTAAGTGAGTTTCCCCCCGTTATGCGGCCTTGTTCGCCACCGTTGTTAAGTGAATCAGTGCAGTTTGTTAAGGCAGTGACACAGTCACTAAATTGGGCTTCCCCATTAACGTTGCTCGTCAGAAGGTCGCAAGGGGGGGATGGCATGAACCCAGGACACTGCAACCGTCATAAATATGAGTCAATTGCTAAGAATCTGAATTTTGATCAGGTGATCATGGGGTGGCTGCAACAGTTGTTAAGTCTGAAAACCGGTCATAATTTTTTTTTTCCCAGTGGCACTGAAATAATAAGAGCCTTGGTGGTGCAGCAGCTTAAAGTGGTGTTAAAGTGACACCAGCTGCCTGCAATTACTGCAAGTTCGAATCTCACCAGGCTCAAGGTTGACTCAGCCTTCCATCCTTCCGAGGTAGGTAAAATGAGGACCCGGATTGTGGAGGCAATAAGCTGACTTTGTATAAAAAAGAACACCGCTGGGGGGGGGGGCGAAAGCCCTACTAAGTAGGTATATACAAAAATATGAAGGCTATTGCTTAACGCATTGTAAGCCTCTCTGAGTCTCCGGAGAAGGGCAGCATATAAATTAAATTAAAATAAAATAAAATAAAATAAAATAAAATAAAATAATTGTCCCCACTATCAGGAAATTCCTCTTTAGTTCCAGGTTGCTCCTCTCCTTGATGAGTTTCCACCCGTTTCTTCTCCTGCCTGGAGAACAGGTGGACCCCTCCCTCCCCGCTCTATGGCAGCCCCTCAAGTCCTGGAGGACCCTCACCCCTTTTAAGCAGCAGCCTTTCTCCCACTCAAATTTTTTTAAAAAAACTGCTCAACTCAGTTGGAAGATAATCGTATGTAGAATTGTACTATACGTTTTAATATTGCATTTTCTTCTCTTGTGAAGCTTTGTAATAAATTTACAATGCCTTGGTAAGGCCACACTTGGAATACTGCATTCAGTTTTGGTCACCACTGTCAGAGCGGCAATGGTAGCAGAGGTCGATGGATCGTAACCATCCTCTGCTACCATTGCTCAGCTGGTAAATATAAAAAACGCAGTGAGAACCACGATATAAACAAAGAATTGCAATTGGAATTGGAATAGAATGGAATTCAGAACAGAACAGAATAGAATGGAATGTATAAAATAGAATAGAATATAGAAAATGATGAGGATAGGATAGAATAGAATTCAGAATATAGAATAGAATAGAATAGAATAGAATAAAATAGAATAAAATAGAATAGTTTTATTGTCACTTTGAATGTATACTAATTGGCATACATTAAAATGAAATTACATTGCATACAGATACTGAGAGCATTCAGTTGTGGGAGGGAGAAGTGAATGCAGAATTTTGTCCATTTCCAGATCTATTCTTTGGACCTTCGAGAAGCTGTTTTGACTCGCATTGGGGAACTGGGCTGGTTTCACTTAATATTGCAGATGGGGTTTTACGCCAATTTTATAGCTTCCCCATCCCCTCACCAATTGAAGCCATCCCGCCTCATGTTCCACGTCCTCTTTTTCCAAGTGCTGGGAGAATTTGACACTAAAGCTTACAAGCTCAGGAACGCGTTTCCTTTTTATGTTTTTCCTCCTTAATTCTTGCGCCACCAGAAATTGGATGAATCTCCGAGATGCAGAAACTGGGAAAATTCTCTGGCAAGGAACAGAAGATCTCTCCGTCCCTGGAGTAGAGCATGAAGGTAACACAGGGCTGCTGCGTTTCTGAGTATCTGGGGCGGGGGTTTCTCAATCTCCAGGAATATGGACTTCAACTCCCAGAGTTCCCTTTAAGATCTGCAGGCTTCTAGAATTCTCCAAGCAACCATGGCTGGCTCAGGAGTTGAAGTCCACAGGTCGCAAAGTTGCCATAGATTAGGGCTGTCAAACTCGTGGCCCACGGGGGGGGGGGGGTGAGCATACATGGAAGGTGGCACCAATGGAAGGTGGCTCCAATCCGGCTGATTGGCCGGATTGGAGACCATGGCAGTCATCGGAGGACTTTGGAGCCGGTTCTTTACATTATCTACCTCGAGGGGGTGTTGCATTTTTAGGACAGTATGGCCGGACCTCTGTGAGAGAGTGGCCCTGCCTTGTTTCAACTTACTGGACCTTTGCAACGAACCACAGTGAGAGGGTGGTTTGACACCCCCCAGCAGGACTGGGCAGAACTTAACAACTCCATTGCTACTGTGGGAGGGTAGCGAGGACCCTCCGGATAGACTGGTCCGCTCCTGGACATTGTTTTATCTCTGCGGAAGCCATGTTTTATCGTCCTCTATGTTTCTTATATATTGTTCCGGATGTATTTAAGGTCCACGCTTCTTGCCCTGCGAGATTCCCCCCTCTCGCAGGCCTGGCCCTCCACACTATCGAGGGCCTACCTTAATGACGGGTCCTGGGACCCCAAGAGGTGGCATGTGGCAAAAAAGGGGTTGAGAGGGTTTTTAAATCGGTTTTTAAGAATTTTAAGGGGCTCGGGTGGGGGTGGGAGAGGGTTTGGGGGGGAACCCAAATGGGAAAAGGACAGGCTCGGTATTGGGTGTTACGGAGGGTGTAGACTCTGGAGGTAAGAGGGCTCCTAGAGAGCCCCCTGTCGAGGGTTGGGCTATAGAAACATTGTGTGGGAGGGGCAGATATGGCGTGAGCGGGGGACCGTATCATGTGAAGGGGGCACGCACTCGCTGTCTTCGAGCGGTTGCATGCCCCGGTCCCCGGAGCTATTCCCGTTCCCCAGGTTGTTCAGAGTCTCAGGACCCGAGGCTCCGGTTGCTGTTATGCAATGCCAGGTCCGTTGTAAATAAGGCCCCCCTCATCTGTGACCTTCTTCAAGAGGGGGGTGCGGACCTGGCTGGTATTACTGAGACCTGGTTGGGCCGCGAGGGTGGGGTTCCCCTCGTGGAGATGTGCCCGCCAGGTTTCCTTGCATTTCACCAGCCGAGAGCTCAGGGCAGGGGTGGGGGAGTGGCGGTCATTATTAAGGAAGGTCTGGATCCGAGGGAGGCCACTGTTCCTCAGATAGCCGGGTGTGAGTCCATCTTCGTGAGGTGGGGTCCTGGTGGGCAGATGGGTTTGTTAGTCACGTACCTGGCTCCCTGCCGCGTGGCAACGACCCTGCCCGAGCTCCTCAATGTTGTAGCCGATGTGGTGATTGGCACCCCCAGGCTTATGGTCATGGGGGATTTCAATCTGCCATCTATCGGCGAAACATCTGAGATAGCTCGGGAGTTCATGGCTTCCATGACGGCCATGGACCTGACCCAGGTAATTCAGGGCCCAACTCACATTGGTGGACACACCCTGGACCTAGTTTTTGTCTCTGGACAGTGGTTGAGTGGTCTTGATATTGGGGATATAGGCTTAGAACCCTTGTCATGGACTGACCACTCGCTCCTTCGGCTCGACTTTCTGACCGCTGTACCCCACCGCAGGGAGGCGGAACCGACCAGATGGTTCCGCCCCAGGCGCCTGATGGATCCTGATAGGTTCCAGACGGAGCTTGGGCCATTCCCTGAGACACTGACACACGACTCGGCCGAGGACCTGGTGGCTGCCTGGAATAGAGCGGCCGGTGGGGCCTTGGACCGTGTCGTGCCTTTGCGGCCTCTGACCCGGTGCCGAACCAACTTAGCTCCTTGGTTCACCGAGGAGCTGAGGGAGATGAAGCGCCGGAAAAGACGCCTAGAGAGTGGTTGGAGGGCCAGCCGCTCCGAATCTGACTTGACACTAGTAAGAGCTCATATTAAGACTTACTTAGTGGCGATAAAAACGGCCAAGTCTAATTACTTTGCCGCTCTTATCGCGTCATCAGATAATCGCCCAGCCGCCCTGTTTAGGATGACCCGCTCCCTCCTCCATTCGGGAGCGCGGGAGGATCCCTTACAGGGACGTGCTGAGGATTTTGTTCAATATCTGGATGATAAAATAACTCAGATTCGGGACGACCTGGCCGCCGACTGGGTGGGTTCAGGCGGGGTGACTGAGCCAGGTCTTGAGAGTGTTATCTGGGCTGAGTTCGATCCTGTGGCTCCCGAGGACGTGGACAGGATTCTGGGAAGACTGAACGCAACCACATGTTTACTGGACCCGTGTCCCTCCTGGTTGGTGCTGGCCTCCCGGGAGGTTACACGAGGCTGGCTCCAGGAGATTATAAACGCTTCTTTGAGTGAGGGTGTCCTTCCGCCTGCCTTGAAAGAGGCGGTGGTGAGGCCCCTCCTCAAGAAGCCCTCCCTGGACCCAGCTGTTTTAGCAAACTACCTTCCTGTCTCCAACCTTTTTCCTGGCGAAGGTTGTTGAGAGTGTGGTGGCGTGGCAGCTCCCCCGATACCTGGATGAAGCCGTCTATTTAGACCCGCTCCAGTCCGGCTTCAGGTCTGGGTACAGCACCGAAACGGCATTGGTCGCGTTGGTGGATGATCTCTGGAGGGCCCGGGGTAGGGGGTACTCCTCTATCCTGGTGCTGTTAGACCTCTCAGCGGCTTTTGATACCATCGACCATGGTATCATATTGTGCCGGTTGGAGGGACTGGGGGTGGGGGGCACCGTCTTACGGTGGTTCTCCTCCTACCTCTCCAACCGGTCGCAATCTGTGTTGACAGGGGGGCAGCGGTCGACCCCGAGGCGCCTGGTATGTGGGGTGCCGCAAGGGTCGGTCCTCTCGCCCCTCCTGTTCAACATTTATGTAAAGCCGCTGGGTGAGATCATCCGTGGTTTTGGGGTGGAGTTCCATCAGTACACTGATGATACTCAGCTGTACATTTCCACCCCAACGATGCCGTGGAAGTGATGTCCCAGTGCCTTGAAGCTGTGCGGGTCTGGATGGGGAGAAACAGGCTTCGACTCAACCCCTCCAAGACCGAGTGGCTGTGGCTGCCGGCGTCCCGATATAGCCAGCTGACTCCATCGCTGGTTATTGGGGGCGAGTCATTGGCCCCCACGGAAAGGGTTCGCAACTTGGGCGTCCTCCTGGACTCACGGCTGTCTTTAGAGGATCATATGACGGCCGTGGCCAGGGGGGCTTTTTATCAGGTCCGCCTGATTCGCCAGCTGCGACCCTTTCTAGATCGGGACTCCCTACGCACGGTCACTCATGCTCTTGTCACTTCCCGTCTGGACTACTGTAATGCTCTCTACATGGGGCTCCCCTTGGGGTGCACCCGGAGGCTCCAACTGGTGCAGAATGCGGCCGCGCGGGGGATTATGGGAGCGACGGGACGCTCCCATGTGACACCTCTCCTGCGTGAGCTGCATTGGCTGCCGGTGGACTTTCGGGTGCGTTTCAAGGTGTTGGTAATCACCTTTAAAGCGCTCCATGGCTTAGGGCCAGGGTACTTACGGGACCGCCTTCTGCCGCCAATTGCCTCCCACCGGCCGGTTCGCTCCCACAGAGTGGGCCTCCTCAGGGTGCCGTCAGCCAGACAATGCCGGCTGGCGACCCCCAGGGGGAGAGCCTTCTCTGTGGCAGCACCCACCCTTTGGAATGATCTGCCTCCAGAGTTAAGAATAATCTCTGACCTCCCAACCTTTCGGCGGGCTTTAAAAACCCATCTCTTTCAGCTCGCCGGCCTAGCCTGATCCCTATAACATTTTAGTATTTTTAGAGTTGTATTTTAAATATGTTAATTTTTAAATTTTATGGCCATTTATATTATTATTTTAAGAAATTTTAACTTGTGTATGTTTATATGTTGTTCTTAATTGGCTGTACACCGCCCTGAGTCCGCAAGGAGAAGGGCGGTATATAAATCCAAATAAACTAAACTAAACTAAACTAAACATTTGAGAACCGGTAAGGAAGGTAACCCTTGAGGCTGCAAAGATTCCCCCAACTGCAGCGGGAGCTGAATTAAGTCCTCTAGGGAGCGGAATAACTTAGTTATTAGCTATCAGTTTAGTAGCCTCACACTGCAATGAACAAGTCCTCAGCTTACGACCACAATTGAGCCCAAGTAACTTTGAACAGTCACTAAATGAACTATCCTCCTTTATTAAAAAGCAATTATGCTGGGATGAGTTAGCAGTAAAAGGAATCCAGGTTGCCGCAGAACAACAGTGGCTGGACACCATCAAAGCTAACACCAGCCAGAGCATAGGAAAACTCAAAGAAGTATTGTGATTGGAAGATGGGGAGAGATCTGGCCCAGAGAATTGCCAAGAGTTGATGTGCTTCAATGGATAACATCATCATCATCATCATCAGTTGTTTTGTCAAGCCATTAATCTGGCTGTTGGCTCTTTTTTTTTGTACCCCGAGATCTGCTGTTAGGTCCCAGATCCCAAAGTCTTTATTATACTGATCGTTTTCTCCCGTGGGGGGAAAAAAAATCATTTTGCTCGGTGGTGGGATTCAAATAATTTAACAACCGGTTCTCTGCCCAAATGACCCGCTGGGTGGGCGTAACCATGGTGGGTATAGCCAGGGGTGTGTGACAGGCAGTACTCGGCCTCCTGCACGCCCCCCGGAGCAAAAATGGGCTGCGGGGGGGAGTGTTGCCTCCCTGTACCCCGTTTTGGGCCTAGCAGGCCTCCCTTTACTTACCTGGGAGCCAAAACAGGCCGCGTGGGTACTCCTGGAAGGGATGGGGGCAGGGAGGGGCAGAGCCAGCAAGCAATTTATCAACCAGTTTGCCCAAACTGGCTGAATTCCACCAGTGATTTTGCTACCGTGCTGAATAATTTACAAGGCACGGATTCCTTCGGAGTCACGGCCTGGTTAAAAGGCTGAAAGCATTAAAGCCGAGGGCGTCCATTTAGCCATGAGGATAATTTAACAAGACCTTTCAAGTGTCCTTTGAGGGGAGGGATACCTCAAAAGAGATTACCCCTTTTTAGTTGAAAGGTTATGAGATCCTTATGAAAACCGGATTTTCCTACCGTTGCTCTTTTCTACACTACCGGTTCGCCTGAATCGATCCGAACCGGCTGAATACCATCCCTGGTCTCATTTCCATTTCCTAGCCAAGAGAGCCAGCAGTGTCTGCTCATTTCTGTGGTTATTTGGCCAGTATGACTATACACCAAGGTGCACAGAACACGGTTACCTTCCCGCCGAAGTGGTACCTATTTATCTACTTGCGTTTGCATGCTTTTTTTTTTTGCTTCAAGTTCTTTATTTTATAACATATAAAAATTCCATTTTCAATTAAACAGTGCGTTGTCAGGGCACAAATAGTTTTAGGAAATAATAATCAAAATGTTTACAACAGTATTCATTACATTAATATTGATTATAATAATACTCTGTTTCTCCAAAAATAAGACATCCCCTGATAATAAGCCCAATAGAGCTTTTGAGCGTATGCACTAAAATAAGCCTCCCCCGAAAATATTTAAATGCAGAGCTGGAAATCAGATAAGACGGCAAGAGGAGCCCTATCTTGCTCCACACACGCCAAAATAATAAGACCTCCCCGAAAATAAGGTCAAGTGCTTATTTCAGGGTTCAAAAAAATATAAGACAGGGTCTTATTTTCAGGAAATACAGTAGTAATAATGTTTGCTTAACCATTTTAACATACCTTCCTTATATCATTGATCCTTTCCATATATTACCCTGTTTCTAGCTCCTGTTTTTGTCAGGTAACCATTGATAAAATAGGTCCTAGGTCATTTGCATGCTTTTGAACTGCTAGGTGGACAGGAGCTGGAGCAAGGAACGGGAACTCACCCGTTGCTTTGTGCTCGGGTCTCGAACCTTGACCGTCAGCTTTACAGCTAGCAAAATCATGGTCTTTCACCACTGAGTCATCTCACCTGCTTTACTTTTGAACTGCTAGGTGGGCAGGAGCTAAAGCAAGGAACAGGAGCTTACCCCATCTCACAGCGCTCAGGTCTCGAACCCGGGACGTCAGTTTTCCTAGCTGAAAAGCTCAGCACGGTAGTGGGGCTTAATACATTTTTTCCACCCCTGACAAAATATTTTAAGCCTCCTCGTCCAGCCTGCAGTTAGGTATGTATCGTGATGGCCGTTAAAGGCGCCAAGTCTCCGAGGGAATGGTCGCCCTGCGTCTCTACCATAATTATTTTAGCATTTTTAATCTGGATCCACGGGGGGGCACGTCTTACACGCTGTTGGTTTTCTTACTTGCATAGGAGAACGGGCGAGCAGTTGCGTCATACGGCGTGCCTGCCTGCATTTTTTGCAATTTTTCAGAAGGCTTACGCTGACATCTGAGCGCCTTAGGCCACAGCAGGCCGCCTCTCATTATTCGGAATATTAATTTCTGCCAGCAACCCACCCTTTCTTCTGTCTCTCTTCTCTTTCTCTCAGCTCGAGTTCCTAAGAAGATTCTGAAATGCAAGGCTGTGTCTCGGGAGCTCAATTTTTCCTCCACGGAGCAGATGGAAAAATTCCGCCTGGAACAGAAAGTTTATTTCAAGGGACAATGTCTAGAAGGTGGCGATTTTATTCTCCTAGAGGGATCCGGGCTGGGTTTTCACAAGGAGGAGGAAAGAGAGAGACAGGCAGGCAGCAGGAAGAATTAACATTTTTCTGCCCTATCGGAAGTCAGCGCCAATAATAAATAAGGCTTATTTATCATCTAGCCTCTGGCATCTACAGAGGTCATTGATATACGAATTTAGTTTAAATAAAGCGTGTGCATGTATGTATGTGTGTGTGTATGTTTATTTGCTGACACTTTATTTAAACTAAATTTATTCTAGGGAGATTGGGGTATGGGCTGTGTATACATGTATGTACCGTATTTTTCGGAGTATAAGACACACCTTTTTCCCCCCCTAAAAGGGGGTGAAAATTTAGGTGCGTCTTATACACCGAATGTAGCCCCGCCCACCCACTGGCCCCCACCCTTCGGCCTCTGCCTCCCAGCAGTTTACCTCCTTGCAGCAAACAGCAAGAAACAGCTCCTTTCAGCTTCAGCACAGCCTAATTAGCACAAGTTGATTGGATCGGCCTCCCAACTCTCAGTTGTTTTTGCACAGGCCTCTGCTGCTTGCTGCAAGGAGGTAAATTGCTGGGAGCAGATTTTTTTTTCTTCCTTGTGCTAATCAAGCTATGATGAAAACGAAACTGAAAGTAAAGCAGGCTGTTGGCTGTTTGCTGCAAGGAGGCAAAATTGCTGGGAGGCAGAGGCAGATTTCTTTTTCTTGTTTTCCTCACCAAAAAAAGGTGGGTGCGTCTTATACTCCGGTGTGTTTTATACTCGGAAAAATAAATTCAGCCAGTTCTATCTGGATCGTGCGATCCGGTAGCACTGCCCTTAGGAAGCTCTGCCCACCTGCCCGGACGTCATGTCCCGTTTTTGACCCTCCGCACATGCATAGAGGGTGAGCAGAGGCGTGAGCATAGCGAGCACGCTCACGTTTACGAACAGGTAGCAAAGGAAAGTGAATATCACCCCTCACACACACACACACACACACACACACACACTTTGCTCACTGGGGAATTCTGGGAGTTGAACTCCACACCTCTTAAACTTATCAAAGTTTGCAAGATTATCTGCACCATTTCCCATCCTGACCATATAGGAGACTTAAATGCAGGGGATGGCTGGCTTCCAGGCCATTACTTAAGCCGGACAACAGGCGTAATAAAGGGGGAATTTGGCATTTTTATGGCCCCTCACCCCCTTCTTATTTTTACAGAGTGGTTCTTTGAGTTTGGCTTTGTCATCCCAAACTCCACCAACACCTGGCAGTCTTTGATAGAAGCAGCTCCCGAGTCGCAAATGATGCCAGCGAATGTTCTCACGTGAGTGATTGCGTTTTCTCATTCGCACAACCCCGGGTCAGAGTCAGTGACCTCCCAGAACGCGGAGAGGGCAGGCAGGATCCCAGTTCAGATGCTGAGGTGTCCGTTCTTTAGCTGAAGTCAGCTCCAAGCGGAATCCTCTGGCTTCCATCGGCGGTGAAGTTTGCAGAGCAGCAGCCCTAGATTTTCAGATTATTATTTTTATTATTATTATTAGGAGCCTGGATAGCTCAGCAGACTAATGCATTGTAATTTAACTCCAGCTGTCTGCAATTAGTAAGTTTGAATCTCCCCAGGCTCCAGGTTGACTCAGCCTTCCATCCTTTCTAAGGTGGGTCAATTGAGGACCCAGTTTGTGGGGGCAATAAGTTGACTTTGTATAAAATATACAAAAGGATGAAGGCTATTGCTTAACGCATTGTAAGCCACCCTGAGTCTCCGGAGAAGGGCGGCTTATAAATCAAATTAAAAAAAATTTTTATTAAATTATTATGGTAGTGGGGAGGGAGTTGCCAAGTATCTCGGCTTGAATTCACAGGTTGAGCTTCACCTGATTTTTTATTTTATTTTTTTTAATGGAGGTTATCGTATCTAAAATTACAAATGAAAATAAAGACAATAGGAAAACGGAAAGCAAGAAAGGAAGAGGGAGAGATGAGTGGGTAGAAGAATCATTGGCTTCCAACTTTTTTTTGCAGGGCAGTAAAATACAAAATAAAATTATAGCTTCAGCTTTTCCCTTTGCATTTTTGAGGCTGGCTCCTTCAGGCTTGAAATGATCAATTCTTTTGTAAATGATCATTTGGAGCCTGACTGACCAGTTTCCACAACCCCTGGCTCCAGCAAGACATTTGGACTGTTTGTTTGTTCATTCGCTCATTCGTTCATTCATTCATTCATTCATTCATTCATTCATTCATTCATTCATTCATTCATTCAGTTTCTATAGCCGCCTTTTGGAACCAATGACTCAGGGCAGCTTACAGTGCTAAAGCTATAAAAACTTCTTTTTTTAAATTTGATTTATATGCTGCCCTTCTCCGAAGACTTAGGACGATGCATTAAGCAATAGCCTTCATAGTTTTGTATATTTTATACAAAGTCCGCTTATTCCCCCCACAAACTGGGTCCTCAATTGACCTACCTTAGAAAGGATGGAAGGCTGAGTCAACCTGGAGCCTGGTGAGATTTGAACATACAGTAATTTCAGGCAGCTGAATGTTCTTTTTCTTTCTTTCTTTCTTTCTCTTTTTTTCTTTCTTTCTTTCTTTCTTTCTTTCTTTCTTTCTTTCTTTCTTTCTTTCTTTCTTTCTTTCTTTCTTTCTTTCTTTTCTCTCTCTCTCTCTCTCTCTCTCTCTCTCTCTCTCTCTCTCTCTCTCTCTCTCTCTCTCTCTCTCTCTCTCTCTCTCTCTCTCTTTCTTTCTTTCTTTCTTTCGATTTATATGCCGCCCTTCTCCGGAGACTCAGGGTGGCTTACAATGCGTTAAGCAACAGCCTTCATCCTTTTGTATATTTATACAGAGTCAGCTTATTGCCCCCCCAAACTGGGTCCTCAATTGACCCACCTTAGAAAGGATGGAAGGCTGAGTCAACCTGGAGCCTGGTGAGATTCGAACTTCCAGTAATTGCAGACAGCTGGATGTTAATCACAATGCTTTTAGTCTGCTGAGCTATGTCTTTATTACTGCTTTATATGCCGCCCTTCTCTTGAGACTCAGGGCAGCTTACAATGCGTTAAGCAATAGCCTTCATACTTTTGTATATTTTACAAAGTCAGCTTATTGCCCCCCCCCCCCAAACTGGGTCCTCCATTGACCTACCTTAGAAAGGATGGAAGGCTGAGTCAACCTGGAGCCTGGGGAGATTCGAACTTACAGTAATTGCAGACAGCTGGTGTTTAATTACAATGCATTAGTCTGCTGAGCTATCCAGGCTCCCTGGATTAATTAATTAATACAATAAAAAAAACCATTTAAAACAATAAAACCATGTAAAATAAACATAGACAGCAACCGAAATAGTCAACCAGTTAGCAGTTCGGTGTAGTGGTTACGGTGCTGGCTTAGAAATCAGGACACGGTGCATTCTAGTCCTACCTTAGGCATGAAAGCCAACCGGGTGACTTTGGACCCATCACTAGGTGGCTGTGAGTTCTAGTCCTGCCTATGGCATGAAATATCAACTGGGTAACTTTGGACCAGTCATTCTCTCTCAGTCCAACCCACCTCACAGGGTTGTTGTGGCGATGGTGAAAATAAGAGGAAAGAAGATTTGCCACCGTGAGTTGTCTATGAATTAATAAAGGCAAGATAAAAATCAAAATAAATAACAGGGTTTTTTTGTTTTTGTTTTTAATTTGATTTATATGCCGCCCTTCTCCGGAGACTCAGGGTGGCTTACAATGCGTTAAGCAATAGCCTTCATACTTTGGTATATTTATATTTATACAAAGTCAGCTTATTGCCCCCAACAAACTGGGTCCTCAGTAAACAGTAAAGCCCTTAGCACATTCAGAGGCCCCACTGCCCGGTTTTTAAAGCCTTAAATGTCCTCCCTTCTGCCATTTCACTTTTTTTTTCTTCCCCACTCCTTTCCTTCTGCGCCCTTTTCTCCCTCTGCAGCGGGAACGTGATCATAGAAACCAAGTTTTACGACGATGATCTCCTCGTCAGCACTTCCAGAGTAAGACTGTTCTACGTTTGAGAGAAGGCCGGGGCAGGGCTCGGGCCTGGCTTAGTTCCTCCCCACACCTGATTCCCGGGGGGCCGAATCCCCAATTTCTCCCTCAAGGTGTCCAGTGACGGAAGACTTTTTTTAGGAGATCTGAGGCATGGCGAGACTCGTGCCCTTGAGCCCATCCTCCTCTTGCCCTCCTGCCCCGGACCAGGCCATGCTGCAACCCCTTGTAGCCATCTGCTCGGATATTAGGAAAGGGAGGGAGGGGAGAAGGACTTTTTGGGGGGGGCACCCCAATGGGCAAGAAAGATCAATGTTGTAAATGGGACTTAGAGAGGGTTTTTTTGGTTTAGATCTATCTATGTCTCTGTACTTAGTTGCCTTTTTGGCTGTCTGCTCCGTTTCTTCATTGTCTCTTTACTTCTTTTTAAGATTCACCTGTTCGGCTCCCCTTTCTTTCTTTCTTTCTCTCTCTCTCTCTCTCTTTTTTTTTTTCTTCTCTCTCTCCATTTTTTCATTCCGACACTCCTCTCAGTTGAACTGGTCCAGACTCATTTCTTCCGCCGTCCCGTTTCCTTGAACTTTGTAAAATAGACTGCAATATTCTTACATAATGTAATTAAAAAAAAATAAATTTCTGATTGAAAAGCGTAAACGCTCTTGGCTTTTTGCTCAGAGTTTATTCCGGGAAAGGACAGGAAGGCCTGGAGAAACGTCGTCTACGGGGTGGCGATGGGTCGGACGCGCCTTCCCTGACAACAACAACAAAACAGATTTTGAGTAGGTGGGTGTTTCTGGGTATGTCGGACAGAGTGAAACGACTCCCTTTCCATTCCATCATTCCTTGAATGAAGTGCTGTGGAGATAATTTATAGAGACTTATTGGGGGTCACATAATACAGGTAGTCCTCGATTTACGACCACCATTGAGTCCAACATCTCTATGGTTTAACCAAGACAGTTATTAAGTAAAGTTTGCCCCATTTTACAGCCTTTTTTGCAGTGGTGAAATTCAATTTTTTTTTTTACTACCGGTTCTGTGGGCGTGGCTTGGTGGGCGTGGCAGGGGAAGGATACTGCAATATCCCCATTCCCACCCTACTCCTGGGGGAAGGATATTGCAAAATCTCCATTCCCGCCCCACTCTGGGACCAGCCAGAGGTGGTATTTGCCGGTTCTCTGAACTACTCAAAATTTCCGCTACCGGTTCTCCAGAACCTGCTGGATTTCACCCCTGCTTTTTTGCCACCGTTGTTAAGTGAATCACTGCACTTATGAAATTAGTCACACGGTTGTTAAGTGAATCGCTGCACTTATGAAATTAGTCACACGGTTGTTAAGTGAATCCGACTTCCCCTTTACTGCCCTTACTCGGACCGCAACAGTCGTCACTGTGAAAAAAATGTCCTTTTTCAGTGCCAGGGTCATTTTTGAACAGTCACTAAACGAATGGTTGCAAGCTGAGGACTTGCCTGTATTAGGAAGCGACTGGCTCCTCCCTGGCGAAGGAGAGGGAGGAAGAGAAAATGAGGCAGACTTGGAAAATTCTGTCACAGATAGTCCTCAACTTAAAACCGTTTTATCAGCCGGATCTCCAGGATGAGTTTCTTGAGCACATTTGCTATCGACTGCCATAGTAACCAGGAGAGTGGGGGAGAGACCCTCGGGTATTTGGGATGGGGAAGGGAGCTGGTGGAGTTCCATGAGAACCGAAAGGGAGGTTTTGCACTCACGAGCTACGGTGCTACTGAGTGGAGTTGACTGCACTCCGTCAAGGCCGATCATCCGGAGACTCCAGTTGGGAGAAATAACCTGCAGAAGAGGCTTCCCATAACATGATACTGGACGTGGATTGGAGTCTCGGTGCTGGAGCCTGGGGGAGAAGGATTTGGGGTGGCTTTCAGTCTGTGAGTTTCGCGCGTTTTGAGTCAGTCCTTGCCCTGCCTTCGCGGCTATCATTTCAAACTCGTTTCATGCCTAAGTAGAGGGTTGGACTAGAAGACCTCCAAGGCCCCTTCCAACTCTGTTGTTCTATTCTGTTCTGTTCTGTTCTGTTCTGTTCTATTCTATTCCTCAACTCTACTCTATTCCTATTCTACTCTACTCTACTCTACTCTACTCTACTCTACTCTACTCTACTCTACTCTACTCTACTCTATTCTATTCCTCTACTCCTATTCTATTCTATTCCTCAACTCTACTCTACTCCTACTCTACTCTACTCTATTCTTCTACTCTACTCCTATTCTATTCTACTCTACTCTACTCTACTCTACTCTACTCTATTCCTCTACTCCTATTCTATTCTATTCTATTCTATTCTATTCTATTCTATTCTATTCTATTCTATTCTATTCTATTCTATTCTATTCTATTCTATTCTATTCTATTCCTCAACTCTACTCTACTCTATTCTATTCTATTCCTCTACTCTATTCTATTCTATTCCTCTACTCTACTCTACTCTATTCTATTCTATTCTATTCTATTCTATTCTACTCTACTCTACTCTACTCTACTCTACTCTACTCTACTCTATTCCTCTACTCCTATTCTACTCTACTCTACTCTACTCTACTCTACTCTACTCTATTCCTATTCTAGTCTATTCTAGTCTAGTCTAGTCTAGTCTAGTCTAGTCTAGTCTAGTCTATTCCATTCCATTCCACTCCACTCCACTCCACTCCACTCTACTCTACTCTACTCTACTCTATTCCTCTACTCCTATTCTACTCTACTCTACTCTACTCTACTCTATTCCTATTCTAGTCTAGTCTAGTCTAGTCTAGTCTAGTCTAGTCTAGTCTAGTCTATTCCATTCCATTCCATTCCATTCCATTCCACTCCACTCCACTCCACTCCACTCCACTCCACTCTACTCTACTCTACTCTATTCCTCTACTCCTATTCTACTCTACTCTACTCTACTCTACTCTATTCCTATTCTAGTCTAGTCTAGTCTAGTCTAGTCTAGTCTATTCTATTCCATTCCATTCCATTCCATTCCATTCCACTCCACTCCACTCCACTCCACTCCACTCCACTCCACTCTACTCTACTCTACTCTATTCCTCTACTCCTATTCTACTCTACTCTACTCTACTCTACTCTATTCCTATTCTAGTCTAGTCTAGTCTAGTCTAGTCTAGTCTAGTCTATTCCATTCCATTCCATTCCATTCCATTCCACTCCACTCCACTCCACTCCACTCCACTCCACTCCACTCCACTCTACTCTACTCTATTCCTCTACTCCTATTCTACTCTACTCTACTCTACTCTACTCTACTCTACTCTATTCCTAGTCTAGTCTAGTCTAGTCTAGTCTAGTCTAGTCTATTCCATTCCATTCCATTCCATTCCATTCCACTCCACTCCACTCCACTCCACTCCACTCCACTCCACTCTACTCTACTCTATTCCTCTACTCCTATTCTACTCTACTCTACTCTACTCTACTCTATTCCTATTCTAGTCTAGTCTAGTCTAGTCTAGTCTAGTCTAGTCTATTCCATTCCATTCCATTCCACTCCACTCCACTCCACTCCACTCCACTCCACTCTACTCTACTCTATTCCTCTACTCCTATTCTACTCTACTCTACTCTACTCTACTCTATTCCTATTCTAGTCTAGTCTAGTCTAGTCTATTCTATTCTATTCTATTCTATTCCATTCCATTCCATTCCACTCCACTCCACTCCACTCCACTCCACTCCACTCTACTCTACTCTACTCTATTCCTCTACTCCTATTCTATTCTACTCTACTCTACTCTACTCTACTCTACTCTACTCTACTCTACTCTACTCTACTCTATTCCTATTCTAGTCTAGTCTAGTCTAGTCTAGTCTAGTCTAGTCTAGTCTAGTCTATTCCATTCCATTCCATTCCACTCCACTCCACTCCACTCCACTCCACTCCACTCCACTCCACTCTACTCTACTCTACTCTACTCTATTCCTCTACTCCTATTCTACTCTACTCTACTCTACTCTACTCTACTCTACTCTATTCCTATTCTAGTCTAGTCTAGTCTAGTCTAGTCTAGTCTAGTCTAGTCTAGTCTAGTCTAGTCTAGTCTATTCCATTCCATTCCATTCCATTCCATTCCACTCCACTCCACTCCACTCCACTCCACTCTACTCTACTCTATTCCTCTACTCCTATTCTACTCTACTCTACTCTACTCTATTCCTATTCTAGTCTAGTCTAGTCTAGTCTAGTCTAGTCTATTCTATTCCATTCCATTCCATTCCATTCCACTCCACTCCACTCCACTCCACTCCACTCTACTCTACTCTACTCTATTCCTCTACTCCTATTCTATTCTACTCTACTCTACTCTACTCTACTCTACTCTACTCTACTCTATTCCTATTCTAGTCTAGTCTAGTCTAGTCTAGTCTAGTCTAGTCTAGTCTATTCTATTCCATTCCATTCCATTCCATTCCACTCCACTCCACTCCACTCCACTCCACTCTACTCTACTCTACTCTATTCCTCTACTCCTATTCTATTCTACTCTACTCTACTCTACTCTACTCTACTCTACTCTACTCTATTCCTATTCTAGTCTAGTCTAGTCTAGTCCATTCCATTCCATTCCATTCCATTCCATCCCACTCCACTCCACTCCACTCCACTCCACTCCACTCCACTCCACTCCACTCCACTCCACTCCACTCCATTCCATTCCATTCCATTCCATTCTATTCTATTCTATTCTATTCTATTCTATTCTATTCTATTCTATTCTATTCTATTCATTTTCTATATTCTATTCTATTCTATTCCTCTTCTCTAAATCAATGGAGTTGGGGGTTTTCTTTCTTGAGTTTTGAACGGGGGGCAGGCCTGCTATGTTTGTTTAGTGACGGTTCAAAGTCGCAAAAGCCCTGAAGTAACTTGCAACCAGTCCTCACGCTTACAACTGTCGGCAGCCTCCTTGTGGTCACATGATCAAAATTCGGGCACTGGCATGCATTGACAAGCCAACCCAAGAATTACGCGATTTGCAGGTCTTCCCAGCTGCCTTCCGACAAACAGAGCCAACAGGGGAAGATGGATTCAATTAATCACCGTGTGATTCACTTAACGACTGGCAAAAATGGGTTGTAAAATAGGGCACGAGTCACTTAAGGACCTCCTTGCTTCGCAGCAGAAGTCCCGGTTCCCAATTGCGGTCGTTAACTTAAGGACTACCTAAACGATCACCCATCTCAATAAAATATAATCAAATCGGAAAGGCTGGAAGGGACCTTGGAGGTCATCTAGTCCAACCCCCTGCTCAAGGGGGAGACCCTGTTTCATTTCAGACAAGCGGCTATCTTTAATGGGAGTCTAATCTTCAACGGGAGTCCCTTTCCTTTCCTGACCATGAAAGGCTGTGATTTGGTCAGCTGCAGTCTGGCGTCTCAACTCCTCCATACCACCAATCTGCCCGAGGTTAGTTCACACAACACCCAAAACCTGATTTTACATGTTTTTCGTCCTGCCCCTCAGCAGAAGGGGAGGGAATGGGAACAAAACAACTTTCTGTATCTCCTGCTCATAAAGCTGAAAGCAACCGAGACTCAGCTAAGTATCTGACTCATTTACACACACATTTATCTACTAATGAGCTGGGTGTCAGGGATCCCAACGAAAGAAGACTCCGAGGCTACATCTTCCGTTTTATTAGAAATGTCCTATTGGCACATCTGGGAAAACCCGAATCTGAAAGCTTCCAGGTTTTCCCCCCACCCAAAGGAAAGTCCCAGCCCCTGCCTAACACCCACAAGTCCATCACATGGTCCAATCCTTGCACCATCCCAACTGGAGATACCTCCGAGTAACGTCACTCCAGGTGCAGGGCAACATGTCCTTGACTCTCAAAGAAAAGAATGTTGTTATGGCTAGATATTTCTCCACTCCATACAATCAGGAGTGGTGTTAGAGATTCGGATTAATGTCAGGGTTCCAAGGAACAACCCCCCAACCAAATAGCCAAGAGCCTTGGTGGCGCAGCAGCTTAAAGTGCCGTTAAGTGACACCAGCTGCCTGCAATTACTGCAAGTTCGAATCTCACCAGGCTCAAGGTTGACTCAGTCTTCCTTCCTTTCGAGGTAGGTAAAATGAGGATTGTGGGGGCAATAAGCTGACTTTGTATAAAAAAGTACACCGCTTAGGTGGGGGTGAAAACCCTACTAAGCAGGTATATACAAAAGTATGAAGGCTATTGCTTAACGCATTTTAAGCCGCCCTGAGTCTCCAGAGAAGGGCGGCATATAAATTAAATTTTAAAAAAAATTAGGGTCTGAGGCCTGAGGTTCCTCAAAGTTCCGATTTATTAGAGACGTCATGTTGGCACATCTGGGAAAACCCGAATCTGAAAGCTTCCAGGTTTCCCCCATCCAGCTAAGAGTTCACAGCCCTGCCCCACTCCCACAAGTTCACCCACATTGTCCAATCAACTCTTCGCACTCCATCGGATACAATCTTCAGGCAGTCTCCATCAGACGCAGGCAAAAGTCCTTGAAGACGGAATTTTGTTATGACTAACTTTCTACCGCTCCAACAACAACCCCCTCCCAACTTCCCCAGCTAAAATATAAGGCAGTTTAGAAGCAAAAAGAAAATTGTCTTCCAAAACTGACAGGTGGAATTCAGTTACCTTCCTTACCGGTTTGCAAATGTATCCACGTCCATGCATGCACACAGCCTTTCACGCATGCCCTTTGCTTGCATGCATGCGCGCAGCTAAAAACATGCCTAAATAGGATGGCATAGAGCCTGGGTGGGTGGAGAATTCTGGGAGTTGAAGTCCACCAGTCTTAAAGCGTAGCTGGCTGGAGAATTCTGGGAGTTGAAGTCCACCAGTCTTAAAGCGTAACTGGCTGGAGAATTCTGGGAGTTGAAGTCCACCAGTCGTAAAGCTATGCTGGCTGGGGAATTCTGGGAGTTGAAGTCCACCAGTCGTAAAGCTATGCTGGCTGGAGAATTCTGGGAGTTGAAGTCCACCAGTTTTAAAGCGTTAGGTGGCTGAGGAATTCTGGGAGTTGAAGTCCACCAGTCGTAAAGCTATGCTGGCTGGAGAATTCTGGGAGTTGAAGTCCACCAGTCTTAAAGTGTAGCTGGCTGGGGAATTCTGGGAGTTGAAGTCCACCAGTCTTAAAGCCACCAAATTTGAAGACCTCTGTTCTATGGTTTAGTCCCTTTCAGGATGCAATTCATCAGGCTCTAAAGCAGCTTCTCAACTTTGACACGTTGAAGATGAGTGGACTTCAACTCCCAGGATTCCTGACTTCTTGAGTAGACCAACAGAGGGACGGTCGATTTATATCAACCAGCGATCAAAATCCTCCACCGGCCAGACCTTCAAGTTGTTCACGTGTATGGCCACTAGATGGCAGCCAAACACAACAGTTCTTTCAAAGCAAGTTCTTACATTTCTGAACTTCAGCCACATGAAGACGGTGGACTTCAATTCCCAGAATTCCCCAGGCAGCCTTGGCAAGGGGGGGGAGGTAATTGCTGCCTGGGGGATTCTGGGATTTGAAGTCCACACATGTTCAAAAGGCCCGAGTTTGAAAAATACAGTTTTAATTTCCTTTGAGTCTTCCCAAAGGGACCAGCTCTGGTTCTGTCAGACGTCAGCACCCATACTCCCCATCCTGTATGGGCCATCCAAGAAATTACTACCCATGTGCTCTTGAGGTACCCTCGTCCATCAGCTGGTTTATTCAAAGAGAGCCGAAAGTTCATTAGCATGGTTGCACCAAGGTTTACAAACTGCACCGGGACAGCTCTGTTTCCTATCTCAGTTTCTCACCTAAAACTATACCAGGAAAGAGGGAAGGGAAGGGGAGGGAGGAAAGAAGGAAGGAAGGAAGGAAGGAAGGAAGGAAGGAAGGAAGGAAGGAAGGAAGGAAGGAAGGAAGGAAGGAAGGAAGGAAGGAAGACATGTATATGGTTATGTTTTGCATCCACAGAACTTGGAACGACCAGGGTAAATTTGTACAACCAATTTATTGATTTTATTATTATCCTGCTTTCATTATCGTTTAGAGATAACTGAAGGTGGTGGACCTGTGTAATACTCTATCCTCCTCCTTTTCCCCTACAACAACAAGAACCCTATGAGGTAGGTTGGGGAGAGAGAGAGACAGAGAAAGGAGAGAAAGAACAGAACGGAACGGAACGGAATGGAATAGAATAGAATAGAATAGAATAGAATAGAATAGAATAGAATAGAATAGAATAGAATAGAATAGAATAGAATAGAATAGAATAGAATAGAATAGAATAGAATAGAATAACAGAGCTGGAAGGGACCTTGGAGGTCTTCTAGTCCAACCCCCTGCTTAGGCAGGAAACCCTACACCATTTCAGACAAATGGTTAACCAACATCTTCTTAAAAACTTCCAGTGTTGCAGCATTCACAACTTCTGGAGGCAAGTTGTCCCACTGGTTAATTGTTCTCACTGTCAGGAAATCCCTCCTTAGTTCTAAGTTGCTTCTCTCCTGGATTAGTTTCCATCCATTGCTTCTTTTTCTACCCTCAGATGCTTTGGAGAATAGCTTGACTCCCTTTTCTTTGGGGCAGCCCCTGAGATATTGGAAGACTGCTATCTTTTCATTAAACGAGACATACCCAACTGCAACTGTTCTTCGTATTTTATCTTCCAGTCCCCTAATCCTCTTGGTTGCTCTTCTCTGCACTCTTTCTAGAGTCCCAACATCTTTTTTACAACATGGTGACCAAAACTGAATGCAATATTCCACATGTGGCATTATCAAAGCATTATAAAGTGGTATCAACACTTCACGTGATCTTGATTCTATCCCTCTGTTGATGCAGCCCAGAACTGTGTTGGCTTTTTTGGCAGCTGTAGCACACGGCTGGCTCATATCTCAATGGTTGTCCACTAGGACTCCAAGACCCCTCTCACAGTTACTACTATTGAGCAAGGTACCACATATATTGTACCTGTGCATTTGGTTTTTCTTGCCTAAATGTAAAACCTTCCTTTTTTCACCATTGAAGAGAAAGAGGGAGAGAGAGAGAGGGAGGGAGATGGAGACAGAGACTGGCCCAAAGTTATCCAGTTGGCTTTCATGCCTAAAAACTGTACTGAAACCCACCACCCCCTGCTTCCTAGTCCAGCACCTCAACCACTAAACCCAAATGACCGTAGCTAACATTTTCCACATTTGAAAGCCGGCACGCTTTAAACCTTTTCTTGGGCTTTTAACCAGTGGTGAAATCCAATTTTTTTTACTACCGGTTCTGTGGGCGTGGTGTGGCTTTGTGGGCGTGGCAGGGGAAATATACTGCAAAATCCCCATTCCCTCCCCACTCCAGGGGAAGGATACTGCAAAATCTCCATTCCTACCCCACTCCAGGGGAAGGATACTGCAAAATCTCCATTCCTACCCCACTCCAGGGGAAGGATACTGCAAAATCCCCATTCCCTCCCCACTCCAGGGGAAGGATACTGCAAAATCCCCATTCCCTCCCCACTCCAGGGGAAGGATACTGCAAAATCTCCATTCCCTCCCCACTCCAGGGGAAGGATACTGCAAAATCCCCATTCCCTCCCCACTCCAGGAGAAGAATACTGCAAAATCTCCATTCCCACCCCACTCCAGGGGAAGGATACTGCAAAATCTCCATTCCTACCCCACTCCAGGGGAAGGATACTGCAAAATCCCCATTCCCTCCCGACTCCAGGGGAAGGATACTGCAAAATCCCCATTCCCTCCCCACTCCAGGAGAAGAATACTGCAAAATCTTCATTCCTACCCCACTCCAGGGGAAGGATACTGCAAAATCCCCATTCCCTCCCCACTCCAGGGGAAGGATACTGCAAAATCCCCATTCCCTCCCAACTCCAGGGGAAGGATACTGCAAAATCCCCATTCCCTCCCCACTCCAGGGGAAGAATACTGCAAAATCTCCATTCCCTCCCCACTCCAGGGGAAGGATACTGCAAAATCCCCATTCCCTCCCCACTCCAGGGGAAGGATACTGCAAAATCCCCATTCCCTCCCCACTCCAGGAGAAGAATACTGCAAAATCACAGTTCCCTCCCCACTCCTGGGGGAAGGATACTGCAAAATCCCCATTCCCTCCCCACTCCTGGGGGAAGGATACTGCAAAATCCCCATTCCCTCCCCACTCCTGGGGGAACGATACTGCAAAATCCCCATTCCATCCCCACTCCTGGGTGAAGGATATTGCAAAATCTCCATTCCCACCCCACTCTGGGGCCAGCCAGAGGTGGTATTTGCCGGTTCTCTGAACTACTCAAAATTTCCACTACCGATTCTCTGGAACCTGCTGAATTTCACCCCTGCTTTTAACCCCCTGTCTCCCCCAACCTCAAATCCCTAACCAGACACACTGTCAATTCCTGCGATGGGCTGAAGGGTTTTAATCCTATTTTTCCCGTCTCACGTAGCAGAAATGTCATGCGTTTTGCTGGCAAAATGTTGGGGCTTTGGGACTTCTGTTAGAGGTTCAGTCCAAGTGCTAGTTGATTGCTGCCTTTTGAAGGAGCAGCTTTGGTTTCCCAGCCCACCCTTGTTACAGCTGGAGGGTCATTCTGCTCCAGACGGGGTCTAATCAAATTTAACCTAATTTGATTTGCAAAATGCTTCCTCCCTTCCATTTGAGAATGCTTCCTCCCTTCCAAAAAAAGGAAACAAAACAAGACAAAATCTCCAGCAGACTTTAGAGTTTCATCACAGGCAGCAACGTTTTATTATCCTGCTTCCCTTGTCCTTTTTTTTTTTCCCTTTAAGATCCAGCTGTAATCAAACCCAACTATGCAAATAATCATCGTCACAATATGAAAGGAAAATGAGCAAATAAAATAAAATAAAATAAAGGCCTGAAAACAATGCTGGTAACAGAACAGCTCCCAAGATATTGATCAGGGGATTTGGAAATTTTTGTCCTTGTCTTTTGTTATTTGGCATCCGTGAGTCCCTGGGGAGTAGCGGAGGGATCCAAAAAAAATAAATAATAATAATGAAGTTGGTTCTGATTTCGGGTCCAGAAGTTTGGCTTTCGGGTCTGATGGATGATCAGATTGAAAGAAAACGTGGCGTCTCGTTCTTATATACGTGATGGCCGCATGTAAGCTGCTGTACGGAGGTGGAAGGAAATACCGATAGAGCAGTATATTTGTAGCTCAGGGTTGAAATGAGAGGGTCCTGGGTGATCTCTGAGCTTGGTGGTTTTCCTCCAAACGTTTCATGACCCAACTAGAAAATGTTATCAGTGCTAGAAGGGAGTGGGATTTGTGGCGAGGAAGAGGAGGAGGAGGAGAGGAGGAGAAGGAGAAGGAGGGGGAAGAGGAGGGGAGAGAAGAAGAGGAGGAGGGGGAGGAAGGAGATAAGAAGAAGGAGAAGGAGAAGGAGAAGGAGAGAAGAAGAGGAGGAGGAGGAGGAGGAGAGGAGGAGGAGAAGGAGAAGGAGGGAGAAGAGGAGGGGAGAGAAGAAGAAGAGGAGGAGGAGGAAGGAGATAAGAAGAAAAAGAAGAAAAGAAGAAGAAAAGAAGAAGAAGAGGAGGAGGAGGAGGAAGGAGATAAGAAGAAGAGGAAAAGAAGAAGAAGAAGAGGAGGAGGAGGGGGAGGAAGAAGAGGAGGAAGAGGGGAGAAGAAGAAGAGGAGGAGGAGGAGGAAGAGGAGGGGAGAGAAGAAGAAGAGGAGGAGGAAGGAGATAAGAAGAAAAGAAGAAGAAGAGGAGGAGGAGGAGGAGAAGGAGGACGAAGAGGAGGAGAAAGAGGAGGAGAGAGAAGAAGCGGAGGAAGGGGAGGAAGGAGATAAGAAGAAGAAGAAGAAGAAGAAGAAGAAGAAGAAGAAGAAGAAGAGGAAGAGGAAGAGGAAGAGGAAGAGGAAGAAGAAGAAGAAGAAGAAGAAGAAGAAGAAGAAGAAGAAGAAGAAGAAGAAGAAGAAGAAGAAGAAGAAGAAGAAGAAGACAACGACAACAACAACAAAAGCTTGGTGGTTTTCTTGCACACATTTCAATACCCAACTAGGTAACATCATCAGTGCTAGAAGGGAGAGGTGTTCTCTTTATTTATATACTAGTGGCTGCCCTGTCAGTGTTGCTGGAAATGTGCTTTTCTTCTTGGCAGGTCCTTGGTCAGGCTGTTGCCGACTGTTTGATTGCTTCCCTGAGTTGGTAATTCCTTGATTGGCGCATCCTTTGTTGCTTGACGGTTGGGGTCAGGGATTAACCTTGTGTTACTAGGACCACCACGGACACTTCCACCAACGCTTCTGGTTTTAATTGTGGTCGTAAACTGAGGACTACCGTGCCCCGCCATAATGTGCAATTATTTGAAAACAGCTGCTTTGTTTATCTGTAGCACTGGGAGGAATCGTATCATTCTTTGAATAAGGGGACCAGATTTCTCACGGTGAACGGAATCGTTTTGGAGAAGGGAGAACAACATTTTCTAGCCTGAGCTCATTTGTGCCAAGTAAGGGAAAATTCTGCAAGAAAACAGAAACATACATTTTTTTCTCTCTCCAGCATCTGAATTTTGCCTTTAGGGTTGAACAACTACAGGTTGAAGCACAACTAGCCCTCGTGTTACGACCGTAATAGAGCCCAAAATGTATGTTGCTAAGTGAGACATTTATTAAGTGAGTTTTTTGCCCCATTCTACAAACTTTCTTGCCGCAGTTAGAATGGAATGGAATGGAATGGAATGGAATGGAACGGAACAGAACGGAACGGAACGGAACGGAAGGGAAGGGAAGGGAAGGGAAGGGAAGGGAAGGGAAGGGAAGGGGAATGGAATGGAATGGAATGGAATGGAATGGAATGGAATGGAATGGAATGGAATGGACGGGACAGGACGGGATGGGACGGGACGGGACGCAATGGAATGGAATGGAATGGAATGGAATGGAGTGGAGTGGAACGGAACGGAACGGAACGGAACGGAACAGAACAATGGAATGCAATGGAATGGAATGGAATGGAATGGAATGGAATGGAACGGAAGGGAAGGGAAGGGAATGGAATGGAATGGAATGGAATGGAATGGAATGGAATGGAATGGAACGGAACGGAACGGAACGGAACGGAACAGAACAAAGGAATAGAATGGAATGGAAGGGAAGGGAAGGGAATGGAATGGAATGGAATGGAATGGAATGGAATGGACGGGACGGGACGGGACAGGACGCAATGGAATGGAATGGTATGGAACGGAACGGAATGGAACAGAACGGGACAGAACAATGGAATGGAATGGAATGGAATGGAACAGAAAGGAATAGAATAGAATAGAATAGAATAGAATAGAATAGAATAGAATGGAATGGAATGGAATGGAATGGAATGGAATGGAATGGAATGGAATGGAATGGAACGGACGGGACGGGACGGGACGGGACGGGACGGGACGGGACGGACAGGACACAATGGAATGGAATGGAATGGTATGGAACGGAACGGAACGGAACGGAACGGAACGGGACAGAACAATGGAATGGAATGGAATGGAATGGAACAGAAAGGAATGGAATGGAATGGAATGGAATGGAACGGAACGGAACGGAACGGAACGGAACGGAGGAATAGAATAGAATGGAATGGAATGGAATGGAATGGAATGGAATGGAATGGAATGGAACGGAATAGAATAGAATAGAATAGAATAGAATAGGAATAGAGAAAATGAATAGAATTCTTTATTGGCCAAGTGTGATTGGACACACATGGAATTTATCTTTGGTGCATACGCTCTCAGTGTAAATAAAAGAAAAGATACGTTCGTCAAAAATCATAAGGTACAACACTTAATGATAGTCATAGGGAACAAATAAGTAATCAAATGATACTAGGAAACAGTCAATATAAAGCGTAAGGATACAAGGAACACAGTTACTGTCATGCAGTCATAGGTGGGAGGAGATGGGTGATAGGAACGATGAGAAGATTAGTAGTAATAGTAATGCAGACTTGGTAAATAGTTTGAGAGTGTTGAGGGGATTATTTGTTTAGCAGAGTGATGGCGTTCAGGAAAAAACTGTCCTTGTGTCTAGTTGTTCTGGTGTGCAGTGCTCTATAGCGTCGTTTTGAGGGTAGGAGTTGAAACAGTTGATGTCCAGGATGCGAAGGGTCTGTAAATATTTTCCCAGCCCTCTTTTTGAGTCATGCAGTATACAGGTCCTCCATGGAAGGCAGGTTGGTAGCCATGGTTTTTTCTGCCATTCTAATGATCCTCTGAAGTCTGGGTCTGTCTCGTTGGGTTGTTAAGTTAGTAACCCCGTCATTAAGTGAATCTGGCTTCCCCATTGACTTTCCTTGTCGGAAGGTCACAAAAGAGGATCATGTGACCCTGGGACACTGCGACCGTCATAAATAGGAGTCAGTTTTCCAAATGTCTTAATTTCGATCCCCATGGAGATGCTACAATGGTCATAAGTGTGAAAAATGGCCATAGGTCACATTTTTAAGTGCCTTTGTAACTTTGAACAGTCCCTAAATGAACAGATGTAAGTGGAGGACGGCCTGTATAGAAAGAAATCTGAAAATAAATAGGTCTGTTCAGCAGGTGGGATTAATATTAATATTGTAAATGGTCCAGAGTTACCATGTGACAAGACGGGTGGCTAATCTATATATATAAAAGCAAAAACCACTCACTCATTAATCACGAAATCTCCAGAACCGTAAAGTCTACAAACTTGAAATTTGGCCCTTCACATCTAGGTGCTTACTAAGAAAGGATTTTTCAAAATGACTATCAGTACATTAATATTTCCTATCTTATTATTAATACGCTCTGATGCTAAGGAGTTCTACTTCCCCTCCCCACCTCAAAAGAAATCTGTTCCAAATGCAAAACACAAGCAGAGGAGAGGAGTTTCACTTTCAGTTTTACTTTCACAGCAGGAAGCAGCTTTACTACAGAACAGATGAGCTAAGCCATGCCCAGCCTCCTTCCTGTCTCCTTGCTTACACAGCAAATACCGTTTGAGTTTCCAAACACCCCTCAACTCTCTCACACACTGACAGGATGCTAGCCAGATGAATACTGATGGATGCTGCAGGCTGGGACATTCTCCCCTCCCCCTCTGTTCCAACTGCCAGTTGCATTATATTAACACACTGATGCTATGGAGTTACTCATTCTCTATTAAGTTTCAGGCCGTGTCAATTTATCAAGCCCGAACACATAGTTTTGTAGCGAAGCACAGGCGTCCAGCTAGTAAATTTTACAAATAAATGAATTTTACAAATAATTCTTACAGCGGAGAGTCCCCAACGTCGATTCCGGTGTTTTATCGAGTCAGCGTATTTTGTTGGTACGAAGCACATGGAATGCATGAATTCCTGCAATGCGTTCAACCTGGAAACAACAGGTGGTGCCAAGTGAGCGATGCGTTAGAATCATAGAATTATAAGGCTGGAGCAGGAGACCTTGTACCAATTCAGACAAATTGGCTGTCCAGTCTCTTCTTAAAAACTTCCAGTGTTGGAGCGAGTTGCCACAACTTCTGGTGGCAAGTCGTTCCACTGGTTAATTGTTCTCACTGTTAGGATGTTTCTCCTTAGCTCTAGGTTGCTTCTCTCCTTGGTTAGTTTCCATCCGTTGCTTCTTGTCCTGCCTTCAGGGGCTTTGGAGAATAGGTTGACCCTCTCTTGATGGTTAGGAACCCGGACGCTAAATCATATGAAGAATGGTTGCAAGAACTGGGCCTAGCTAGTCTAGTGAAGACAGGAGAGCATCTTCCAATATTCGAGGGGTTACCATAAAGAATTGGGGGGTCAACCTATTTTCCGAAGCACCTAAAGGCACGACAAGAAGCTACAGATGGTTTTGTAGGAGGTTAGCACCCACCCCTGTCCTAGAAGAATGAAATAATTTTAGGAAATATTAAAAAAAGGCAGAAGATTATATTTCCCTGGATGAGAAATGGAGAAGCATGTTTTGAAGCAGCTCCCATCTTCCTGCCCCCACCCTTTGTCAATGGGCCATTAAGGCCTGGGCCAGTCTATTCTACATAACAAAGATCTACCTCCTTCAGGCAGAGCCATAGTAGGAATTGCCAAAGATCCAACAAAGATAGGATTAGCCCTCTACACAATAACAGCAGAAACTCACCACATGTGACAGGGGAAGCATATATGCCCATCAGCCAGCAAGGTTAACTAAGACCCCCATCCCCTGGGAGTCTGACAACCAATCAGGATACTCTTTTGGGGGTCCTGGAAATGCAAAGCCAGAGAGAGCATCAAAACTCAAGGATTTGCTGTATCCCCCCTTTTCTGTTCAGGAACTCAAGCCATGTGACCCTGTCCACCATTAAACCATCTTTCCAAGGAGTCTCCATGTTTCCAGTGTCTTTTTCCCCACTTGGAGCAGAACCCAGGAGGATGTTTCTTCCAACAGTTAATAGAATAGAATAGAATAGAATAGAATAGAATAGAATAGAATAGAATAGAATAGAATAGAATAGAATAGAATAGAATAGAATAGAATAGAATATTGGAATGAAGAATAGAGTAGAGTAGAGTAGAGTAGAGTAGAATAGAATAGAATAGAATAGAATAGAATAGAATAGAATAGAATAGAATAGAATAGAATAGAATAGAATGTTAGAGTAGAGTGGAGTGGAGTGGAGTGGAGTGGAGTGGAGTGGAGTGGAGTGGAGTGGAGAGTGGAGTGGAGTGGAGTGGAGTGGAGTGGAGTGGAGTGGAGTGGAGTGGAGAGTGGAGTGGAGTGGAGTGGAGTAGAGTAGAGTAGAGTAGAGTAGAGTAGAGTAGAGTAGAGTAGAGGAATAGAATAGAATAGAATAGAATAGAATAGAATAGAATAGAATAGAATAGAATAGAATAGAATAGAATAGAATAGAATAGAATATTGGAATGAAGAATAGAGTAGAGTAGAGTAGAGTAGAGTAGAATAGAATAGAATAGAATATTGGAATGAAGAGTAGAGTAGAGTAGAGTAGAGTAGAGTAGAGTAGAGTAGAGTAGAGGAATAGAATAGAATAGAATAGAATAGAATAGAATAGAATAGAATAGAATAGAATAGAATAGAATAGAATAGAATAGAATAGAATAGAATAGAATACAAGAGGAGTAGAATAGTAGAGTAGAGTAGAGTAGAGTAGAGTAGAGTAGAGTAGAGTAGAGTAGAGTAGAATAGATAGAATAAGAATAAAACAATAGAATAGAATAGAATATAGAATAGAATAGAATAGAATAGAATAGAATAGAATAGAATAGAATAGAATAGAATAGAATAGAATAGAATAGAATAGAATGTGACACCGCTGTGACAATCGTTTGATACCCCTGCCCTACACCATTTCTGACCAAATCATTTCTTGAAAGCCTCCAGTGATGAAGCTCCCACAACTTCCAAAGGCAACTTCTGTTCCATCAGTTGATTGTCCTCCCTGTCAGAAAATTCCTCCTCATTTTCAGGTTGAATCTCTCCTTGATCAGTTTCCATCCATTGTTCCTTGTCTGGCCTTCAGGTGCCTTGGAAAACAGCTTGACCTATCCTTCTCTCTGGGGCAGCCCCTCAAATATTGGAAGAACTGCTCTCCTGTCCCTCCTAGTCCTTCTCTTCTCTTCTCTTCTCTTCTCTTCTCTTCTCTTCTCTTCTCTTCTCTTCTCTTCTCTTCTCTTCTCTTCTCTTCTCTTCTCTTCACTAGACTAGCCAGGCCCAGTTCCTGCAACTGTTCATCGTATGTTTTAGCCTCCAGTCCCTTCATCCTCTTGGTTGCTCTTCTCTATACTAATCAAATCTAAACTCATCAAGGAGAGAAGCAACTTAGAACTAAGGAGAAATTTCCTGACAGTGAGAACAATTAACCAGTGGAACTGCTTGCCTCCAGAAGTTGTGGATGCTTCATCACTGGAGGTTTTTAAGAAGAGACTGGACACCCTTTTGTCTGAATTGGTACAAGGTCTCCTGCTCGAGCAAGGGTTGGACTAGAAGATCTCCAAGGTCCCTTTTAATTCTATTATTCTGTTGTTATTATTCTCTAAGGTGGCCCCTCAAGTACAGGAAGACAGCTATTGTGTCCTCCTTAACTCTCCTCTTTGTTAGTGTTAAGTAACTGACAATTTTTGCAAAGGGATCATTGATCTTTTAAGATTTACAATTGCAACTTAAGGGGGCTCACCCTGACTGCCTTAGCCCTTGGGTGGGATCTTGTAATCTACCCGTGATCCTTGTCCAGGAGGGACTTCTGGTTAATCAGGACACAGTGCTTGCTCCTTGGAATATCTGCCTGATCCAAACCAGACTGCCCCCCCCACACCACCACCACTCTTCAGGAAGAATTGAATTTTGAATTTTGAATTTGGTACCTTAACTTTTTATCTTTATTCGGAAGTTTTTAACCTGTGTTTAATGCTGGTTTTAATTTATGCTTTTATTCGGTCTGTTGATATTGGTTTTGTTACGGTGTTGTAAACCGTAGGTGAGACAGACGGCGCGTAAATTTAATAAAAGTAAACAAATGAGATGCATAACTGAACTTCCTGTAGATTTATTGATCCATTATACGCTGCACTGAAATTTTGAGTGTTTAATTTTTAACCTTGCTTTTTTTTTCTTTAACTTGTGGATATTTTTATTATATTTGCAGACTACTCACCATGGAAGTTATAAGCTTACGTACTGCAGATGTCGTATCTGTACAATATTGCCCACGTATAATTTTTATTGATACTTTTAAGCCGGAAGAAAAAAAGGGAACATATACTAATAGAAAGGAAGAAAAAGAAAAGAAACGAAAAACAAAAGGTGCAAGAAAAAGGGGTAAAAACATTCAAAAAATTATAATTATAAATATATCCCAACCTCTCTCACTCAAGTTACATCATATTAGAATAAAATAGAATAACAGAGTTAGAAGGGGCCTTTGAGGTCTTCTAGTCCAACCCCCTGCTTAGGCAGGAAACCCTACACCACTTCAGACAAATGGTTATCTAATCTCTTCTTAAAAAGTCCAGTGTTGGAGCATTCACAACTTCTGGAGACAAATTGTTCCATTGTGTCATTGTTTTAACACTTAGGAAATTTATCCTTAATTCCAGGTGGCTTCTCTCCTTGATTAGTTTCCATCTGTTGCAGCGGTTCTCCAAACTGCTCAAAATTTCCGCTACTTGTTCTCCAGAACCTGTCAGAACCTGCTGGATTTCACCCCTGATCTGTTGCTTCTTATCCTGCCTTCTGACCCCTCTTCTTTGTGGCAACATTACTGGAAAACTGCTATCATGTCATCCCTGGTCCTTCTTTTCACCAGACTAGAGACATACTCAATTCCTGCAACCGTTCTTTGTATGTTTTATCCTCCAGTACCCTAATCTTTCTTGCTCTTCTCTGCACTCTTGTCATATATGCATTTATATTGTGGTGATTAAAACTGGATGCATGATTCCAAGTATGGCCTTACCAAGGCATTATAAAGCGGTATTAACTCTTCACGTGATCTTGATTCTATCCCTCTGTAATGAAATACGGGATTTTTTTTAAAATTTGATTTATATACTGCCCTTTTTCGGAGACTCAGGGCGGCTTGCAATGCGTTAAGCAATAGCCTTCCTACTTTTGTATATTTATACAAAGTCAGCTTATTGCCCCCACAAACTGGGTCCTCACTTGACCTACCTTAGAAAGGATGGAAAGCTGAGTCAACTTTGAACCTGGTGAGATTCGAACTTACAGTAATTGCAGGCAGCTGCTGTTAATCACAATGCTTTAGTCTGCTGAGCCACCAGGCCCTTAGCAGAGATGTTAGCAGAATCTCAGCCTTGCATGGATGACAAACTATTGGGAGCAGCCCAAGGAAGCCTCCAATTGGCAGAAAAACCAAACAGGGTTTTTTGGGGAGATTTTGAAGATCTAACTGTGCAGTCTGTGATTTGTATTTGGCTTACAAAATGTTTTGTCCCATTTCAGCCACCAGAGGGCACTGTTGATTCATAAATCTAGCAACTTCCGGGGTACCTTTAAATATAGGTAGTCCTCGACATAACGACAGTTCATTTAGTGACCGTTCAAACTTATAATGGCACGGAAAAAAGTGACTTGCGACTGTTTTTCACACTTACGACCATTGGCCGCATCCCCATGGTCACGTGATCAAAATTTGAGCGCTTTAGCGACTAACTTATATTTATGACCGTTGCAGTGTTGCCCGGGTCATCTGATCCCATTTGGTGGAGCAAAGTCAAGGGTGATTCGCTTAGCGACCGTGATAACAACAGCAGTGATTCACTTAACACATGCGGCAAGGAAGGTTGTAATATGCGGCAAAACTCAACAAATGTCTCACAGAAATGTTGGACTCAATTGTGGTGGTAATCGAAGGATAACTGTATATGGATTCAGCGACTTTGGATCTCTGTGATGTCACGGGGTTGGCAGAATTGGCCATTGGCTGAGCTATGACTGAAAGTATTAAGGAGTTTAGGTTGGGATCTCTTCTGGAATTTGGAAAGTTGTCCTTATAGAAAGGAACTCTCTCCCTCTCTTCGGTTTATATATATATATATATATATATATATATATAAAAAAAACAATATATTGGGTCCTCTAAGTGGCATGTAAGCTGGAGGGCTTTGCAGCTCCCCTTCAACTGCCCCGATAAAAGGTAAAATGTCCTGGGTCCCAAGCAGAGGTGGTCTTCAGTTCTGACCAGTTCTGGAGAACCGGTAACAGAAATTTGGATTAATTCAGAGAACCGGTAAATACCACCTCTGACTGGCCCTGCCCCCATCTATTCTCTGTCTCCCGAATCCTAGCTGATCAGGAGGAAATGGGGATTTTGCAGTAACCTTTCCCTGGAGTGGGGAGAGAATGGAGATTTTACAGTATCCTTCTCCTGCCACGCCCACCAAGCCACGCCACGCCCACCAAGCCACACCACGCCCACCAAGCCACGCCCACAGAACCAGCAGTAAAAAAAATTTGAATCCCACCACTGATCCAAGTAACTTTGTGGACACATTGTTGTTGCAAACTTCCCAGTGTCGTTTAAGTGATAAATTATTTATTTATAAACGGAGGCTCCTTGGCAACAATACCAAGGCTTTATTTTTTAAAAACTTCCCTTTCTGATCAAGCCATTCTCCACAGCAGTATCATTTCAACTTTGGCAACTTGGACTTCAGTTCCCAGAATCCCCCAGCCAGCAGGCTGTCAGGCTGATAGGATGGGTGTCCCTGAGGCACCACTAAATTCACCATAAGCCATAGAATTCGGTTGGCTCTTAGCCTGCCCTGTGAATCCAGTCATTATGGTTTTAAACCAGAGGTCTTCAAACTTGGCAGCTTTAAGACTTGTGGACTTCAACTCCCAGAATTCTCCAGCCAGCTATGCTCTTATGTCAGGCCTTCAAACATGGCCGCTTTAAGACTTGTGGACTTCAACTCCCAGAATTCTCCAGCCAGCTATGCTCTTATGTCAGAGGCCTTCAAACATGGCCGCTTTAAGACTTGTGAACTTCAACTCCCAGAATTCTCCAGCCAGCTATGCTCTTTGTCAGAGGCCTTCAAACATGGCCGCTTTAAGACTTGTGGACTTCAATTCCCAGAATTCTCTAGCCAGCTATGCTCTTATGTCAGAGGCCTTCAAACTTGGCAGCTTTAAGACTTGTGGACTTCAACTCCCAGAATTCTCCAGCCAGCTATACTCTTTGTCAGAGGCCTTCAAACATGGCCGCTTTAAGACTTGTGGACTTCAACTCCCAGAATTCTCCAGCCAGCTATGCTCTTATGTCAGAGGTCTTCAAACATGGCAGCTTTAAGACTTGAGCTATGCTGGCTGGAGAATTCTGGGAGATGAAGTCCACAAGTCTTAAAGCTGCCATGTTTGGAGACCCCTGTTTTAAACCATGGTTTATGACTAACCCAGCCAGTGGTGGCCTGGGATGCAAACTATGATTAAAACTATCCAGCCCAGTGGGCAAACCCAGATTAATTATCTAGAGCAGGGTTTTTTCCTCGCTGTTTCCTCCTAATTTTCTTTCGTCAGAGTTTTTGTCTCTTCATCGAGATTTCCAATTTCAATGCCTGAAAAGAATTTGAGAACTCAAAACATTGTGAAATAGGGGAAAGGCTTTGAGATTCCAATTGTGGGTGCCATTTTGACTTTTTTGACCTCCCCTCCTGCAGACAGACACACACACACACACACACACACACTGAGAACAAATATCAATCCCAATTAACCCAAGTCAAGAAGTTCCAGGGGCTATTTTGGAAATTAAAACTCAAATTTTCGGATACGAAGGCCCCGACATCTTCAGGAGGAAAATGGTCAAAAACGTAATTCCACTTCAGGGAGGAAGCCTTAATGACCGCAATTGAGCCCAACATATCTGTTGTTAAGCGAGACATTTGTAAAGTGAATTTTGCCCCATTCTGCGCCTTTTCTTGCCACCGTTGTTAAGTCAGCCATTGCGGTGGATGAGTTAGTCACCTGGTTGTTAAGCGAATCAGGCTTCCCCATTAACTTTGTTTGTCAGAAAGTCGCAAAAGGGCTCTCAAGCGTCTGAATTTTGATCAAAAATTGGGATGCTGCAAAGGTTGCCGTCATAAGTCATTGCAACTTTGAGCGGTCAGTAAGTGAACTGTCGTAAGTCGAGGACTACCTGTATTGCTAGCTTGGCTCCTTGCTAAATTTGATGGAATCTTAAAATGGAATTCTTAGCCGTTGGGGGGTGGGGGTGGGGAGGCATATTTACTTATCGCCCAGGCTGAAGCCTAAGGAAAATCTTTTATTTTCATTCTTTTGGAGGGTGTGTATGTGTGTGTATATATATATATATATATTCACACAAACACGCTCACCTCTTTTGCAAAGTTTGGGAATACCCAGCTTTGATAGATCCTGTAAAAAACACACACAGAGGCACCAATGGCTTTTGGGCTGAAACCTAACACAATATTTTCATTCTTTTGATGGGGGTGTTTGTACAAAAGGATTCAAGCCTTTTGCAAAGTTTGGGAATGCTCAGTTTGATAGGTTTCCCCCCACCCCACCCCATACACACAAATGGTTTTGCACCAGTGTCTTGCTCCTGGAGCCTCTGTGTGTGTCTGTGTGTGTGTGTTTGTGCATACAAAGGAATTTGTTCCCCCTGGTATGCAAATTCCTTCGGCCCTCCCTCTTTCTTCCTGCTATATATATATATATATAATTCTCAACTGGGGACTTGTCCCAGTTAAAGCTTCCCGACCACCCTTGCTCGGGAGTTCCTCGCCAATTGAATTTATTCTCTGGTTTTTCTGTGAGGCTAAGCAGAATCTGGCAGGCATCGATTGCATGGACCGGGGTGGATTCCCTCTGTGGGAATCTGGGACCTTTTCCCAGGAGAGGCGCAGAAAACCCAAACAACAGAATAACCAAGTTGGAAGGGGCCTTGGAGGTCTTCTAGTCCAACCCCACCCCCTGTTTGAGCAGGAGATCCTGTGCCATTTCAGACAAGTGACTGTGCAGGCTCTTCTTAAAAACTTTCAGTGATGGATGATCCACGATTTCTGGTGGCAGGCTGTTCCACAGGTTAATTGTTCTCACCGTCAGGAAGTTTCTCCTGAGTTCTAAGTTGCTTCTCTCCGTGATTGGTTTCCACCCATTGCTTCTTGTCCTGCCCTCAGGTGCTTTGGAGAATAGGTGGACCCCAAAGTCTACTCAAGCTGAGCCCACGGAGAACATAGAGCACAGAATAACAAGAGTTGGAAGGGACCTTGGAGGTCTTCTCGTCCAGGGGTCAGCAACCTGTGGCTCCAGAACCACATGCGGCTCTTTGGGCCCTCTGCTGTGGCTCCCTGTCACCACTGGCTGGCCCCGCCCATCGCCCTCCCCTCCCAGTCACTCCTCGCCTGGCCTGAGAAGGCAAGCGCGACAGCATGGGATGGAGAAGCAGCCAGGGCAGAGACAGAGAGAGAGAGAGAGAGAGACATAGAGAGATACAGAGAGCAGGAGAGAGACAGAGAGAGATACAGAGAGAGCAGGAGAGAGAGAGAGACATAGAGAGATACAGAGAGAGCAGGAGAGAGAGAGACAGAGATACAGAGAGCAGGAGAGAGAGAGACATACATACAGAGAGAGCAGGAGAGAGACATAGAGAGAGCAGGAGAGAGACAGAGAGATACAGAGAGAGCAGGAGAGAGAGACATAGAGAGATACAGAGAGCAGGAGAGAGAGAGACAGAGAGATACAGAGAGAGCAGGAGAGAGAGAGAGAGGGACAGATACAGAGAGAGCAGGAGAGAGAGAGACATAGAGAGAGCAGGAGACAGAGAGATACAAAGAGAGCAGGAGAGAGAGACATATAGAGAGGAGGAGAGAGAGACAGATACAGAGAGAGCAGGAGAGAGAGAGACAGAGAGAGAGCAGGAGACAGAGAGATACAAAGAGAGCAGGAGAGAGAGAGAGAGGGACAGATACAGAGAGAGCAGGAGAGAGAGAGACATAGAGAGAGCAGGAGACAGAGAGATACAAAGAGAGCAGGAGAGAGAGACATATAGAGAGGAGGAGAGAGAGACAGATACAGAGAGAGCAGGAGAGAGAGAGACAGAGAGAGAGCAGGAGACAGAGAGATACAAAGAGAGCAGGAGAGAGAGAGAGAGGGACAGATACAGAGAGAGCAGGAGAGAGAGAGACATAGAGAGAGCAGGAGACAGAGAGATACAAAGAGAGCAGGAGAGAGAGACATATAGAGAGGAGGAGAGAGAGACAGATACAGAGAGAGCAGGAGAGAGAGAGACAGAGAGAGAGCAGGAGACAGAGAGATACAAAGAGAGCAGGAGAGAGAGAGACATAGATACAGAGAGAGCAGGAGAGAGAGAGACAGAGAGAGATACAGAGACAGAGAGGGAGGGAGGGGAGAGATATCAAAAGGATTTTGTGGTTCTTGGTGTTTAACTGGTTCTCTGCCCTAATGACCAGCTGGGTTGGCGTGGCTGGGGGGGGGGGGTCATGTGACTGGTGGAAGTGAGTGACATTGAGTTGGCCATGCCCAGCCAGGTTTTGTGGCTCCTGGTGTTTTCTTTTCTGTGAGAAACGGGTCCAAATGGCTCTAGGTTGCAGACCCCTGGAGTAGCCAGACCCAGCCGTTCATTATATGGTTTACTCTCCAGGCATTTGATCATCTTAGCTGTTCTTCTTTTAAACTTTTCCGTAGTATGGTGACCCAAAATTGGTTGCAGTGTTCCAGGTGTAGTCTTACTAGGGTTTTACAAAGTGGCACTAATACTTCACACTATCTTGATTCTATGCCTCGTTTATACAACCCAGGATTGTATAAGTTTTGGAGGCAGCTGCACGCTAGGACTCCAAGGTCCCCCTCAAGTGTTTTTGAGCCAGGCCTTGCCTCATCCGTACTTATTCCTTTTTTCTCGCCTAAATGTAAAACGTTGCTCTCCTCCACATTAAAATTCATTTTGTTGGATTGGGCCCATTGTTCAAGTCTTGTCAAAATCTTTTTGGATCCTGAGCTTTTTTTCTGGGGTGTTCCTGCCACATTTACTATCATCTGCAAATTTGACGAGTTCCCCTACTATTCCCTCATCTAAGCCATATATGAAGATATTGAAGAGTCCTGGGTCTAAGACGGAGCCTTGTGGTACCCCACTGCTTACTTCCCTCCATGTAGATGCACTTCCATTGAGGACTAAACCTTGAGTAATCTTGTCAACCAGCTATAAATCCATCTGGTGTTGCCTATTCCATTTTTCTAGCTTACCAAGTAGTATTGTGGTCTACGCTGTCAAATGCCTTACTGAAATCTAAGTACGTCAACAGCATTTCACTGGTCCAATTTAGTAACTATCAAGGAATGAAAAATTGGTTTGGCATGATCTGTTTTTAACAAATCCATGCTACTAGTTATAATTTGATTTGCTTCTAGTAGTTTGCAGGTGTTTTATCTTTTCCAGATCTTCCTGGATATTATTAATCTGTAGTTTCCTGAATGTTCCCCCCCTCCCATTTTTTTTAGAAGATGGGAACATCAACCTTTTTCCAATCCTCAGGTACTTTCATGGCAAGCCAGGATTTTATTAGTAGGAACGCTTCTATAGGCAGTCCTCACTTTACAACCGTCCATTTAGTGACCAGCTACAATGGCCCTGAAGTGTGACTTAGAACCGTTTTACACACTTATGACCATCGTGGTACCCCCACGATCACGTCGCTTACATTCGGATGCTTGAAAACTGACTCACATTTATGACGGCTAGTACCCCAGTATTGTTTGTGGCTTTCGGACGAGCAATGGGGAATTCGCTTAACAACCCTGTTATTTGCCAACTTAACAGCAGTGATTCACTTAACAACTGAGGCAAGGAAGGTCGCAAAACTCCTTGCAAAACTCAACCGTCCTGTTTAGCAACAGAAATGTTGGGCTCAATTGTGGTCGTTAAGTCGAGGACTACCTATACCACCAATCTAAGGCTGTTTTTCCCCCCCACTTTTATCCAGGAAAAGTATTTGGTAAATCCTCCATAAACTGAGGTAAATTTACTTGGGGAGGTGGGGGAGATTTAAAAAAAACTACACAGCACTTGTTCAACCAGCTTTGTTAGAACAACTCAGCAAAATAAAATTCGGGTTTATTGTTGGACAATATTGTTTTCACACATACATCAAACAGGCCAAAAAAAAAATTTAAAAAAAAAAAATTAACAGCAACTCCTTAGACAAAAATAAAAGAACGAAAAGGAAAAAAAAAACCCTTTTTAATCTTTGGCCTTGCCATCTTCATACAAACCCACTACTTTATCGTACAGGTAAAAGTACATACACAAAAGAAAAGTTACTGGAATGCTCATCATAAATCTTGGATTTTTTTTTTTTTTGCATTTTTGAAATTATTATTATTATTTTTTACAAGGTCTTCTGTTTTCTTCTCTTTTTGAGATAATGGTTTTTTGTTTTGGACAAAGGTCACACCACAAGTAAAGTCGAGATTATTAATTTTTTTTTTTTGATTCGTTTATAGGAACAAAGGAAAAATAAAAGAAAAGAGAGAAAAAGAAAAGCACACTTCAAAAGCCCCTTCCCCCCCCCCTTACTTTTGGTCAATCGGAGATCGCGTTAAAAATGGCTGACCTCATCACAATATGTACAAAAATATAAAATGTAAATAAAAAATACAAACAAATCCTCCTTTTTAAAGTTACTTTTAAGAAAGCAAGCTGGGCCTTGAAGTTTCCGGTGGGGGAGGGGAAGAGGGGGAGGGGCAGAGACTGGATCACCCACTCTCCCCACCCCCCCCCCACGGGGAAGAAGGGAGATTTTTGGGGTGTTTTTTTGTTTTGTTTTTTTACAAGTTGGGGGAAAAAATGGCAGCTCTACGTCGTGCGGCTTTTTACTGGGGTGTTTTTTTCGTTTTTGCTTGTTTGCTCTACTTTATGACGGTGACCATTAGCAACAAAGGGGACGTTATTTCTTTCTCTTTTTTTTTTGTAACAGGAAGTTTTTCAAAGGTGGAAAAGTCGGTCACGCTGGCCTTTTTTTTTAAAAAAAAAATTCTTTCCTCGTTTTTTTTTTAAAGTTTAAAAAAAAAAGTTGTTTTCTTTTTATTATTCTACTCCCTAGTCGTCTTCGTCGGTTTTCTGCTTCTTCGGATCGACGTCGTCGTCCTGTAAAAAAAAAGGAAGGGGAAAAAAGAGTGAGAGCGAGCCTGGGCTAGGTGGCTCTGTGGTTAAGTCACTTGCCGATCAGAAAGGTTGGCAGTTCGAATCCCTAGTACAGGTCTCCTAGGGGAGAAAGGGGGTTGGGCTAGATGACCTCCAAGATCCCTTCCAACTTTGTTATTGTTATAAAGATCAGACTGGAGGGGGGGGGATTTTCGGTAGTTATAAACGCCCCCGTTCGGGATGGGACACCTCTCTGCGCCTGAAATCAGGTTTTCAAGAAGAAAATCGTCCAACAGAAGAGAAACTCTTGTCCCTCAGGGTTGATGCTCTCTGAGCTTGCTCGTTTTCTTGTAGACGTTTTATGACCCAAGTGGGTAACATCATCAATGCTAGAAAGGAGTTGGGAGGAGGACTGTGGGGTCCTTGGTGCTCTCCAATCTTGGTGGTTATCTTGCAGAGCGAACTAGCTAACGTTATCAGTGTTAAAAAAAAAGAGAGTGGGGTGTGCTCTCGTTTTATATACTGTTTGTTTTGGTGGCTGTTATTATAGCCATTCCTTTATTTAGTTCAAATCCCAGCAGGCTCAAGGTTGACTCAGCCCTTCCGAGATCGGTAAAATGAGGACCCAGCAAGAGGCTGACTCTGTAAACCACTCAGAGAGGGGCTGTAAAGCACTGTGAAGCGGTATATAAGTCTAAGGGATATTGCTACTTTATTTATTTATTTATTTATTTATTTATTTATTTATTTATTTATTTATTACATGTATTTATATGCCGCCCTTCTCCCGAAGGACTCAGGGCGGCGAACACAAGTTAAGAAACATGTACAATAAAATCCCGTTTTAAACCAAATAACTAATTAATGATAAATAATAAACCCAGAATCAGAGTCAGCCTATTTGCTTGAACAGCCAAGTCTTCTGCTCCCGACGGAAGGAGCGGAGATCAAGAGCCGTCCGGAGCTCGGTAGTTGTTGCTGCTTACTATTGATTGTTGGTTTAGTGTTAATCTTGGGGTCAATCTCCAACTCCCTTCTAACACTGATGACGTTCTTAGTTGGGTCACGAACCAAGAAAAGAAAACCACCATCCAGAAAGATGCTGTAGCTCCATCTTCCTGCATTTTTCAGCAATATTAACACCCCTCTACCTTCCTGATCCAACAGAATTCTTCACATGAAACCTCCCTGCGAGGGATAAAGGGGATTTCTAAATTTGATAAAGAAATTTAAAAATGAAAAACCTCAGTTCTACACAAATGGCTTTTTCCTAATGCCATGGTTTTTTTTTCCCCCTCTCTGGGTCAGACTACATTCTCCATTTTCCAATCATCCCAAGGCCCCTGCCTAGAACTCTCTGTGCTAACAATTATGGCTTGATTTATCTGTCGATAAGATTCTTGGGAATGTCAGTTTCTGAAAGTGCTCTGAGACCCAGACCTGAGCAAAGAAAACTACCCGCAAAGGAGTTGAGACACTGGCTCAGGATGATGGGTCTGGCCTTACAAGCAAGTGGCTATTTTGAGACTTAGGTCGTCTTCTTGTGCCATATCCGTCACTGGATGTTGGCGATCATGTTAGCGATCCTAGACGTCGGTGGGCAACTTCAAAAGACAAGATTTGTGTGGGCTGGAATTAAGGCCACGTTCCATACTCGGGATGCAGCATAAAGGTAAAGGTTCCCCTCGCACATATGTGCTAGTCGTTCCTGACTCTAGGGGGCGGTGCTCATCTCCGTTTCAAAGCCGAAGAGCCAGCGCTGTCCGATGACGTCTCCGTGGTCATGTGGCCGGCATGACTCAACGCCAAAGACACACGGAACGCTGTTCCCTTCCCACCAAAGGCGGTCCCTATTTTTCTACTTGCATTTTTTATGTGCTTTCGAACTGCTAGGTTGGCAGAAGCTGGGACAAGACACGGGAGCTCACCCGGTTTACAAGGCACTAGGGACTCGAACCGCTGAACTGGTGACCTTTCGATCGACAAGCTCAGCGTCTTTAGCCACTGCATCCCAGTGGGACGTGGTGATGGGGCCTAAAATTAAAATTGATGGGGCCTAAAAGAATACTTTATGTGCAAAAATGGAAGGACACTTTTGTGATTCCCACAACGGATGAACGGCTGCAAAAGTTGATGGGAGTTAGCAGAGATGGTTAAATGTGACTGCTTTGATTAAGAGCAGCATTTTGTTTCTGCATGGAAACCGGTTCTGGAGCTCTGATTTTGGGTTTTGCCGATTGGATAGGTTTGTTGTTCTAGAAATGGCTAGTTTATTTATTTATTTATTAGTTCGATTTATATGCCGCCTTTCTCCGGAGACTCAGGGCGGCTTACAATGCGTTAAGCAATAGCCTTCAAACTGTTGTATATACCTGCTTAGTAGGGCTTTCGGCCACCCCTAAGCAGTGTTCTTTTTTATACAAAGTCAGCTTATTGCCCCCACAAACTGGGTCCTCATTTTACCTACCTCGGAAGGATGGAAGGCTGAGTCAACCTTGAGCCTGGTGAGATTTGAACTTGCAGTAATTGCAGGCACCTGGCAGCTAAGTGCTACTTTAACAGTACTTTAGTCCGCTGAGCCACCAAGGCTCCTTCCGTTTATACCGTTACGTAAAAGTAAAAAAGTTGAGGTTTATGTTGCTACCTTATTATACTACATCAAAATTAGTTGGAAGTGAATTTCTTTTTTCTTCTCCCCTTTTACCCTACACTTTTTCCCCCCTCTTCCTCTTTTCCCACTACTTTTCTGCATTTTATTATTTCTCTATATTTTCTTTGCATTTCTGCGTTTTGTATTTCTGTATATTTTCTTTGCATTTCTGCGTTTTATATTTCTGCATATTTTCTTTGCATTTCTGCATTTTATATTTCTGCATATTTTCTTTGCGTTTTTGCATTCTATATTTTGAGAAGCTATTTAAAATTGTGTGCGCTAGAGATGGGGCCGAAACTGCTCCTCCGGCCTTCTCTCGAAGGGTGCCTCACCTCATCGTCCTCAGCTGCCCGTTTGCCAGTCGGACCTTCGGTCTCGTCATCTTCATCACCGTCCTCTTCTTCGCCTAGAGAAGGAAGGACAGTTTGAGAAAGGAGCTCCTGGCCCAGAAAGTTTCTTCACAGGCCGATCTCAGCTTTCTCCGAGCCGGTGTCTTTAAAGCAGAGAAGAGACGGGCCGATCTATTTAAACCAGCATCCTGTTTCCCGTCCTCAGGCCAAACCAGGTGCCTACAGGAAAGCTGCAAAACTTGTGGGAGGGAAGGAGTCCTTTCCTGGAAAGGGTCTCCGGGGACCGTCATTCAGAAGCGGAAAAACCCCAGGAAAAAACGAGTTGCTTCTAAGAAAATGCAGAAACCAAGCAGGCCTCCTGATCCAACAGCTGTGTTAGTATGAGTTGAGTGTTGTGTGTGTGTGTGTGTTTGTGACAGAGAGAGAGAGAGATACCCCTGCCAACCTTCCCCCAGTACTGTTCTTTTCCAGATACAGGTAGTCCTCAACTTATGACCACAATTGAGCCCAACATTTGTTGCAAAGCGAGGCAGTCCTTAAGTGAATTCTGCCCCCCTTTTACAATACTTCTCGCTACTGTTGTCCCATGAATTGCTGCAGTTGTTCCATTAGTGACTGCTGTCAATTTGACTCCCGGTTTCCCGCCGTCCTAAATGCGAGCCAGTTGCCAAAGCGTCCGAATTTTGATGACGTGACCACAGAGACGCGGCAACGGGTCGTTAAAATGTGGGGGACAAAGTCACACATTGCTCTTTCCGGTGCCGTCGTAAGCTTCGAACGGTCACTAAACGGACTGTTGTAAGCCGAGGGCCAACTGTACACGCAAGCACAATTTAAAAAAATAAAATAAAATAAAAAAGCGGCTCCCCAAAATTTAGGTTGCGTGGCGAGAGGAAGCTCATCCGATGATTTCTACCAGCCATGGAATCGTTGCTCCAATTAAATTGTTGATTTTATGGGATCCGAACTGCTCAAATCCTTGCAAAGGGGACTTTGGGTAAGAGTTAAGCTACTAAGCGTCGAAGAGGGAGCCTCTTGCTCCCCACATTCCTTGCAAGAAGCGTGGGGAGAAGGGCCACTTCTCCATGGGGAAGGCAGGCGGTCAGAGGGAGGCATTCCAACGAAGGCCACGGGCAGCCAAGAGACTGCCTTCCCTCAGCCAAAATCACATTATTTCTGCATCTCTTCTCCACTATAAGCTTCTCTTTAATGAGGGAGGAGAGCCAGGACTCCGGCTCATTTGGGCACAAGCTTTCCAATTATCCTGCCTCTGGATTCTCCCCGTTTCATCTCCTCCCAAACTCAGAGGGGAGGGGGGGGGGGAGAAAGAGAAGAGAGAGCAAGACAGGAAAGAAAATGGAAGAGAGGAAGGACAGAGAAGAGGGAGAGGGGGAAGAGACGAAAGGAAAAAAAGACAGAGGAAAGAGAGGAGAGAAAGGGGAGAGAAGAAGAAGATGGGAGACAGACAGGAGAGAGAAGAGATGAGGGGGCGGAAAGAAGGAAGAGACAAAAGGAAAAAAAGACAGAGGAAAGAGAGGAGAGAGAAGAGAAAGGGGAGAGAAGATGGGAGAGACAGGAGAAGAGATGAGGGGGCGGAAAGAAGGAAGAGACAAAAGAAAAAAAAAGACAGGAAGGAGAGAAGAGAAAGGGGAGAGGAAGAAAATGGGAGACAGACAGGAGAGAGAAGAGGAGAGAGGGAAGAAAAGAAGAAAGGAGAAAGACAGGAAGGAGGCAGAAGAGAGGGGGGAGAGAGGAAGGAGAAAGGAGAAGAGGTGGAAAGAAGATAGAAGAGAAAGGGAGAGGAGCAGAGAAAGAGAGAAGGGAGAGAAGAGAAGGGGAGAAAGAGGAAAAAGGAAAAGAAGAGAGAGGGAGAGAGAAAAAGAAGTAGAACTAAACGCCACTTGATTCAGGAAAGGATCGAGAGAGGGAAAGCACCCCAATCGGACAGAGAGGGAAGACCTTCTCCACCCCCAGAGTTTCCAAGCCACAGAGCCTGGGTGGGGTGGGTGGGGGCTGCTTTAAGGCTCTTGGGATTTAAATAAATGGGCTCGGCTGACCCTTCCCGGAGAGGCCAATAATCTGGCTTAAGTGCCACTGGGATCTGCAAGAGATTAGGGTCACCTGAGAATAACTTTTTTCGCCCCCACTCGCAAGATTAGCTTCTCCAATTTCTTGGCACGCAAAGCCAATCCCGAGGGAGGGGGGGGGAGCAGCAGCCCAGACCCACTGGGGGGAAGGGGGGGGGAGGATGCTGGCAGTGCAAGGCATCCCCCATGGCTTCCCGGTCCTTCTTCCTCCTCCTCCTCCTCCATCAGCGGGTATCCAGGCAACCGTCCTCACCCGGCAACCGAGATGCTGGAAAACAACAGCCGGAGATGTCAACGGACTTATGGCGGTTCGATCAGAGCCAGCCGTCTTGTCTTTCTGAGCCCTGGCAGAGTCGCCTCCTTGACGGGCGGCAGGTTTGGCTGAGCAGGTCTGACAGCTGGCAATTTTGTGCCGGCATCTTCCAGCTGGCATTGAAGCCGAGACAGGTCAGCCAAGCCGAGGGAGCCAATGCGCACAAGGCAACTGGCTGGGAATTGAGAGCTCCAAATATTTGCAAGCTTTCCAACCTGTGGCATCCAGCAAGGAGTCCCCCTGTGCTAATACAGGCATAGTCCTCGGCTTACAACGGCCCCCTTAGTGACCGTTTGAAGTGATGACACTTGGGGGGAAAAAGGGACTTAAGGACTGTTTTTCACGCTTTTGGCCGTTGCGGCATCCGCCATTGAACTTTGGACACTTGCCGACGGATTTGTATTTATGACGGACACACGATCTCCTTTTGCGACCTTGTGAAGCCAGAAACCTTGTGACTAACTTAAGAAATGCAGTGATTCACTTAACCGCCGTAGCAAGAATGGTGATAAACTGAGGTAAAATTCACTGAATAAATGCTTCACTCAGTAACAAGAAATTCTGGGGTGGATTATGGTCGTATGTCAAAGACTACCAGTAAGGGGGGATGCCACTTGAGGGACATTTTTCCCCTGGTTGCAAAAGGCTGGAATTGTTTTTCAATTCGAAGGTTGCAAATTTGCCAGGAGAATCCTGGCTAAGCCCAACCAGGAATTTCCCTCACATGCACCAGCCCAGGAATAGCCAATTACGGAGCACTTTGCAAGAACGGGGCCCTGCATTATCTTACAGGCAAAAATCCCGCCCAATTGGCAATGATGGGTAGTCCTTGACTTGCAACCGTTCCTTTAGTGACCGTTTCAAGTTATAATGGCCCTGGGAAAAAAAAGTTGACTTATGACCGGTTTTCTCGTTCACGATGGATGATTTTGATCATGTGATCAAAATCCAGCCGCTGGGGCAACTGGCTGAATTGTTATTTATTTATAAATAAAATATTTATACAACGGTTGCAAGGTGTCTCAAGTCATCTTCTGAGAAGCAAAAGTCCATGCGGAAGCCGGATTCGCTTAACAACCGGGTTGCGAATTTAAGGAACTGTGTGAGATCCACTTAACAACGGTGGCAAGGAAGGTCGTAACGTGGGACAAAGCTAACCTAACGTCTCGCTTAACAACGGAAAATATTGGGGCTCAATTGTGGTCGTAAATCTGCAATAGCTGGATGACATGGTAGATCTCTGCGAGGGGGAGAGCTTTCTTGGCGATGGTGCCCGTTTGTCCAGAGAAGGACTGAAATCCAACTGGCATCATTTTAGCACCTTTTTAAAAGACTTTTAAAGTCTGGAAAAAATTGTTTCTTCTATTTAACACACATTGTCTTTGCTCCTGAAGGGCTCTGTAGCTGGAATGGCGTTTTTTTTTTTCATTTTGCCTTTTATTGATCTTAACTGTATATGTCCTTTTATTGGCACTGCAATTTTAACAGGTTTTATGGAAAGATGCCCAGACAGGTTTGGCTATTGAGTGGTTTAAAAAAAAAAAATCTAATAAATGTTCAAACTCAAACAGAAGCTCCAGAATGGGTCTTCTCACTGCCGGAAGACAAACAGTTGGGAAGAGAATGGCAAATAATAAAAATAAAAGAGAGAAGAAAAGGGGTGGGGGGGTGGGTGTAGTTTGGCCTACTGGTTAAGGCACCAGGCTAGAAAAAAGGAGACGGTGAGTTCTAGTTCTGCTTTATGCATGAAAGGTAGCTGGGTGACTTTAGGCCAATCACCATCAAAAAATAATAAATTCTAATCCCACTATTCAACATAAAAGCCAATCGGATGACTTTGAGCCAATCACTAGGGGACGGTGAATTCTAGTCTCACCTTAGGCAGGAAAGAAATGACTGGAACCTAGTCATTCTCAGCCTATCCAGGGTTGTTGTAGGAAAACAGAAGGAATGAAGGTATTTGTGTTTATGAAAGTAATAAAAGGTGGGACAACCATGACCTGGATGACAGACAATCTTCGTAGACAATAAAGGTGGGATAAATAAATAGATAAAAACTATATATATTTTTTCTTCTTCTTCTGCAGAGATTCCTGGTTGGAATGAGAGCGTTGCTGATTTGAAAGAGATGGGAGAGACAAGCCTCCATTTGGCCATGGGTAGTCTCAACCTACCAGAGCTGCAATGAGGGTTAGAGAAAGAAAAGTTTAAAAGCTAAAAACCCAGTCCTGGTTTAGAAGGAGGCGAGATTTAAGAGAACAGTTGCTTTTTAATTCTCCCTCTCCCCAAGAGGTTACACCTGGAGACTTCTGTCAATTCCAGTTCTTTTGCAAAAGGTGCACAATTCCCATTGAGCTGTCTTCTTTTGTGCTGCGATCTCTCCGATGTGTAAAAAAACAAAAAAACAAAACTGAAATTGACTCGTTCCTCGTGCGCTATGCAAAAGGGCCACCAGGGGGAGCCAGCCCCCTCTCCACACTCTTCACCATAGCAAGCTCAGCACTAAATCTTCTCCCACCAGGCGCTTCCGTGGACTATATTTCCCAAGAAGAAAAAACACACACAAACACACACAAAAGGGGGAGGGGGGAAGGGAAATTTACCGTCACCTTCTTCCTCATCCTCTTCTTCGTCGCCAACCTCTTCCTCTTCGTCGTCTACCTCGTTATCCGCCTCCTGCTCGCCGTTTTCCTCGTTCGCCTTTGCGGAAACGAAGCACATTTTTTAAAAAACGAAAACACGGGGAGCCTCCTAACCCCCCCCGCCCCACTTTAACCAATTCCCTGGCACTTATAAACCCCGGCAGAACCATGGCCTTTGTAACAAAAGAGCCACTGTTGTGTGTTCCACAGCTGTGACAAAAGTAAGAATGGCCATTTACAGGCCCGTTTGTGGAAACGAAAAGGGAGGACAATGAGAAAACAAGACGGCTTTGCTAAGAGATTGTTAATTTTTATGTCTCTGCACCAGAGATTTTCAAACTTGGCTGCTTTAAGACGGGTGGACTTCAACTCCCAGAATTCTCCAGCCAGCTATGCTGGCTGGAGAATTCTGGGAGTTGAAGTCCACCCGTCTTAAAGCAGCCAAGTTTGAAAACCTCTACACCAAGAGTAGGAAACAACCATAGTCCTTTTGATGACTTGTGGACTTCAACTCCCAGAATCCCTGCCTGAACCAGCCATGGCTGGCTGGGGAATTCTGGGAGTTGAAGTCCACACGTCTTCAAGCTGCCAAGTTTAATGGCTGGCCTGGGGAAGTCCACCACTCCCATGGTTGTTTTCTACACCCTAAACTGGCTGGGTGGGGAATTCTGGGAGTTGATGGAAGCCCACCCGTCCTCAAGGGATGACGGTTGAGCTACACTACTTTATACTCGGTTATTATCAATAAAATAACTTGAAATATGATCCGGCGTTCCTTCCTTACGGGAAAGGAACTAATATCTTTGGTTCGCACACGAAAACAGAGTTCAGATTCACAGAGTAACAAGAGTCAGAAGGGACCTTGGAGGTCTTCTAGTCCAGCCCCTTACTCAAACAGGAGAACCTGCACCATTTCAGATAAGTCATTGTCTAGTCTCTTCTTAAAAACCTCCAATTTTGGAGCATCCACAATTTCTAGTGGCAAGTCGTACCACGGGTTAATTGTCTTCACTGTTAGGGAGTTTCTCCTTAGTTCCAGGTTGCTTCTCTCCTTGGTGAGTTTCCATCCGTTGCTTCTCGTCCTGCCTTCAGGGGCTTTGGAGAAGAGGTTGAATCCCCTCGTCTTGGTGGCAGTACCTCGAATACTGGAACCCTGCCAACATGGGACCCCTAGTCCTTCATTTCACTAGACTATAGAGTTTAACCCAGCAGGAATTGCTCTCGTTTGCCAAACCCCTTAATTCAGATTAAACTCTAATGCCCTTAGGCCAAGGGTCTCTACGAGGGATGGCTTCCTAGGCTGAACTGCCCAATTTATATCAATCATGTCTGGGAGAGTTGTGTGAATGGGGAGCAAGGGATGTCTCACAGCAGGACCAAGAAGTTTAAAACAAAAAACGAGTCACTGCAAAGTTTCTCCTACTTAGGAAAATTCAATCTGGATTTGCCGGTTCTCCTTCCCAGTTCCCTTCCAATTCTATTATTCCGTGTTCCTGCCAAATCACCATCACCCCCAATTTCGTCCTCACTGATACTTACGGCATTGCCGTTGGCGGGGGCATCCCTGCCATTTTCTGTTTCTTCCACAACTTCCTTCTTTTCTTTCAAATCCTTAAAAGGAAGGGGCAAAAAAAAAGAAAGAAAGAAAAAAAGAAACCAGGATGAATCATTGGGATCCCAGCCTCTCTGACATTATTGCTCCAGATTCCCAGGCAGTGAGAATGATGGACAACCCTTTTCCCTCCCCCCTATGTTGGGGAAAAAAACATAAACACAACACCTACTACGTAGGAAACGAAACTTGTACGTTTCGGCTTTCTTTGCGGCCCACAATTTTGTTCAATACAGCCAACACGCAACCCCCTCCAAAAGAAGGGATTAACCAGACTCCAAACTCTTCCCAAGGCAAAGTGTGCTGCTTATGTGTTTTTATTCGTTTTATTTTATTTTAATTTTATTTTCAAGAGAGCTCTCTACTCTCCATCTGCTTCGATCCCTACAAATTCGGGTGCAATTCCTTGGTGAGGCAGTGTGACCTGCCACTAAACAACTCCCCCACTCACTCCTCCCAAAAACCCCTTGCATTGTTGTGTCTTGGCGTGTTTCAAGCTGGAAAGGCGAAGGGCACTAACAGATTTACTCCCCGCTCTCCACCGGAAAAGGGGGAGGGAGGGAGGGAGCCCTCCTATAAACACAATTCAGCAAACACACTCCTGGCTCTCCTGGGGAGGGAAAATCACAACAAGGTACCAGAGGAAGGCTTGGCAAAGGCTGCCATTCTCTATGGAGTGCAGCCGTAAATAAGGAAGCCCCTTTTCTCTTCCCGCAGACGAGCATTTGTTCGCACAACTCAAGAGCAGCTTTCTTAAAACCTCTCAGGGCATCACAAACGGCTTCTGGCCAAACCCGATTAGCAGCTTCGGACCACGCTGCCCGCTCCCCCAAGATCTGTGCAGTCCCCCCCCAGCTCACATATCTTAGCTGCCACCACTGTGGGTACAAGTGGGACCAAAGATCAGGAATTTTGGTTTTTTTTAAATTCAACTTGTATGGTTGCAAAAGCTGGGTTGATTTGTGGCAGGTTTCTAATTCCTAGATATCCCTTCTAAAAAAAGCAAAACGGCTTGCTCTGCGATAGGAGAGCAGCAAAATTTTGTCAAAAAGGGAACCGGTTTCCCAAATTTGAACTTTTTAACTCTAGCAGCGTCAAGAGAGGGTGAGTTTATCCCAAGCTAAACCTGTTTTTTTATGCAGAGGCCAGAAAAGCCGTGGCTGCCCATGCCATCCCGAGATCACAAGCACGATTTCCCCCCTCCTTTTCCCTAGACAGAGTTTCTCCTAGAAAATCACCCACCAACGGCCTGCAGCTTACAAGCAACAACACGTTTGAAGTCAATGTTTACGTCTTTGACAGATCCTGATAAGAGATCCTGTAATTATAAGCCCGGCAAAAGCTGTTTACTGCTTCAAGACCAGCCACAACATGGAGAGGGGTGATCCTAAAGTTTCGATTCAGGCAAGGCAGAACGACGAGCGGCTGCCTCTATTTGTGGTAAACAAAGCCAAGATCTGGTGTTCTGTGTATCTTATCTTTTATTAATAGTCCCATCAATACAGAAGCCTGTTTAGAAGAATGCCATTTACTAACGGGGAAAATACAGGCAATAAAACAGAAGCCATAATAAGGCAAGCACACATACAACCCCACTAGCACGGCAGCTTTTAGCCAAAAACCACACACTGCCAAATGCATTGATGCACCAGCTATTAACTCCAGGCATTCTTAAGTGCTTCTGTCCCTAATTCTTAATTAGGCTGTGTGTGTGTGTTTTATTTTGGCTTTGCTTTTCAAAGGCCCATTAACAACAATAAAAAAACAGCTTGCAGTAACCCTATCCTCCTTCCTGCAGGGGGCGCAAGAGCCGGAGGTGGTGGGGGGGGAGGCGTCCCAGCGGCCGGCGGCAAGCAAGGCCATGCGCTCTGGGCCAATTCAAACCTGCGCGCCACACTTGGCGCCACTTCGATTGGCCAGCCGGCCCTAAGCTCCCAAGGGACGCCGGGGCGCGTAGTTCTTTCCGAGCGGGAGAGTAGAGGCGAGGAAATAGAAAAGCGGCCGGGAAGCGAACTACGACTCCCAGGAGGCGCCGCGCGGGAGGGAGAGCGGGCGGGGAGAAACCGGAGAAGGCGAGCAAGCAGAGAAAAGCGGCACGTGGTGGGGCGGCTTTGGCTTTGCCGCTCGCTCGCTGTTTACTGCGGCCGCAGACAGCCGGGGGCGGCGCTGGAGAGAAGAGCCGCCGCCCGCCTGGGAAATCAATCTCAAGCTCCCCCCTCCCCACTCCACCCCCGCCATGCATTTTAATGCCCAGATGCCGGGAGCGGGGGGGGGGGGGGAGAAAAAGGCAGCGCAAGGCTTTCCCAGGACTGGAAAGAAGCTGGAGGGAGGGAGGGGGCGATGCCTCCCACCCCCCCCATAAGGGTTTCCCCAAGGGGAGATCCCCGATCGCCTGCTCTCCCCCCCCCCACCCCGCCGAGATCCACCTCCGCAGGTTGCAACCTGCCCCAGCGGTGACCCTTGGCAGGAACAAAAAGCGCCCCCCCCCGCTCCTCCCCGTCTAAGATCCGGGCGGGATCTTTGATATCAATCAATCCCCGCGTGGGGTGGGGGAAACGCGGGACTCGGCCGATCGGCGTCGAGGAGGGGGCTCCCGGTCGACCCTCCCCACCAGGATTGGGGTGCCCCCCCAACCCCGCACCGCCCTTCTCTCCGGCAACCCCGAGACTAACCAGGCGGCGATTCCCCCCCCCCCAAAAAGGGATCCCCCCCTCCAGCGGACTGCAACATTGTATCCACCGGCCGCGAAAGGGAAAGGGCCCGACGGGCGGGGACCGGAACGAGCGAGCCGTTCCCTTTCCTTCCCACCGTCTGCCTGCCTGCCTGCCTGCCTGCCTTTCGGGGAAGGGGCTCCCCGATCAACGCCGCGCAGCATCTCGCCCCGGCTGGCTCTGCGCAGCCCGGATTCCCGTCCGTGCCCCCCCACTCCCTCTCCTCCTCCTCCTCCTCCTCCACCGGGACGCGCGAGTTCAACCGGGCAGCTTTCAAATCCGCCTTGCGACGTCTCCGCTTCTCCCGTCTTCCCGCCACGTCGGAACTCCCGGGAAAAAGCGGGGTTAGGGGCCATCCGAGTTCAAGACGGGGCAGGGGGGCGCCCCAACTTTCGGAAGGAAGGGGAGCAGGTCGCTTATTATAAACACCCGGGTTTTCTCTTCCCTTCCCAGTCCGAGCCCGTCGGGGTTGGCTCCCTTTCCGTGGGAAGGGGGATTTTTACCGGGGTAAGCCCGGAAGGCGCGAAGGGGGCGAGCCGAGCGATCGCCCGAGGAAAGGCTACCGGGCGGCAGCGAAGTGCTCTGCCTGCTGGAAACAAAAGAAGCGCGCCGGACGGCAGAGACCTCGGGGTGCCCGATCCGACGTCCGGGCAGAGCCATTCAAGGGCTCCCCGTTCTCTCTCTCTCCTCGCCCCCCTTTTTCTTCTTCTCCTGCCAAAGCGCTTCCGATTTTCTCCCGGGCCAGCGGGGGTCGCCAAGTAGTTTTTCCGCGCAATTAGCCCGGGCCAATTAGGGTAACGAGGGGGGCGCGCACAGACACGCACAACTTGCCCCCGAAGGGCTCCGGGCAGGTAGCAAGGCAACGGGAGCAGCGCTCCGCTTTCAGGTGCCCCGGCAGGACGGAGGAAGGAAACCCCGCTAGCCAAGCCGGCGCCTGCTTGCCTTGCCTGCCTGCCGGTCGGCCTGGAGCCTTGAAGTTGGCGGCGTCTGTCAAAAGCCCCCCAAGCCCTTTTTCCAAGGGGCGAAGCGCCCTTCCGTCGATGCCAGCCTGGCCAAGCGGGAAGGATAAAGAAACCGACGGGGACGGGGGGGGAAACCACCTGCCTTGCCCACCTTCCGCGGCGTTTGCGGGGGGGGGGGAAAAGGGAAGCCCCCCTCCCCGATCCACGCAAAAGGATGCCAGGCCAGCGGGAAACGAGGCGGGCAAGCGGCGCAAGAGCCGATCGCAAACAAAGGAAGGAGGAGGAAGCCGAGCGGAGAGACACCAGCGCACGCCGCCGTTGCGGGGAAGCGAAAGCGCAAGGAAGGCATTGCACACACACACACAAACACAACGTAACACAACCCCGCGCGGATTTCCACGGGGCGGGCGGGCTGGCTGCCTTGCGGAGCGCATCCACGGGTTGGGAACGGGGGGCTTACCTTGGTGGAGATCTCGGAGCTGGTATCCACGGCTGTGTCTGACATGGCTGGCCGCGGGGAGGGAGGGGAGTTGTGGTTGTGCGGCGGCGGCGGCAAAAAGCCCGCGACTGTACAAAAGGAAGAAGAAGCGCCGGGAAAGACGGGAGAGATCCGAGGGCGCGTACGCGGCGTGGGTTGCAAAAGCAAAAGACAAAAAAAAGGAGGAGGAGAAAAAAACCACGACGGTGGAGGAGGAGGAGGAGGAAGATGCTGCTGCTGCTGCTGAGGCTGGTGATGAAGAGCGGAGCCCCGCGACGACAGCGCAAGCCCGGCACCCGGGGCAGGAACAATGCAAAGATGGCTTTGGATGCCAGTGGAGGCTCACGCGGTGCCACCGCCTTTAATATAGATTAGTGGGCGGCGCGCGCCCTCCCCTCGCCGGCCCCGATTGGGCGGCCCGGGAGAAGCCGAGCGCGCCCATTGGCCGAGCCGCCGAACAATGGGCAAGGCTGCTGCTGACGGAGCCGTCGGGGGGCCGCGGCGCTCCTTCCCTCCCTCCCGCGCAAAGAGGACGGGGAGGGAGGGCGGCTTGCAAAACACCCGAAAGGAGAGAGAGAGAGAGGAGGGGGAGGGAGGGAGGAGGGAGGGGAAGAGAAAAGAGCAACCCCCGCTTCTCTTGCATGGACGGGAGGGGCATTATTTTATTTTATATTTATTTTTTTTGCAAATGGGCGCATGCGCACGAGCGAGGGTATTGTTGGCTCGCGGGCGCCCGCAGACGGAGCGGACCAAGGTCGAGCACGGGAAGCCGGCTTTCAGGATCGCCCCCCCCCTTCCCATAAATTGCAAATCCGGCTTGCACTTATTATTATTATAGTAGTTCGACGGTGGGGGTGGTCCCACGCGCATCCTCGACGGGGCCGCACTATTTAAAAACCCCCCCTCCCAGCATTGCGCAAGCGCGCTAGCGTGTTGGGGGGGGGAGAACGACAAAGGAGGCGCGTCGGAGCCAACGCGCGTTTAGCCGACGGGCGATTCCCGCGAGTGCACGTGGGAACGGCTCGCTTGCGTGTTGGAAGGACGGGGAATTCGCCGCCCTCTTTTTTTTTTTTTTTGCAAAGAGGGCGGTCCCGACTTTATGCCGAGCCGCTTTTTTTTCCCCTTCTTTTCCACCCCTCCGGCCTTTGCAGGGACCGAACACCCCCCTCCCCCCCCAAAAAGGCGCTCTTTTGCAAAGCTGAACACGCGTTTCTTCCTCTTCTCTTCCCCCCACCCCGTCGAGGCAAATCCAGCTAAGGAAAACCCGGCGAAAGTGGTGGTCCTTCCTTTCCCCCCCCCCCGACTCCCGTCCTATTAAGTTTGCAATTGCACCTTTGCAAAAAAAAAAAGAAATAAAGAAATAAAGAAAAAGTGGGGGGTCTGCTGTGCAATGCACCCTCTTTTTTTTTTTTTTTTTTTGCAAAGGTGCAATTGCACCCCCCCCCTCCAAAATAAAAAACACAATGCAAAACTACGGATTTTCTTTCCATCCGCCCCCCCCCGGAAAAAAAAAGCATGGTAGCTTTTGCAAAGTTGGGGGTTTGCAAAGAGGGGGGGGAGCACTTTGCATTTTCGGGGAACCCCCCTCCCCTCCCCAAATTCCAACCCCCGGGTTGCAAAGGGCGAAAATGTGCTCCCCCTCCCCCCCCTCCCCGCTTTGCAAATAACAAGCAATGGAGGCGGCGGAAAAGGAGCGAAGACTTGCCACACTTAAGATGGCGCCGGGCGTCCTTGCCTGGGATATCAGTCGGTGCCGTCGGCCAACGGAGCCGGTTTACGGGCCGCGACCCACGCAGCCGCCGCTTCTCCATCCCCGACGTCCCTTTTTCGGGGTCCCGGTTCGGCGACGTCCGTTCCGACCGGCCGTAAATCCTCACCCCGCCTCGGTTGCTTTTCGATGCCGCACTCAAGATGGCCGCCGCGCTCGTCGGCTTTTGGCTCACGGAAGGCGGGATATCGAACTCCGGCGGTTCTCATTCGCCGGGAGGGCCGAGCGAACACAATGTTGACGCTTTGCGGCCGGGGATTGGGCACCGCTGCTGTCGCTCGTGAGGGAAAGTGCGGCGGGGAAAACCCGGGATGGCCGAAGAAGAGAGGTGGGGGCGGGCGGCATCCTCGATGGAACGGAGTCGGCTTTGGTTGAAAGGGATCGGGGGCGAAAAGTCTCTTTTTTTTTTTTTTAACACGCGGGTGACTTAAAAAATGCGGCGCTGGGTTCAGGAGTTGCGTTTGGAGAGCCCCGCGTGGCTTATTCGCGGTCTCTCTCCTGCCGCCTTTTTCTCTTTTTTTTTGGAAAAAAGTTACGACTTTTTTTTTTTTGCAGATTTTGCAAAAATTTGCAAAAAAAAAAAAAAAGTTCCACCTGTAAGGTCCCGGACGCTCCTGAGTTAATTCTGTGTTTTGATTTTTTCCATGCGATTCCCTTGGAGCACGCAAGCCGTTAAAATGGGAAGGGTCCCTCGAGGCTATCCATCCCATCCCACCTCCTCAACCCTTTCTTGGTGCAGACAGAAGCAGCGCACGAAGCCTCGCATTGAGCATCACATAGGAAGGGAGCCCGTCGCCTCTCTGGTCCTGAGTTCAGATCCCACCCCACAACCTGGGTTGTGTAATGCAGAGCTCTTCTACTGGGAGTCCTTAACTTCGCTTAGCGACTGTTCAAAAGTTACAACGGGATTGAAAAATGTCACTTAACGACCGTTTTTTCATACTTATGACCTGTGCTGCATCCCCGTGATCGGATACTTGGCAACTGATTCCTATTTGTGATCTTTGCTTTGTGATCCCTTTTTGCGACCTGACAGCGGGGAAGCCAACTCACTTAACAACCGCCATGATTTACTTAACAACTGTGACAAAGAAAGGTCACAAAATAGAGCAAAATTCACTTAACCGCCGTCCCAACATTTAGCAACGGAAATTTTTAACCTCAGTTGTGGTCGTAAATCAAGGACTATCTATACCATCCCATAAACTTGTGTTGGTGCAAATCCCCAAACCAGAAACACGTCTGCTTCAAAGCACTTTTAACACGCGTGTTCATCGGCTGGAATGTCTCTTGGCCAGTAACTCAGCCCAGCAAGCTAATCAAGGTTTAAACCAGGTTGAGGAATTTAAGAGTTGAGCATGTCGTGGGAAGTTAACCATGATGATCTCAGTCTTAAGTCGTCGTGTGAACCAGGCGTCGTGTTAAACCTGAATGGCGTTTGGATATCTCATGTTGTTTTAACTATAATGTGCGGGAGGCACACAAAAAAAAGTCACAAACAAGTGATTGACGTCCCATCGGTGTGGCGGGATGCACATAAGAAGAGGTTTTGATGACGTGGCGGCTGTCTTGATGTTTTCGAACCCTAAAACCCCGTGCTCTCTTTTTATGCAGGTGTGTAACACCCCACTCCTGAGGGTGTGCATTGTGTTACTAGTTTAGTCCTTAGAAAGGGACAGAATCACAATATTTCTCAACCTCGGCAACTTTTAAGAGATGTGGACTTCAACTCCCAGAATTCCCCAGCCAGCATAGCTGGCTGGGGAATTCTGGGAGTTGAAGTCCACACCTCATAAAGTTACTAAGGTTGAAAAACACTAATTCATGTGCTATCTGAATCCATCAATTGGATCAATCCAGTAACCAATTAGATATATTATGCCAAAAAAGGGGGACATTTCCTTCCTTCCTCAAGACAAAGAATAAATAAATCTTGGGCTTTTCACATGCAACTCAGATGGCCAATTTTCCAAACAGCCTCTCTATAGCTGTACACATTAACTCTACCCTGGTATTTATTTCCAATTTTTTAAAATCCCCCCCCCTTACTCCTGCAGACCCCTGCAAACATTAATGGTATATTTTGAGCAGCTGGTTGAAAACTTGGCAAATTTTTTATGCACACACCTAGGAGAGCCAATCAATTCAAATGTGCTTCTCTGAAAAGCAAGAAGCCAGATTGAGATCTCAGGGGTAGGATTGTAAATTAACATTAGGAACCCTAAAGCGATGATGGTGGTTTTTGCTTATGTTAAAAGACAAAAGACAGGGGCTACGTTCACACAACCGAGGTCTAGCAGAGGCTTTTCCCTGATGTAAGTTCATTTAGGGTCAAACTTCCTTTTCCTTTTAAGCTGGCTTCTTTTTTTTCAGCCAGATGTGACAGCGGTTTGGCTTCCAAAACACACATTTTTTTAAGGACACACCTGCGTGTCTTTAGTTCATGTCTGGCCTCAGAGCAGGAAAGGGCCTCGGAGCTCAAACAAGAGATCTATACCCGTGATGGCAAACCTATGGCATACTTTCCGCAGGTGGCAGGCGGAGCCATATCTGTGGGCACGCAAGCGTTGCCCCAGCTTAGCTCCACCTCTCATGCGTGCGCCAGCCAGCTGATTTTTGGGCCTTCCGGGTCCACCGGAAGTCGGGAAACGGGCCGTTTCTGGCCTCCGGAGGGCCTTGGGAAAGTGGGGAAAGCTGTTTCCGCCCTGGAAAAGCCTCTGGAGCCTGGGGAGGGCGAAAAAACAGGCCCACCGTGCCAGCACGTGCCAAAAGCGGGAGCATCACGGGGGGGGGGGTCAAGTGCACATGCATGGGGGGTGTGAGGGGCATTGAATTATGGGTGTGGAGACGCACACGCGCTCCCCCCCGATTTTGGCATCCAACAGCAAAAAGGTTAGCCATCACTGTCCAGTACCATTTCAGACAAGTGACTGTCCAGTGAAAGGGACTTGTTGAAAAGAAGCTGTTGGAGTTCTTTTCCCCTATTTTTCTCTGGATTTCCATAATGCCCGCCCTTGCCCGCCTGGCATCTTCCAGTTGTGCTAACAGAGTAACAGAGTTGGAAGGGACCTTCGAGGTCATGTAGTCCAACCCCTTGCTCACACAGGAGACCTATACTAGGGATTTGAACCGCCGAACCGCCCACCTTTCTGATCGACAAGCTCAGTGTCTTAGCCACTGAGCCACCTAGTCGGGTGTGTCTCCCCCGTTCCCAGTCAGTTGCCACACATCTGGAGTGTCTCAATTTGTGGCTCGCAGAAAAACTTCCAGTTGGAATTTGTTAGTCCTTCATCCTTCTTAACCCTTATTTCACCTAAAACCTGGGTTAGAGGGTGGTGCCAGGTTCCCTTGGCAACACACCTGACATTAACCTAGATTGAAGTCCAGATTTTCCCATTGACACAAAGACAATTGGGAATCACTCAGGTGACCCCCAGGATGCTGTAACCATGGTAAATTTATGGTGGTTGCCAAGGGCCCAAATTTTGATCACGTGACCATGTTGCGATGGTCGTTAAATGTGAATACTGGTCACAAGCCACCCTTGTAACTTTGAATGGTTGCTAAACGAATGGAGCACTTACCTGTATATCAAAACTGAGTTGCAAAAATAAAAGAAACGAAAGTAATAATAGAAAAAAATATAACAGAGGATGTATGTTAACAGATTAGATTGTTTTGCATGTTCAGGCTGGCTTAAAAAATTTTGAATGGGTTAATTTTATGGGTGAGGGGTTTTAAATTGGGGACGCCAAATCGATTTAATTATGTTATAAATTATCTTAATTTTCATATTGTACGTATTTTAATATTTGGCTGTTCACCGCCTTGAGTCCTTCGGGAGAAGGGCGGTATACAAATTTAATAAATAAAATAAATAAATAAATAAATAAATAATTCAAAGGTCTGGCATTTTTTGAAAACACCAAAACATTCATGGCCCCCACTTTTAAAAATAACTACTACTGCTACTACTACTATTTCTTCTTCTTCTTCTTCTTCTTCTTCTTCTTCCTCTTCCTCTTCCTCTTCCTCTTCCTCTTCTATCATCATGTAATCTATGATTAGGCTCACAGACAAAGACGGATGGAAACTTAATAGGCACTGAAAAAAGTGACATATGACTGTTGTTCACACTTAACGACCATTGCAGCATTCCCATGGTCACGTGATAAAAATTCAGATGCTTGGGCAACTGACTCATAGTTATGACGGTCGTAGTTGTCCCGGGGTGATGTGATTCCCCTTTTGCGACCTCCTGACAAGCAAATTCAGTGGGGAAGCCAGATTCACTTAACCAAAATGTAGTATTTATTTATTTGTTTGTTTGTTTGTTTGATTTATATTTATATTAGTTTGATTTATATGCCGCCCTTTTCCGGAGACTCAGGGCGGCTTACAATGCATTAAGCAATTAAACTTTAAATAAACTTGATGGTCTCAGTAGTTTTTAATACATTCAGATTTAAACTTATGATGGTTTGTCGACACAGTCAGTCAGACTTTTAGGCTGGATTTGGAAGATTTGTTCACCTATAGAGGTGGACAAAGGATTAAAGGTAGGTAGGTGGTGTTCTTTGATGGTGTAAAAGCAGGAGTGCCCAATCTTGGCAACTTTAAAACGTGTGGACCAATTCCCAATGTTACAAGTACACTTAAGACAATTGCAAGCACACTGTTTTAAACTTCAGGCCAAAATCTTTTATTGGCATTTGACAGGCATGCCAGGACACCCCACCTACTCCCCCACGCGCCAAGTTCAAAGCAGCCAGAATAAAGGAATAGTCAGAAAACAGGAGCAAGCAGAAATTGGATTTAATCAAACCGTCTTTGAATTTAAACAAAATGAATTCGACCCAGTGATGTCCCCTATATTTAGAAATGCAGGAGATTCTATACCAGAGGTCTTCAAACTTGGCAGCTTTAAGACTTGTGGACTTCTACTATCAGGATTCTCCAGCCAGCATAGCTGGCTGGAGAATCCTGGGAGTAGAAGTCCACAAGTCTTAAAGCTGCCAAGTTTGGGGACCCCTATTCTATACTATTTCAGACAAATGTTCAATCTTTTCTTTAAAACCTCCAGTATCAACTTAGGGGATAACTTCAAAACAAAATGGCCTTGAAATTTCATACCTTTCAGTGGTTTTACTCCACCTGTGGCATTCTGTTCTGTACTAATGTTTTTCCTTCTTATGGATGTCTGTGTATCCTACTAAGGACTTTGGGGAATACCAGTTGTAAATTCCAAATATCCTTCCAGAACTCTGCCCAGGACCTCTTAATCCCAAGAGTAGTCCTCGACTTACATTCAGTTTAATGACTGAATGAAGGTAAATATATTGTGCCTCAGGATAACGATGCGAGATCGAATTTTAGTCGGTCACTGGGATCAGTGATTTACTCTGCCGACTTATCAGATTCATGCTGGAGCTTAATTCACAGTTTAATGACTGTTCTAAGTTATACCACCACTGGCTTATGACTGTTTTTCACACTTACTAACGTAAGTAAGTAAGCCAAGTCAACGAGGAAGCCAGATTCGCTTAACAACTGCCTCAAGAAAAGATCGTAAAACGAGACGAATCTCATTTTCACAACTTTCCTTGCTTCCCAGCAGGAATTTCGAGCTCCGTTGTGGTCATAAGTTGAGGACGACTTGTATTTTGAGAAAGAAAAAGTCTTCAGTGAGGTTGCAGGCTTAGCTTTTTCGATTTCAGCCATCGGGTTTATAGATCACGCACAATTCCTCTTACGGTAGCTGAGATCGTTAAGGATCATAACGATGGAACAGGCATATTGCCACCCAGTGCGTGCCAAAGAATCCTATGTTCACTCTAAAGCTTGCACAGGCAATAGCAAAACACCGCTATGGTATTGTGGTTACCGGTAAATATTACCTTACCTATTGGGTGCCACCGGTCTGCCGCTAGGGCAAACTCTGCCATTCTTCCCAGCTGTTCTGAGTTCCAGAGGACGTCGGCCAGGACTAACACGGCCACCGGTGGGACACCGAAACGTAACCACGTTGGAGGAGAAAGCCAAGAGAGGCTTCCTCAGCTACTGGTGCCGGCTGAGCTAGTCAGAGCTGGCTGGCATCGGTTTGATTTTTCAAAGCAACTCTCATGAGTCACTGCAAACGCTTCTTCAGTTAAAACCAGTTTTTGGAAATTAAAAAAACGTACGTCAAGACAGGAGTCACCCCAAAAAGCTCCTGTTTCCCAGAAGCTGCAGAGACATGTTGTTCTTCCTCGCCTTGCCAAACAAGCAGCCGGCCTCGTGGGGTTCGGGCGCTTCTGTGTTTCCCAAACCCCTCGGAGGCTTTCCCGAAGCGGTGAAACCGGATCGGCAGCTGAGAAGATGTTAGGTTAGCAACCTTTCCACCTTTGGCTGGTTTCCTAGGGATTTCAACAGTAGCCGGCATCTAGCTCTGGTGCTGTATGGTGGCTACCGGTTTCCTTCCAGCGGAGAGGATGAGATGAGAGCGGAGAAACCTTGACGTGCTCACACAACCGCCCTTAATCCAGGTCAGGGAAAATTGGGAATTGACGTTGAAGTGGCGGGGAGTTTTCTGCCTTTTGAGGATCAACCGTGGAGAGGAAAGGAAGGAACACTCGAGAAATATAAGGAGGCCTCCATTTCCTTTTCCTTTTCTTTTTTGTAATGTTGGATACAAATAATACAAATACTGTGTTTCCCCTGAAAATAAGACTGGGTCTTATATTAATTTTTGATCCAAAAGATGCATTAGGTCTTATTTTCGGGGAAATTGTATAAATCCAAATATGAAAAAAAGAGGGGGAATATAAATATTACAGTATACCTGTCCCAGAGAACATTTTTATTCCTTCTATTCTTCTATAACAACTAAAAGATATACAGTATATTCCAATTGTGTGCCCTTATCCCCTCCAAAACAACATATATATTTTGAGTAGGTTTATTCCCTTTGCCTTCCACCAGCGCTGATTTTATAAAATCCCCCCCCCCATATTTCATTATAATTGTTTACATTAATCAATTGTATATAAAAAGGCCTCGACTTACAAACATTGGTTTAATGACTGTTTGAAGGCACAGCGGGGCCGAAAAAAGTGACTTACAACCATTTTTCACACTTAACGACCATTGTAACATTCCCAATCGTCACATTATCAAAATTCAGATGCTTGGCAACTGACTCATATTTTATGACGGTCGCAGTGTCCCGAGGTCACACAATCCCCTTTTGCAACGCCATGACAAGCAAAATCAACGGGGAAGCCAGATTAACAAACAGGGTTTCTAGCTTAACAGTATCAGTGATTCATTTAACAACGGAATTAACGGAGATACGCAGGATGTCAGACCTCCGGACTTTTCGTTGGGCCCTTAAAACTCACTTGTTTCATCTAGCCGGACTGACTTGATCCCATCCTTTTTTTTAAATTGGAACTGATTTTAAATTGGATTGTTTTAATTATCGGCCGAAATTATTTAATATTTTTTAAAATGGTTTTAAATTTTATATATATCATGTTTTACTTTGGCTGTTCACCGCCCTGAGTCCGCGAGGAGAAGGGCGGTTTATGAATTGAAATAATAAATAAATAAATAAACTGTGTCAAGAAACGTCGTAAAAGGGGGCAAAGCTCACTTTACCGATGTTTCACATAACGACAGAAAGGTTGGGTGCAATGATGATCATATGAATTTTAATTTGTTTTAAATTATTGGGGTTTTAATTGTCAGCCAAATTATTTAATTCGTTTTATTCTATTTTAAACTTTTGTATTTATATGTTTTATTTATGGCTATACACCGCCCTGAGTCCCCCAGGAGTAGGGCGGTTTATAAATCTAATAAAATAAATAAATAAAATAAAATAAATAAGTCGAGGACTAACTGTCTAAGTAGTCCTTGACGTACGACCATTTGTTTAATGGCCGTTCAAAAGTACAGTGCCACTGAAAAAAGTGCCTGATGATCAGCTTCACACTTATGACCTGGTAGCAGTCCCATGGTCATGTGTTCAAAATTTGGACTCTTGGCAACTGGCATGTACTGACGACTGTTGCAGTATTCTGGGGTCACGTGGTCACCCTTTGCCACCTTCCCCGCCGGATTCTGACAAGCAAAGTCAATGTGGGAACCAGATTTGTTTAACAACTGTGGTAAAAAGGTCATAAAATGAGGCAGAACTCACTTTTTTTTTGCTTGTCAGAAGGTCGCAAAACAACAACGGTCATAACTATGAACCAGTTGCCAAGCATCTGAATTTTGTTCTCGTAATCATGGAGATGCTGTAAAGGTGGCAACTTTGAAAAAAGGTCGTAAGTCATATTTTTTAGTGCCGTCGTAATTTTGAATGGTCACTAAACGACCTGTTGTAAATTGAGGACTACCTGAATTCCGATAATCTGATGTGGCTATTCCTACAAAGATCAGGCTTTCGCAAGCCGTGGTGTTTGTTGTGACACTCTTAAGGCAGCAGTGGGGAACTATGGTCCTTTAATGACTTGTGGATTTCAACTCCCAGAATTCCTGAGCCACCCATGGCTGAGGAATTCTGGGAGTTGAAGTCCACAAGTCATCAAATGGTTATAGTGCCCCATGCTGGCTGAGGAATTCTGGGAGTTGAAGTCCACAAGTCATCAAAGGGCCATAGTGCCCCATGCTGGCTGAGGAATTCTGGGAGTTGAAGTCCACAAGTCATCAAATGGTTATAGTGCCCCATGCTGGCTGAGGAATTCTGGGAGTTGAAGTCCACAAGTCATCAAAGGGCCATAGTGCCCCATGCTGGCTGAGGAATTCTGGGAGTTGAAGTCCACAAGTCATCAAATGGTTATAGTGCCCCATGCTGGCTGAGGAATTCTGGGAGTTGAAGTCCACAAGTCATCAAAGGGTTATAGTGCCCCATGCTGGCTGAGGAATTCTGGGAGTTGAAGTCCACAAGTCATCAATGGGTTATAGTGCCCCATGCTGGCTGAGGAATTCTGGGAGTTGAAGTCCACAAGTCATCAAAGGGCCATAGTGCCCCATGCTGGCTGAGGAATTCTGGGAGTTGAAGTCCACAAGTCATCAAAGGGCCATAGTGCCCCATGCTGGCTGAGGAATTCTGGGAGTTGAAGTCCACAAGTCATCAATGGGTTATAGTGCCCCATGCTGGCTGAGGAATTCTGGGAGTTGAAGTCCACAAGTCATCAAAGGGCCATAGTGCCCCATGCTGGCTGAGGAATTCTGGGAGTTGAAGTCCACAAGTCATCAATGGGTTATAGTGCCCCATGCTGGCTGAGGAATTCTGGGAGTTGAAGTCCACAAGTCATCAAAGGGCCATAGTGCCCCATGCTGGCTGAGGAATTCTGGGAGTTGAAGTCCACAAGTCCTCAAAGGGTTATAGTGGCCCATGCTGGCTGAGGAATTCTGGGAGTTGAAGTCCACAGGTCATCAAAGGGTTATAGTGCCCCATGCTGGCTGAGGAATTCTGGGAATTGAAGTCCACAAGTCCTCAAAGGGTTATAGTGGCCCATGCTGGCTGAGGAATTCTGGGAGTTGAAGTCCACAGGTCATCAATGGGTTATAGTGCCCCATGCTGGCTGAGGAATTCTGGGAGTTGAAGTCCACAGGTCATCAAAGGGTTATAGTGCCCCATGCTGGCTGAGGAATTCTGGGAGTTGAAGTCCACAAGTCCTCAAAGGGTTATAGTGGCCCATGCTGGCTGAGGAATTCTGGGAGTTGAAGTCCACAGGTCATCAATGGGTTATAGTGCCCCATGCTGGCTGAGGAATTCTGGGAGTTGAAGTCCACAAGTCATCAAAGGGCCATAGTGCCCCATGCTGGCTGAGGAATTCTGGGAGTTGAAGTCCACAAGTCATCAAAGGGCCATAGTGCCCCATGCTGGCTGAGGAATTCTGGGAGTTGAAGTCCACAAGTCATCAAAGGGCCATAGTGCCCCATGCTGGCTGAGGAATTCTGGGAGTTGAAGTCCACAAGTCATCAAAGGGCCATAGTGCCCCATGCTGGCTGAGGAATTCTGGGAGTTGAAGTCCACAAGTCATCAATGGGTTATAGTGCCCCATGCTGGCTGAGGAATTCTGGGAGTTGAAGTCCACAAGTCATCAAAGGGCCATAGTGCCCCATGCTGGCTGAGGAATTCTGGGAGTTGAAGTCCACAAGTCCTCAAAGGGTTATAGTGGCCCATGCTGGCTGAGGAATTCTGGGAGTTGAAGTCCACAGGTCATCAAAGGGTTATAGTGCCCCATGCTGGCTGAGGAATTCTGGGAATTGAAGTCCACAAGTCATCAAAGGGCCATAGTGCCTCATGCTGGCAGAGGAATTCTGGGAGTTGAAGTCCACAAGTCATCAAAGGGCCATAGTGCCTCATGCTGGCTGAGGAATTCTGGGAGTTGAAGTCCACAAGTCATCAAAGGGTTATAGTGCCCCATGCTGGCTGAGGAATTCTGGGAGTTGAAGTCCACAAGTCATCAAACACCAGCCCTGAGGCGGTTGGACTCCGCTATAATGGTCAAGGGGGCATGGGTGGGCGACTCAAAAGACCAGGTTAGAAACAGACCGTCACAAAAAAAGAAATCTTATCTCAGTGGTTGCTAGGAATCAAAAACAACCTGATGGCTAGCTCTTTCTTTCTCTCTCTCTCTCTCTTTCTCTTTCTTTCTTTTTTTCTTTCTTTCTTTTTTTCCTCTCTCATTTTTCTTTCTTTGCCTTCCTTTTCCTAATTTCTTTCTTTCCTTCCTTCCTCCCTCCCTCCCTCCATCCCTTCCTTCCTTCCTTTCTTTCTTCCTTCCTTCCTTTTTTATTTATTTCCCAACCTTTATTATTGATAGAAGTAATTTAGGCTGACAAACATATTCAACACACCTTCCATCTCCTATTTTCCCAACGGCGGTGCCGTTGTAACTTCAAACGGTCACTAAATGGGCTGTCGCAAGTTGTGAACCATCTATATTTTACTCTCTCTTCCAATTGACTTGCAAAGTATGTTAACCGGCAGAGAAACTGACCGGCGAAAAATCTGATTAAAAACCACTGAATTAAGCTGAATGAACATATTATAAAGGCCTGTGTGGAAAGGGTGAGTTTTATATGCAGAAACTTCTTGGCGTAGGGAAAAATGGCAGAAATTCAAACGCTCTGTCCGAAATTTTGCTTGTCAGTGTCCAAATATGCAGCTGTTTTTACTCAAAATAAGGCACTCCCTCCGTTCCTGCTTACCTCAGGATCCTAAAAATAAAATTTAAAGAGATCTGTACAAAGCTGGATCGGTTTACCCGTCAAGCGTGAAGTGCTTTGGAAGTAACCAGGTTTCTGGATTAGCTTAATATTTTAAACCAGGTTTTCCTCAATTTAGGTCAATTGAAGATGTGTGGACTTCAACTCCCAGAATTCCCTAGCCAGGGGAAAGGGGAGAAAAGGCAGGGAAAAAACCCAGGAAAACCCACAGCTTTTGGTCTGTATTTCTTAAATCTTAGTGAATTGAAGACATGTGGACTTCAACTCCCAGAATCCCCCAGTCAGCCATGTTGCATGGAGAATTCTGGGAGTTGAAGTCCATACATCTTCCAGGTGCAAAGGATGAGTAACAATGCTTTAAATTCTTTACTAACCAGGCAGGGTTGGATTTACAGAACATGCTAAACATATATATATATATATATTTTAATCACGTTTAGTACGTGGTATGAATGCACCCATTGAGATTTTAACTGTGGTTGAGTGTTGCATGAAAACAGTAACCGCATCAAAGTTAGGAAGCGGTAAGGAGCAAGCCTTTTCTGGAAGCATTGGGCAAAACTTGGAACTGATCCCTTTAGCGCCTTGGATCAGCCAGCTCAGTTTTGGCATAGCCTTCTGTGTAAGAAGCAGAAATTCAGATTTTGGCAAGCACATGTAATTATGTAGAAAGCCTCCTTGACTGGAATTCTGCCAGCCATGCAGCTGTTAAAATCACAGGAGCATGCAAGAAATATATGTAGATATTTTGGCCGAGCTAAGCTCCTCAAGGTGGTAGGCAAATAGGCAGGGGGAAAAAAATAGATTACACAGGTCTGATCTGGTCCATCCCTATGATTTTCAATAAATGAGCATCACTGCAGAGCGTGTGACAGATCAGACGACTGGGGCCTTCTCCTTTACTATCTACCTCCCTCCCTCCCTCCATCCCTACCGGTATCCATATATCATCTGTCTGCCTGTCTGCGTTTCATCCCTCTATCCCTCCATCTCTATCTATCATCTATCTATCTATCTATCATCTATCTATCTATCTATCTATCTATCTATCTATCTATCTATCTATCTACTTACCTACCTACCTACCTACCTACCTACCTACCTACTGGTATCCATCCATCATCTTTCTGTCTGTCAATCCATCCATCCATCCATCCATCCATTCCTATCTATCTACCCACTTACCTACCTACCTACTGGTATCCATCCATCATCTTTCTGTCTGTCTGTCTATCTGTCTGTCAATCCATCCATCCATCCATCCATCCATCCATCCATCCATCCATCCATCCATCCATCCATCCACTTACCTACCTACCTACCGGTATCCATCCATCGTCTGTCTGTCTGCCTGTCCATCAATTCATCCATCCATCCATCCACATACCTACCTACCTACTGGTATCCATCCATCATGTGTCTGTCTGTCTTTCTGTCTGTCTGTCTGCCTGCCTGCCTGCCTCCATGTCTGTCTGTCTGTCTGTCTGTCTGTCTGTCTGTCTATCTATCTATCTATCTATCTATCTATCTATCTATCTATCTATCTATCTATCTATCTATCTATCTATCTTCCATCCATCCATCCATCCGTCCATCCACTTACCTACCTACCTACTTACTGGCATCCATCCATCATCTTTCTGTCTGTCCGTCCTTCCGTCCGTCCATCCATTCATCCACATACCTACCTACTGGTATCCATCCATCATGTGTCTGTCTGTCTGTCTGTCTGTCTGTCTTTCTGTCTGTCTGCCTGTCTGTCTGTCTGTCTGCCTATCTATCTATCTATCTATCTATCTATCTATCTATCTTCCATCCATCCATCCATCCATCCATCCATCCATCCGTCCATCCACTTACCTACCTACCTACCTACTGGCATCCATCCATCATCTTTCTGCCTGTCCGTCCTTCCGTCCGTCCATCCGTCAATCCATCCATCCATCCATCCATCATCTCCCCTGTATTATTTTTATAAATAATTCAAGTCAGCAAACATATCCAACACATCTTCCTCCTCCTATTTTCCCCACAACAACAGCCCTGTGAGGTGGGTTGGGCTGGGAGAGAAGGACTGACTGGCCCAAAATCACCAACCGGCGTTCATGCATAAGGCAAAACTAGAACTCCCTGTCTCCTGTTGATTGACCCGAAGTCAGCCATGTGGCTTTCACGCCCAGTGCGGCACTAGAGAACTCAAGGCAGTGAACATAGAGAGACTTTCCTCCTCCAATTTTCTCTATACCAACAACCCTGTGAGGTGGGCTAGGCTGCGTAATAGTGACTGACTCTAAGCACAGCTTTCCTGGCTCAGATGGGACTGTCAAGTGCCAGGGAAATAAGAGGGAGAAGCAGAAAATAAAAAGCTGTTTATAAAAATGGTCAGCCTGACTGCTTTTCTCTTTCTGGACCATCCACCCGCGTGAAACACACTTCTCCTTCCAAACGATGGCTTTCCTAACATTCAATTATTTTTAATGAACGTTCCCGCTGCGTATCCTTTGGGGAGCCCGAGGCCCCCCTCAGAGAGCCGTGTTTTTGACGGGGAAGACAGTATTTCTTTGACAAAATGCCTGCTTTTGCTTTGGCTTGCCTCCGAGACTCGGCGCGCCCATGGCATCAACAAGGCCAGCTTGTAATGACTTACAACCTATGACCTGTTTAGTGACCGCTGGAAGTCAGAATGGCACCGAACCTTAAGGGCTGCTTTTTCATCCTTACGACCGTTGCAAGCATCCCCACGGTCATGTGATCGAAATTCAAAGGCTTACTTTGAATTTCATGTACTTATGCCGGTTGCAGTGTCTCGGGGTCCCGTTATCCCCTTTTGCGTCCGTCTGACCAGCAAAGTCAATGCGGAAGCCGGATTAACGTGTGGCTCAGGGGGGAAATGCTCCCGGTTCGGACCAGATCACTTGATCCGGTAGTGATGGTGGCGGGTGGTTCAGAGAACCGGTAGCAAAAATCCCTGCAGCCCCGCCCCCAATGTCCAAATTTAAAATTTATTTATTTTTTATTTATTTATTGAATTTCTATACAGCCCTTCTCCCAAAGGACTCAGGGCGGTGAACAGATTAAGATACATATAATATATTTTATAAACAGTAAACAATAAATTAAGTCAACTTGGTGTATCTATTAAGACCTTGGCATAGAATTTTGATGTTTATGCTAGCCCTGCTTGTTGAAATAGAAAGGTCTTCAGGGCACGTCGGAAAGTGCGAAGACCTGGGATTATTCGTATTTCAGGTGGTATTTTGTTCCAAAGCGTAGGTGCCCCCACAGAGAAGGCCCTCTCCCTTGGAACCACCAGACGACATTGTTTTAATGATGGTACCATGAGTAGGCCCACTCTGTGAGAGCATATTGGTTGGTGGGAGGTTATCGGTTGTAGTAGGTGGTCTCGTAAGTACTCAGGTCCTAAGCCATGGAGCACTTTGAAGGTAAGAACCAACACCTTGAAGCGCACTCGGAAGGCCATCGGAAGCCAGTGCAGCTCGCGTAGAAGAGGTGTTACATGCGAGCACCATGTTGCTCCCATAATTACTCGCGCAGCCGCATTCTGGACCAGTTGGAGCTTCCGGGTGCACTTCAAGGGGAGCCCCATGTAGAGAGCATTGCAGTAGTCAAGTCGGGAAATGACGAGGGCTTGAGTGACTGTGCGTAATGAGTCTCGGTCTAGAAAGGGACGCAATTGGCGAATCAGGCGAACCTGATAGAAAGCTCCTCTGGCCACGGCTGTTATATGATCTTCTAAAGACAGTCGTGCATCCAGGAGGATGCCTAAATTGCGAGCTTTCTCTGTGGGGGTCAATGACTCATCCCCAATAGTTAGTGATGGGACTAACTGGCTGTACCGGGACGCCGGTAGCCACAGCCACTCAGTCTTGGAAGGGTTGAGTCAGAGCCTGTTTCTCCCCATCCAGACCCGTACGGCCTCAAGGCACCGGGACATCACTTCAAGGGCATCATTGGGGTGGTTTGTGGTGGAGATGTACAGCTGAGTGTCATCAGCGTACAGATGACATCGCACCCCAAAACCACGGATGATCTCCCCCAACGGCTTCACATAAATGTTGAACAGGAGAGGCTAGAGGACCGACCCCTGTGGCACCCCGCAAGTAAGGGGCCTCGAGGTCGATCTCTGTCCACCTGTCAACACTGACTGTTTAAAAATGCCTTTAAAAGCCTCTGATGATCCCTGACGATCCCAGCTGAGCCGCACAATCATCAAAGGCTTTTTTTTTTTTACTTTTAAAAGCATTTTTTTAAACAATCTCTTTGGCCGAAAAAATGCTTTTAAAAGTAAAAAAAAAAAAAAAAGCCTCTGATGATCCCGCGGCTCAGCTGGGATCATCAGAGGCTTTTAAGAGCATTTTTTTCTACAACGTCTTAAGGTTGTAGGAAAGAAATGCTTTTTAAAAGAGAACAAAAGCCTCTTTACGATCAGGCAGCCCAGCTGGGATCGTCAGAGGCTTTTAAAAGCATTTTTTTCTGCAACCTCTTCAGCCGAAGAGGTTGTAGAAAAAAAATGCTTTTAAAAGTAAAAAAAAAAAAAAAGTTGGCCACGCCCACCTGTGTCAGGAAAGGTCGAAAAACGGAGCATAACGCACTGAACAACTGCCTCACTTAGTGACAGAAATTTTGGAGTCAATTGTGGCCGTAAATCGGGCCCTACCTGTACTCTTTCTAAGGCATCCTCATCTTTCTTATATTTGGTCTTTTGATCCTTTGACTTACTCCAAGATCTAAGGTCTAGAAAGACTAGATCTGGTGCTTTTTATTTTAGGGGGAAAAAGCAAACAAAAAAATGTGTAGAACAGAAGATAATTCACCTCAACGAATTTTGGGAGGGAACGGTGAAAAAAGAACCTGGGTTGATTGAATAAGGCTGAATTGTGAGGATTGAGCATAATTAAAAGCAAATAACTCTATAAAAACATATGCATAAGTATTTTTTTTAACCTATGCACAAATTAACGGTTAATCTGTGGAACTCATGGCCACATTATGACAAGAAGATTATCAGCTCCGATGGTTCCAAATAGGCATTTGATATTGCTAGCCAGTGAATCACTGCTGGCGATTATGATTCAGTTTTGTTTTAGAAATCGTAAGCCATACAGTATCGATAACAAAGAAATCTGAATTATTTGAGTTTAGCTGGTATTCAGGGGAGAAAATGCCAGCCGGAATCTCTCGAAGAAAGCCAAATAAATAAATAAACTGTAATTTTCAAAAACGGCAAAGCAAGCCTACTCCGGCTGTCTTCGTGCAGCAAGCTTAACCAGGTTAGTTAGGGGTTTGGAGGGGTGCAGAATGATGCAAAGCTTGCAGGAGAACTAAATTGGAAAATCCAGTTTCCGTGGATCAAGTCCTTTCATCCTTCCGTAGTTGGCACTGTGACATTTCTGACCTTAAGGTGGACTTGACAAAGGAGGAAAGTTTTGGAGACTCCGCAGCAGAATTCCCACTTCATTACAAAAAGTCAGAATTTTTACTACCGGTTCTCTGAACTACTCAAAATGTCCGCTACCAGTTTGCCAGAACTGGTCCGAACCTGCTGAAACTCACCTCTGGCATGCACGCACGCAAGCACGCTTCACTCATGGCTAAATAGGGCGGCATAGTGCCGGGGGTCACCAATACCAGCTGAATACCAACACTGAAACACAACCAATTCTTGCATATCCTTGAAATGCAGCTGGTAAACGGGCCTAATGTGATTTAAACATTTTACGTGAGTCGTAACCCTGTGCAGTTCTAATATGGATCGCTGGTGAACAGAAGTGAGTCAAATGTCCCTCCTTCCCTCGTCAGAAATTAGATCCGTGGATGATTGAATTATATATATATATATAATATTAGATCAGTTTGTCTAGTGGCCAAAGTAGAAAGTGGGAGACCATGAATTCAAGTCCCGCCTTCGGCATGAGAGCTAACTTTTGGCCAATCACCAGGAGACTGTGAGTTCTAGTCTCCCCTTGGACAGGAAAAGTGGTCAAGTGACTTTGGGCCAGTCACCAGGAGTCAGAGAGTTCTAGTTCTGCCTTAGGCATGAAAGCCAGCTGGGTGACTTTGGGCCAATCACCAGGAGATTGGGAGTTCTAGTCCCGCCTTAGACATGAAAGTCAGCTGGGTGACTTTGGGCCAATCACCAGGAGGCAGTAAGTTCTAGTTCTGCCTTAGTCATGAAAGCCAGCTGGGTGACTTTGGGCCAATCACCAGGAGATCGGGAGTTCTAGTCCCGCCTTAGACATGAAAGACAGCTGGGTGACTTTGGGCCAATCACCAGGAGACAGTGAGTTCTAGTTCTGCCTTAGGCATGAAAGCCAGCTGGGTGACTTTGGGCCAATCACCAGGAGATCGGGAGTTCTAGTCCCGCCTTAGACATGAAAGACAGCTGGGTGACTTTGGGCCAATCACCAGGAGACAGTGAGTTCTAGTTCTGCCTTAGGCATGAAAGCCAACTGGGTGACTTTGGGCCAATCACCAGGAGATCGGGAGTTCTAGTCCCGCCTTAGACATGAAAGACAGCTGGGTGACTTTGGGCCAATCACCAGGAGACAGTGAGTTCTAGTTCTGCTTTAGCCATGAAAGTCAGCTGGGTGACTTTGGGCCAATCACCAGGAGACAGAGAGTTCTAGTTCTGCTTTAGTCATGAAATCCGGCTGGGTGACTTTGGGCCAGTCCCTCCCCCTCAGCCCAAATCCACCTCACAGGGTTGTTGTTGTGGGGAAAATTGGAGCCAGGAGGAGTTATTACGTATGCTCATCACCTTGAGTTATTTGTAAAAAAATAATAATAATGAAGATATGAAATCCATCCATCCATCCATCCATCAATCAATCAGGCCAAATACACAAAAGCTATCCTATCTTTTTGGCCAGGCTGTGTTCACACAACACATTTAATCAACTCGGTTAAAATCCAAGCAGATGCATTCGCAGAACTTATAAGAAATGAAGATTCAGTAAAAATCTTTTTCTCTGGATAGAAGGCAGCCGATTGACTAGCATCAGCAACAGTGGCTGCTAAAGCAGAAGAGGGATTGGCTCCAGGGGTGAATCTCATGCTGGTTTAATTTTTGGTTGACCCCAGAACTTCAACTCAGCCATAAAGAAAGGCTCTTGCTCTGAGCTACTCACAAGGTGGCCAGAAAAATGTTTAGAAAAACCTCAAAAGTTGCACACCTTGGAAAAAAATATAACATGCGATAAATAAATGGGAAGTAAGGTATTGAATTCAAATCACTGTGTTTCCTTTAATTCAGGGGTGTCCAACTTTTGGACTTTAAAATCTGTGGACTTCCAACATGGCTGGCTGAGGAATTCTGGGAGTTGAAGGCCACAAATCTTAAAGGCTGCCTGAGGAATTCTGGGAGTTGAAGGCCACAAGTCTTAAAGACTGGATGGGGGATTCTGGGAGTTGAAGGCCACAAGTCTTAAAGGCTGCCTGAGGAATTCTGGGAGTTGAAGGCCACAAATCTTAAAGGCTGGATGGGGGATTCTGGGAGCTGAAGGCCACAAGACTTAAAAGGCTGACAGAGGAATTCTGGGAGTTGAAGGCCACAAGACTTAAAAGGCTGAATGAGGAATTCTGGGAGTTGAAGGCCACAAGTCTTAAAGGCTGCTTAGGGGATTCTGGGAGTTGAAGGCCACAAGACTTAAAAGGCTGACTGAGGAATTCTGGGAGTTGAAGGCCACAAGTCTTAAAGGCTGCTTGGGGGATTCTGGGAGTTGAAGGCCACAAGTCTCAAAGGCTGCCTGAGGAATTCTGGGAATTGAAGGCCACAAGTCATAAAGGATGGCTGAGGAATTCTGGGAGTTGAAGGCCACAAGTCTTAAAGGATGGCTGAGGAATTCTGGGAGTTGAAGGCCACAAGTCTCAAAGGCTGCCTGAGGAATTTTGGGAGTCGGAGGCCACCAGTCTTAAAGGCTGCCTGAAGAATTCTGGGAGTTGGAGGCCACAAATCTTAAAGGATGGCTGAGGAATTCTGGGAGTTGAAGGCCACAAGTCTCAAAGGCTGCCTGAGGAATTCTGGGAGTCGGAGGCCACAAGTCTTAAAGGCTGGATGGGGGATTCTGGGAGTCCTCAAGTCTTTAACTGGTCAAAGTTGGACACCCTTGATTTTATCCTTTTCAAATCAACATAACAGGCTCTCTCCCAACGATGAAGAAATTAGAAAGAAAAATTTCCACCACCACTGAAAACCATCAGGGTTGTTGATAAGCAGCATTGGCTGCTTTTGTGCTTTCCCATATTGTCACCTGCTTGTCAAACAATTTTGACTGATCTGAGAGACAAGCGAAAAACCTTGGCAACACAAGACTGTTCAAAATTATTCAAGGACTTTCCACCCCCCCCCACCCCCCTTTGCAAAAGAGAATTTGCTCACGCTTAAAACAGCAAGAACAAATATCTTGACGGTAAATTTGAATCACCTTTCCCAACCTCGTGTCCTCCAGATGGATTGGACTTCCACTCCCACAAGTCCCTATCCAGCATGGATTTGAAATCCAACTCATCTGGGGAATATCGAAAAGAAAGGAGGAGGAGGAGGAAGGAGAAAAGAAGAAGAAGAGGAGGAGGAGGAGGAGGAGGAGGAGGAGGAGGAGGGGAGAAGAAGAAGAGGAGGAGGAGGAGGAGGGGAGAAGAAGAAGAGGAGGAGGAAGGAGAAGAAGAAGAGGAGGAGGAGGAGGGGAGAAGAAGAAGAGGAGGAGGAGGAGAAGAAGAAGAGGAGGAGGAGGAGGAGATAAGAAGAAGAAGAGGAGGAGGAGGGGAGAAGGAGAAGGAGAAGAGGAGGAGGAGGGGAGAAGAAGAAGAAGAGGAGGAGGAGGAGGAGAAGGAGGAGAAGGGGAGAAGAAGAAGAGGAGGAGGAAGGAGAAGAAGAAGAGGAGGAGGAGGAGGGGAGAAGAAGAAGAGGAGGAGGAGGAGGAGGAGGAGGAGAAGAGGAGGAGGAGGAGGAGATAAGAAGAAGGAGAAGAAGAAGAGGAGGAGATAAGAAGAAAAAGAGGAGGAGGAGGAAGAAGAAGGAGAAGAAGAAGAGGAGGAGATAAGAAGAAAAAGAGGAGGAGGAGGAGGAAGAAGGAGAAGAAGAAGAGGAGGAGATAAGAAGAAGAGGAGGAGGAGGAGGAGGAAGAAGGAAAAGAAAAGGAGGAGGAGGAGGAGGAAGAAGGAGAATATTCTTACCACTGGTTCACCCCGTACTCGAATGCTTGCTTCATTTGTGTGCGCACCTTCTGCGCAAATGGTCAGCCTCGAAAACATGCCTAAATAGGACAGCATAGCGTCTGCGTGAGTGGGCAGGCCCACCCGCGATCTCCGCTACCGATTTGCATAAACCTGTACGAACCGGCTAAATACCACCTCTGAGTCCAACCCTCTGCTCACTGCTGGTTGTCTTCTTCTCTTTTGGTCTACCTTTCCCAGCATTTTGGAAATCTCAAGGGAGCTGGATCTTTGCATTGGGTGTCCAAAGGAGGGATACCGTATTTTTCGGAGTATAAGACGCACCTTTTTCCCCCCTAAAAGGGGGTGAAAATTTAGGTGCGTCTTATACACCGAATGTAGCCCCGCCCACCCACTGGCCCCCACCCTTTGGCCTCTGCCTCCCAGCAGTTTACCTCCTTTGCAGCAAGAAAAAAAACAGCTCCTTTCAGCTTCAGCACAGCCCAATTAGCACAAGTTGATTGGATCGGCCTCCCGACTCTCAGCCGATTTGCTCTCCGCTGTTTTGTGCAGGGTTCTGCTGCTTGCTGCAAAGAGGTAAACTGCTGGAGCAGATTTTTTTTTCCCCTTGTGCTAATTTAGCTATGCTGAAAACGAAACTGAAAGTAAAACAGGCTGTTTGCTGCAAGGAGGCAAAATTGCTCAGAGGCAGAGGGAGATTTCTTTTTCTTTTTTTCCTCAGCCAAAAAAGGTAGGTACTCTGAAAAATACGGTAATTTGAAGCCGGTCATTTGTACCTGGAGGAAGAACAGTGGGTTGATCTGTCTCTTGGGGCATTACCGTTAATAAAGGGTTCTGGGAGTTGAAGTCCACAGGTTTTTAAGTTGCCAAGGTCGGACACCTCTGAACTAAAGGGAACTATCAAACTATCAAACTAGGAAGAGCCTCAGATAGCTCAACAGGCTAGATAGCCTGTTAACACCCAGCTGTCTGCAATTGTGCAAGTTCGAGGCTCAAGGTGGACTCAGCCTTCCATCCTTTCTAAGGTAGGTCAATTGAGGACCCAGTTTGTGGGGGCAATAAGCTGACTTTGTATAAAATATACAAAAGGATGAAGGCTATTGCTTAAAGTATTGTAAGCCGCCCTGAGTCTCCGGAGAAGGGAGGCATATAAATCAAATTTTTAAAAAAATCAATCAGAACAGAGTGGGAAAGGACCTTGGAGGAGACCCTACACCATTTCATACAAGTGGTTGTACAGTCTCTTCTTGAAAACCAGTGATGGAGCACCCATAGCTTCTAGGGGCAAGCAGTTCCACTGATTAATTGTCCTAATTGTTAGGAAGTTTCTCCTTCACGCCAGGTTGTTTCTCTCCTTGATTAGTTTCCATCCACTGCCTCTTGTCCTGCCTTCAGGTGCACCATTTTTAATGCATTTTACTTAATTTATTTCTGTACTAAAACGGTGGCCCAACGATGCCGTTGGATTTCCCCACTCTTTTGCCACATTGTTCATTGACTCACTGCCGTTGTTAAGTGACTCATGCAGTCCTTAAGCAGATCCAACTTCCCTCCTCGACCTTCCTTGGCAGGAGCCAGCTGAGAAGTTTGCAAACGGCCTTCCTCACCTGGGGAATATCGAAAAGAAAGGAGGAGGAGGAGGAGGAAGGAGATAAGAAGAAGAAAAGAAGAAGAAGAAAAGAAGAAAAGGAGGAGGAGGAGAAGGAGGAAGAGGAGGAGGAGGAAGAAGGAGATAAGAAGAAAAGAAGAAGAGAAGAAGAGGAGGAGGAGGAGGAGGAGGAAGAGGAGGAGGAGGAGGGGAGAGAAGAAGAAGAGGAGGAGGAGGAGGAAGGAGATAAGAAGAAAAGAAGAAGAAGAAGAGAAGAGGAGGAGGAGGAGGAAGAGGAGGAGGAGGAGGGGAGAGAAGAAGAAGAGGAGGAGGAGGAGGAAGGAGATAAGAAGAAAAGAAGAAGAAGAAGAGAAGAAGAAGAGGAGGAGGAGGAAGGAGATAAGAAAAGAAGAAGAGAAGAAGAAGAGGAGGAGGAGGAAGAGGAGGAGGAGGGGAGAGAAGAAGAAGAGGAGGAGGAGGGGGGAGAGAAGAAGAAGAGGAGGAGGAGGAGGAGGAAGGAGATAAGAAGAAGAAAAGAAGAAGAGAAGAAGAAGAAGAGGAGGAGGAGGAGGGGGGGAGAGAAGAGGAGGAGGAGGAGGAGGAAGGAGATAAGAAGAAGAAGAAGAGAAGAAGAAGAGAAGAAGAAGAAGAGGAGGAGGAGGAGGAAGAGGAGGAGGAGGAGGGCAGAGAAGAAGAAGAGGAGGAGGAGGAGGAAGGAGATAATAATAAGAAGAAAAGGCTGCAACCTTCATAAAATACACGCCTGAAATTTTGATCAGGTGTCCATTGGGATGCGCTTGCAAGGAGCAGCCATAAGTCACTTTTTTTTAGTGCCATCATAACTCCGAATGGTCCCTAAGTGAATGGTTGTAAATCAACGAGCCTGGATAGCTCAGCAGACTAAGGCATTGTGCATTATGATTAACTCCAGCTGCCTGCAATTACTGTAAGTTCGAATCTCCCCAGGCTCGAGGTTGACTCAGCCTTCCATCCTTTCTAAGGTGGGTAAATTGAGGACCCAGTTTGTGGGGGCAATAAGCTGACTTTGTATAAATATACAAAAGTATGAAGGCTATTGCTTAACGCATTGTGAGCCACCCTGAGTCTCCGGAGAAGGACAGCATATAAATCAATTTTTTTTAAAAAAGTGTTTTTTTAAAATTTAAAGTTTTTAAAGTTTTTAAATCAGTCATTCTTCCTTTTACTATCACCTGCCACCAGGTGGCGCTGTTGCACAGAAATGTCCAGTTAAAAGAGAACCAGTGAATGGCCGGCAAATTTGTTATACATACATTCAAATAATGATGGCCAAAAAGACAGGAATAGATAAGATAACGGGGTTGGCGAGCACAATTGAGCCCAACGTTTCCGTTGCTAAGCAAGGCAGTTGTTAAGTGAGGTTTTGCCCAATTTTACCACCTTTGCGGCCACAGTTGATAATTGAACCGCTGCAGTTGTTAAATTAGTAACTGTGTTTTTTTAAAATTAGATTTATATGCCGCCCTTCTCCGGAGACTCAGGGCGGCTTACAATGCGTTAAGCACCGTCCTTCATACTTTTGTATATTTATACAAAGTCAGCTTATTGCCCCCACAAACTGGGTCCTCAATTGACCTACCTTAGAAAGGATGGAAGGCTGAGTCAACCTTGAGCCTGGGGAGATTCAAACTTGCAATAATTGCAGACAGCTGGTGTTTAATTACAATGCTTTCAGTCTGCTGAGCTATCCAGGCTCTTTATTACTGATTTATATGCCGCCCTTCTCTGGAAACTCAGGGCGGCTTACAATGGGTTAAGCAATGGCCTTCATATTTTTGTATATTTTTTATACAAAGTCAGCTTATCGCCCCCACAAACTGGGTCCTCAATTGACCTACCTTAGAAAGGGTGGAAGGCTGAGTCAACCTTGAGCCTCGAACTTGCAATAATTGCAAACAGCTGAATGTTAATAACAGGCTATTAGTCTGTTGAGCTCTCTGAGGCTCTTAAGTGGTTGTGGGCTTAAGAAGTTGTTAAGTAAATTTGGCTTCCCTGTTCACTTGGCTCATCAGAAGGACAAAAGAGGGGATCCAACGTGACTCTCAAACCGTCATAAATACATGCCAATTTGCCAAGCGTCCCAGATTTGATCACAGGACCCTGAGGTTATAACAGTGCTTCATGTCTCTGCTGAAAATTTAATGAAAATTGTTAAGTGAACCTGGGAGCCAAGCATGCAGCTCCGTCCTTCTGAAGCCACTGATTGTTGCATTCAAAAGCCACTGTGCCACCATTCGGCCCAGTTTTAGTAAAAAGGTGATGCTCAGGTTTGGCTTAGCCATATTTTTTCCGGTTAGCAGAACTTTGAAAAAGTCAGAATTCACTTTTTCCAGTGCTAACTTCGAGGGGTCACTAAAAAAGGGTTGTAAATCGAGGACTACCTATACCGTGTTTCCCTGAAAGTAAGACCTTGTCTTATATTTTTTTGAACCCCGAAATAAGCGCTTGGCCTTATTTTCAGGGTGGTCTTATTATTTTGGGGCGCATGGAGCAAGACAAGGCTCCTCTTGCCGTCTTACCTGATTTCCAGCTCTGTCTCCCTAACCCTAACCAGAGGAAATGGCAGGGAAGGGCTTAAATATTTTCGGGGAGGGCTTATTTTCCGGGAAACACAGTATTAAAAATCATGAATGGAGGGGGGGTGGGCTTGCCTTTTTTTAAAAAAACACACTTCCCACCTCCTCACACTCACACAAACAAACAAACACATGGCTTTTTTTAAAAAGAAGGAGGCTTAGGTTTGCAAAGAAGACTGAACCACAAATCAATCAATCAATCAATCAATCAGAATAGAGATGGATGGGACCTTGGAGGTCTCTACCATATCAGACAAGTAGCTGTCCATTCCTGTCTTAAAATCCTCCAGCGATGAAACACCCACAATTTCTAGTGGCAAGCAGTTCCACTGGTTAATTCTCCTCCCTGTTAGGAAGTTTCTCTTTAATTCCAGGTTGCTTCTCTCTTTGATTAGTTTCCATCCATTGTTTATTGTAAGGTTAATAGAGTTTGCACCAGGGGTGGATTGCCTCCGTTTCGCACCGGTTCTATAGAACCGGTAGTAAAACCGGCGGAAGGCCCCGCCCACTGACCACGACGTCACCAAAACGCTTCTGCGCATGCGTGCAGCCCCTCTGCGAACCGGTAGTAAAGGTAAATAGAACCCACCCCTGGTTTGCACACTATGCGGCTGCTAAATGTGAACCGGCTAAGTAGTGCGGCTAGCCATTGGGTTACGCACTCCGCCTTCTCTGATAAACCCCTTGGAGGGTTTTTGAGCCTCTGGGTGCAAACTTCCACCCTCCTCCTAGACTTCCCTCCAGTGCTGGGATTCAGCTAGTTCTCTCCAGGTTCGTACGAATTGGTAGCGGTGACTGCAGGAGGCTCCTCCCACCCACCTGGGTGTAATGCACGACTACTGCGTATGCGCAGAAGTCCGAGTGCATGTACAGAAGTGGCTATGGGTATGCACATTTGTGGACTGGTAGGGAAGGAAATTGAATCCCACTTCTGCCCCCCTACCCTCTTTGTGTCCTTGTGTTAAGAAAAGACATCGTCACCGGCTGGATCCCAAGATCGAAATCCTTTCGACGGCCAGATTCAAAACAGCCGCTCAAAAGGCCTTCTCGATCCATGTTGGAGACTCTGCATTCAGGTGGTTTGACAAGGAGATTCAACTTTAAAAAAAAAAAGAAATCACTTGTGCAACATCCAAACTCGCACCAGCAGGTGTGTGTGCGTGACTCACAGGGTGCAGAGCTGCATGTTCAGCTCCTGGTGTTGTGTTGATTGATGCCGTTGCCGAGAACCGATGTCGCAATCGGGGTGAAAGTAGAACGTCCTGGAGTTTGGGCCAAAAAGGGACCCAGGGTGGGCATCAAATGCCCATCTTGCATGGAGCTGCCAGGCTCCACCCCTCTGGATGATCTCATGGTTTCCATAGGAGCTAACGAAGTCGAGCTGGAAGGAAGGAGGAGGAAGGGGGGGGGCTGGAACCGTGGAGGTGGATTGAACTAAAAACAGATGTGTGAGTAATGAGCTCGGAGCAGTAATAAATGAAAATTTATGGGAAGCCCAGGTGTACGGAGGAGCAGGGCTCCAGATGGGTTTGGAAAACTTCCCTGGGACGGTGAGAACCGGCGAATCTCATTGGTTTTCCCGCCAAGGTTCCCAGGCCAATTAAGACCAGCTTCAAATACAGCTGTTGGCCTGAAGTTGCCAATTTGCAGAAGGCCACTAGAGGGCGGCAGAAGGGAATGTGGGGTGGGGGGAATCTCTGTATGTCTCCGCTGCCCTCTTGTGGTGCTCCGAATGTTTGCAGCTCAAAATTCAATGGTTCTGATCAGGAGTGTAATTGACTTACTTTCCCTACCGGTTCGCCAATGAAAGTGCATGCGTGCGCCCGGCGTACTGTGCATGTGCTTTGCTGATGGGCGAGCCTTCCGTGCATGTGCCCGGCCTCAAAAATGTGCCTAAGTAGGATGGCATAGAGCGGGGGCGGCTGGGCGAGCCTACTCACGATTTCTGCAACCGATTCAAGCGAACCGGTTGAATTCCACCTCTAGTTCTGATCCAGCATGTTATTATGGTTCAGCGGACAGTCAGCCAGATGTTCAGACTAGATTTGTCCACCTCTCGAGGCCTTCCCAAGGACCCGGAATAGGCAGATGTGGATGTTTGATGATGTTTGTTGTGGTTTGCCAGCAGCCTGTGGAGCTGGCAGCGGAGTCGGACAGCGATGAGGCTGAGGAAGACCATGGGCCAGTCCTGGAGGCTGGAGAAGGCCCGGATGAGGGCTCTGCATCAGAGGCAGAGATGGGAACAGCACCATCAGGGAGTGATGTATGGACTCCGGAGCCTCCAGAGTTGGACAGCAGAGAGGCAGAGGAACAGAAGGAGCCTGTTCCTAGTGCACGCATGAGAAGAACTGCCAGAAGGCAAGAGCAGCTGAAGCAAAAGGGACGACTCAGGAGTAAGGCCAAGAGATGATTGGCCCCTCCCAGAAGGCTTAAAAGACCAGCAACGGCTCTTGGGCTTAGGGGCCCCATACTAATCTGTGTATATAAACGCTTCCCTGTACCTTGTATCATATAAATACAGCAATATATCTATTACATTTCATTGCATTTTTAAAATTCATACTAACATGCAAATATATGTTTAATTTTATCGACCGTTTGCATTTTTTATTCCTGTCAGGAGTTGTCTTAGGTAGCTCTGCTTTAGCTGGGGGCCCATAAGATGGCGCTGCCCAGAAGTTCTGACCACAAACAATTCTCAAACGTGGTTCTTTCTCCTTCTTCTCTTCTGGCAAAAGCCCAGTTGGCAGCAAGGCAGTTGCAGCCTGCAGATTCAGCATAGCTGGCTGGAGAATTCTGGGAGTTGAAGTCCACAAGTCTTAAAGCTGCCATGTTTGAAGGCCTCTGACATACAGCATAGCTGGCTGGAGAATTCTGGGAGTTGAAGTCCACAAGTCTTAAAGCGGCCATGTTTGAAGGCCTCTGACATAGAGCACAGCTGGCTGGGGAATTCTGGGAGTTGAAGTCCCCAAGTCTTAAAGCTGCCATGTTTGAAGGCCTCTGACATACAGCATAGCTGGCTGGAGAATTCTGGGAGTTGAAGTCCACAAGTCTTAAAGCGGCCATGTTTGAAGGCCTCTGACATAAGAGCATAACTGGCTGGAGAATTCTGGGAGTTGAAGTCCACAAGTCTTAAAGCTGCCATGTTTGAAGGCCTCTGACATAGAGCATAGCTGGCTGGAGAATTCTGGGAGTTGAAGTCCCCAAGTCTTAAAGCTGCCACGTTTGAAGGCCTCTGATATAGAGCATAGCTGGCTGGATAATTCTGGGAGTTGAAGTCCCCAAGTCTTAAAGCGGCCATGTTTGAAGGCCTCTGACATAGAGCATAGCTGGCTGGATAATTCTGGGAGTTGAAGTCCCCAAGTCTTAAAGCTGCCACGTTTGAAGGCCTCTGACATAAGAGCATAACTGGCTGGAGAATTCTGGGAGTTGAAGTCCACAAGTCTTAAAGCTGCCATGTTTGAAGGCCTCTGACAATAGAGCATAGCTGGCTGGAGAATTCTGGGAGTTGAAGTCCCCAAATCTAAAGCTGCCATGTTTGAAGGCCTCTGACATAGAGCATATCTGGCTGGAGAATTCTGGGAGTTGAAGTCCCCAAGTCTTAAAGCTGCCACGTTTGAAGGCCTCTGACATAAGAGCATAACTGGCTGGAGAATTCTGGGAGTTGAAGTCCCCAAATCTTAAAGCTGCCATGTTTGAAGGCCTCTGATATAGAGCATAGCTGGCTGGAGAATTCTGGGAGTTGAAGTCCCCAAGTCTTAAAGCTGCCACGTTTGAAGGCCTCTGACATAAGAGCATAACTGGCTGGATAATTCTGGGAGTTGAAGTCCCCAAGTCTTAAAGCTGCCACGTTTGAAGGCCTCTGATATAGAGCATAGCTGGCTGGAGAATTCTGGGAGTTGAAGTCCCCAAGTCTTAAAGCTGCCACGTTTGAAGGCCTCTGACATAAGAGCATAACTGGCTGGAGAATTCTGGGAGTTGAAGTCCACAAGTCTTAAAGCTGCCATGTTTGAAGGCCTCTGACAATAGAGCATAGCTGGCTGGAGAATTCTGGGAGTTGAAGTCCCCAAATCTAAAGCTGCCATGTTTGAAGGCCTCTGACATAGAGCATATCTGGCTGGAGAATTCTGGGAGTTGAAGTCCCCAAGTCTTAAAGCTGCCACGTTTGAAGGCCTCTGACATAAGAGCATAACTGGCTGGAGAATTCTGGGAGTTGAAGTCCCCAAATCTTAAAGCTGCCATGTTTGAAGGCCTCTGATATAGAGCATAGCTGGCTGGAGAATTCTGGGAGTTGAAGTCCCCAAGTCTTAAAGCTGCCACGTTTGAAGGCCTCTGACATAAGAGCATAACTGGCTGGAGAATTCTGGGAGTTGAAGTCCACAAGTCTTAAAGCTGCCATGTTTGAAGGCCTTTGACAATAGAGCATAGCTGGCTGGAGAATTCTGGGAGTTGAAGTCCCCAAATCTAAAGCTGCCATGTTTGAAGGCCTCTGACATAGAGCATATCTGGCTGGAGAATTCTGGGAGTTGAAGTCCCCAAGTCTTAAAGCTGCCACGTTTGAAGGCCTCTGACATAAGAGCATAACTGGCTGGAGAATTCTGGGAGTTGAAGTCCCCAAATCTTAAAGCTGCCATGTTTGAAGGCCTCTGATATAGAGCATAGCTGGCTGGAGAATTCTGGGAGTTGAAGTCCACAAGTCTTAAAGCTGCCATGTTTGAAGGCCTTTGACATGGAGCACAGCTGGCTGGAGAATTCTGGGAGTTGAAGTCCCCAAGTCTTAAAGCTGCCAAGTTTGAAGATCTCTGCCCTATACAGTTGTAGTCCTTGACTTACGACCCCAATAGAGCCCAAAATTGTTGTGGCTAAGCGAGACAGTTGTTCCAGCAAATTTTGCCCCATAATCTTTAATCTTTCTTGCCATGGTTATTAAGTGACTCAGTTGCAGTCGTTAACTTAGTAACACAATGAAGTAAATCTGCCTTCCCTATTCACTTTGCTGGTCTCAGAAGGGGATCACAGGACCCCCAGGACATGGCAACCGTCATAAATATGAGTCAGTTGCCACGCCTCTGAATTTTGATCCTGTGACCGCGGGGAGGCTACAGGGCCGTTAAGTATGAAAAACAGCCATATGTCACTTTTTTTTCAGTGTCGTCGTAACTGGGAACAGGGATTAAATGAACTGTTGTAAATCAAGGACAATTTATACCATCCCAGATAAATACTTGTCCAATCTCTTCTCGAAAACCTCCAGTGTTTGAGCTCCCACAACTTCTGGTGGCAAGTAGTTCCGCTGGTGAATTGTCCTCACCGTATGGAAGTTTCTCCTTAATTCCAGGTTGCTTCTCTCCTTGATCCGTTGTTTCTTGTCCTGCCTTCAAGCGCTTTTGGGGAATAGTTGGACCCCGTCTTCTTTGGGGCAGCCCCTCAAATATTGGAACATGCTATCGTGTCACCCCAATCCTTCTCTTCGTTAGATTAGAGGTATCTCGTTCCCCCCATCGTTCATCCTTTGTTTTCTCTTCCAGACCCCTGATCCCCTTCGTTGCTCTTCTCTGCACTCTTTCTAAGGTCTGTAGCTGCCCATCATTTCTCCCCCTTTTGGCCCAGGGAAGCATTCATGCCTATTTCTGTCATCTCCCTTAGGCTCTGCACCAGGGATAGCAGAGTTGAAGGGACCTTGGAGGTCTTCTAGTCCAGCCTCCTGCTCAAGCAGGAGACCCTGTACCATTTCAGACAAGTGACTGTCCAATCTCTTCTTTACTAGCCTCCAGTGTGGGAGCATCCACAACCTCTGGTGGCAAGCCGTTCCACTGGTGAATTGTCCTGGCTGTTAGGAAGTTTCTCCTTAGTTCCCGGTTGCTTCTCTCCTTGGTTAGTTTCCACCCGTCGCTTCTCGTCCTGCCTTCTGGAGTTTTGGGGGAATAATAGCCCCTCCTGCCTGCATCTCCTCTTCTGGCTCTGCTCCCTGCAACCGCTTTCAAATGGACCCCTATATATTATTTGCAGCACGAGGGGATCCTTCCTGAACGGCAGCTTCTCGGGGGGAAGAAAAACCGGAGGAGGAAATTGCCAGAGCTTTGATGTGCCAGATCAAAGGGATTGTGTGTGTACATGGTGGCAGATGGATGCGAAGAGCACCGGCCAGCTTGGCTCCCTTGGAGGAAGAAACACCCCCCCCCCCCCACTTTTTCAAAGCTTGACGTTTTGGAGAGGGAAAGAAATGCTTTACAACCGGCTCTTGTAATAATTATGAACTATTTATTAATCAATCTTCCTGGGGGGCCTTTGCAAAGGGATTCTCTTTTCCCTACTGTTGTTTTTTCCCCCAGGATTTAGCCATTTGTGGTGTCCACCCCAGGAACCATTCTTAACTGTACAGGTAGTCTTCGATTCACTTAGGGACCGTTTGAAGTTACAACGCCAGTGCAAAACTTAGGACCAGTGGTGAAATCTGAACCAGTTTACTATTCGGCGGAATAAGTTGTAAAAAAAATGCTTTTAAAAGTAAAAAAAAAGGCTCTGACGATCGCGCGGCTCAGCAGTGGCAAGGGAGGTTGTAAAATGGGGCAAAACTCACTTAACGACGGTCTTGCATAGTGGTGGAAATTTTGCCATTTGAATGGGGTTGGAACTCGAGAACTACCTGTTGCAGAATGTTGCTAGTCTAACGGTCCATCTCCTGCCATCTCTCTTTGAAAGTCCAAAAAACGAGGAAGGGTCCCTTTCTAAGATGCTTGGCATACTCACATTCCTTCAGTGGGCTCAGCTGCCTCTGATCGGACTATTGTCTAGGCTAGTGTTTCTCAATCTTGGCAGCTTGAAGATGCGTGGACTTCAACCCCCAGAATCCCCCAGGAAGCATTCATGGACTTCAACCCCCAGAATCCCCCAGGAAGCATTCATGGACTTCAACCCCCAGAATCCCCTAGGAAGCATTCATGGCTTTCAACACCCAGAATCCCCCAGGAGGCATGCATGGACTTCAACTCCCAGAATCCCCCAGGAAGCATGCATGGCTTTCAACACCCAGAATCCCCCAGGAGGCATGCATGGACTTCAACTCCCAGAATCCCCCAGGAAGCATGCATGGCTTTCAACTCCCAGAATCCCCCAGGAAGCATTCATGGACTCCAACTCCCAGAATCCCCCAGGAGGCATGAACAGACTTCAACTCCCAGAATCCCCCAGGAACCATGCATGGACTTCAACCCCCAGAATCCCCCAGGAAGCATTCATGGACTTCAACCCCCAGAATCCCCCAGGAAGCATTCATGGACTTCAACCCACAGAATCCCCCAGGAAGCATTCATGGCTTTCAACACCCAGAATCCCCCAGGAGGCATGCATGGACTTCAACTCCCAGAATCCCCCAGGAAGCATGCATGGCTTTCAACACCCAGAATCCCCCAGGAGGCATGCATGGACTTCAACTCCCAGAATCCCCCAGGAAGCATGCATGGCTTTCAACTCCCAGAATCCCCCAGGAAGCATTCATGGACTCCAACTCCCAGAATCCCCCAGGAGGCATGAACAGACTTCAACTCCCAGAATCCCCCAGGAAGCATTCATGGACTTCAACTCCCAGAATCCCCCAGGAGGCATGCATGGACTTCAACTCCCAGAATCCCCCAGGAAGCATGCATGGACTTCAACTCCCAGAATCCCCCAGGAAGCACGCACGGACTTTAACTCCCAGAATCCCCCAGGAAGCATTCATGGACTTCAACTCCCAGAATCCCCCAGGAGGCATGCACGGACTTTAACTCCCAGAATCCCCCAGGAAGCATTCATGGACTTCAACTCCCAGAATCCCCCAGGAGGCATGCATGGACTTCAACTCCCAGAATCCCCCAGGAAGCATGCATGGACTTCAACTCCCAGAATCCCCCAGGAAGCACGCATGGCTTTCAACACCCAGAATCCCCCAGGAGGCATGCATGGACTTCAACTCCCAGAATCCCCCAGGAGGCATGCATGGACTTCAACTCCCAGAATCCCCCAGGAGGCATTCATGGACTTCAACTCCCAGAATCCCCCAGGAGGCATGCATGGACTTCAACACCCAGAATCCCCCAGGAGGCATGCATGGACTTCAACTCCCAGAATCCCCCAGGAAGCATGCATGGACTTCAACTCCCAGAATCCCCCAGGAAGCACGCATGGTTTTCAACTCCCAGAATCCCCCAGGAGGCATGCATGGACTTCAACTCCCAGAATCCCCCAGGAAGCATTCATGGACTTCAACTCCCAGAATCCCCCAGGAAGCATGCATGGACTTCAACTCCCAGAATCCCCCAGGAAGCATGCATGGACTTCAACTCCCAGAATCCCCCAGGAAGCATGCATGGACTTCAACTCCCAGAATCCCCCAGGAGGCACGCATGGACTTCAACTCCCAGAATCCCCCAGGAAGCATGCATGGACTTCAACTCCCAGAATCCCCCAGGAAGCATTCATGGACTTCAACTCCCAGAATCCCCCAGGAGGCAAGCATGGACTTCAACTCCCAGAATCCCCCAGGAGGCATGCATGGACTTCAACTCCCAGAATCCCCCAGGAAGCATTCATGGACTTCAACTCCCAGAATCCCCCAGGAGGCAAGCATGGACTTCAACTCCCAGAATCCCCCAGGAGGCAAGCATGGCTTTCAACTCCCAGAATCCCCCAGGAGGCATGCATGGACTTCAACTCCCAGAATCCCCCAGGAAGCATTCATGGACTTTAACTCCCAGAATCCCCCAGGAGGCATGCATGGCTTTCAACTCCCAGAATCCCCCAGGAGGCATTCATGGACTTCAACTCCCAGAATCCCCCAGGAGGCAAGCATGGACTTCAACTCCCAGAATCCCCCAGGAAGCATGCATGGACTTCAACTCCCAGAATCCCCCAGGAAGCACGCATGGCTTTCAACACCCAGAATCCCCCAGGAGGCATGCATGGACTTCAACTCCCAGAATCCCCCAGGAGGCATGCATGGACTTCAACTCCCAGAATCCCCCAGGAGGCATTCATGGACTTCAACTCCCAGAATCCCCCAGGAGGCATGCATGGACTTCAACACCCAGAATCCCCCAGTAGGCATGCATGGACTTCAACTCCCAGAATCCCCCAGGAAGCATGCATGGACTTCAACTCCCAGAATCCCCCAGGAAGCACGCATGGTTTTCAACTCCCAGAATCCCCCAGGAAGCATGCATGGACTTCAACTCCCAGAATCCCCCAGGAAGCACGCATGGTTTTCAACTCCCAGAATCCCCCAGGAGGCATGCATGGACTTCAACTCCCAGAATCCCCCAGGAGGCATGCATGGACTTCAACTCCCAGAATCCCCCAGGAGGCATGCATGGACTTCAACTCCCAGAATCCCCCAGGAAGCATTCATGGACTTCAACTCCCAGAATCCCCCAGGAAGCATGCATGGACTTCAACTCCCAGAATCCCCCAGGAAGCATGCATGGACTTCAACTCCCAGAATCCCCCAGGAAGCACGCATGGCTTTCAACACCCAGAATCCCCCAGGAGGCATGCATGGCTTTCAACTCCCAGAATCCCCCAGGAGGCATGCATGGACTTCAACTCCCAGAATCCCCCCAGGAAGCATTCATGGAGTTTAACTCCCAGAATCCCCCAGGAGGCATGCATGGACTTCAACTCCCAGAATCCCCCAGGAGGCATGCATGGACTTCAACTCCCAGAATCCCCCAGGAGGCATTCATGGACTTCAACTCCCAGAATCCCCCAGGAAGCATTCATGGACTTCAACTCCCAGAATCCCCCAGGAAGCATGCATGGACTTCAACTCCCAGAATCCCCCAGGAAGCACGCATGGCTTTCAACACCCAGAATCCCCCAGGAGGCATGCATGGCTTTCAACTCCCAGAATCCCCCAGGAGGCATGCATGGACTTCAACTCCCAGAATCCCCCCAGGAAGCATTCATGGAGTTTAACTCCCAGAATCCCCCAGGAGGCATGCATGGACTTCAACTCCCAGAATCCCCCAGGAGGCATGCACGGACTTCAACTCCCAGAATCCCCTAGCCAGCAATCTTGATGAAGAATTCTGAGCATTGAACTCAACACATCTTAAAATTGCTGAGATTAAGAAATACCGACATAGGTTAAGTAGCCGTGGGGAAAAAAATGAAAATACTGTACTGTAGTTGAAGATGTAAATGTGATGCTGAATTATCACCTCCCAATATGGAATCTGACACTTGATAAAAATCTCGGGCCTTTATTAGATCTGGGAGTTGGCTGAGCGAATTGTCCTACCTCAATAGAAGGAATGAATTCAAGGCAGTTCTCAGGGGAGGGGAGATTAAATTTCTATATGGCCTAGATTTGATCTCTGGAATCTATATTTATATAGATTTATATAGATTTATATAAATTTATGTTCATATCCACAGGTATCCCTTTCTTTTCTTTTTCCTTTTTTCACCTTGATGTTTTAGCATATTTTAATCGGGGGGGAAATGTATCTATTCTTTTATTGTATTCTCAAGGAAGTATTGTTTGGCCTTTTAATAAATTAAAATTATTTTTCCTGGGCTCACACACTACATTGAGGAGAGACAGTCCAGATGGTCTGAGTTCACACAACATATTCAGCCAACTTCGAAACCAGAAATCCTAAAACTTCTTTGCCTTTTGTTTCCCTGATAATCTTAACAGGATAATAGAGTGACCTTGGGACCTTGGAGGTCTACTAGCCCAACCCCTTCTCAAGCAGGAGACCCCATACCATTTTCAGACAAATGGTTGTCCGTCCTTTTCTTAAAAACTTCCAGTGTTGGAGCACTCACAACTTCTGTCCAATCTCTTCTTGAAAGCCTCCAGTAATGGAGCACCCACAACTTCAAGTGGCAAGCAGTTCCGCTGGTTAATTGTCCCCCCCCCCCCCTGTCAGGAAATTTCTCCTCAATTGCAGGCTGCTTCTCTCCTTGATGAGTTTCCATCTGTGGTGCCTTCTGGTGCTTTGGAGAATAGCTTGACACCCCCTCTTCTTTGGGGCAGCCCCTCAAATATTGGAAGATTCAACCTAGAAATGAGGAGGAATTTTCGGACGGTGAGAACCATCAACCCATGGAACAGAAGTTGCCTTTGGAAGTTGTGGGAGTTTCACCACTGGAAGCTTTCAAGAAGAGACTGGACTGCCATCTGTCAGAAATGGTGTAGTGTCTCCTGCTTGGGTGAAGGGGTTGGACTAGATGACCTCAAGGTCCCTTCCAACTCTGTTATTCTGTTAAGACTTCTATCATATCACACCACTCCAGAGGTTGGCGTCACATGCTGTAACAACCGGGTTCTGAATCGGTGGCAGCTCACCAATGCCCCAGTCCTTTAAAGAATTTGATCAAATTCTTTAAAAATCTCCTTATCTCTTAAAATTAGATATTTGATTTTGCATATAATTACAGCAGCAAGAATAGTCCACGCACAGTCCTGGAAAAACGGAAAAGATACCGACAGAGGAAGAAGCAATTAAGAAAATCCTGGGCTGTGCGGAGATGGATAAATTAACAAAAGAAATAAAAGAAAAGGAAGACACAGAATATTATCAAGTATGGTCAAATAAGTCAGCTTATTGCCCCCATAATCCGGGTCCTCATTTTACCTACCTTGAAAGGATAGAAGGCTGAGTCAACCTTGAGCCTGGTGAGATTCGAACTTGCAGTAATTGCAGGCAGCTGGTGTCACTTTAGCACCACTTAAGCTGCTGAGCCACCAAGACTCATTTCAAGGTCTTCAAACTTGGCAGCTTTAAGACTTGTGGGCTTCAACTCCCAGAATTCCCCAGCCAGCCTGGCTGGGGAATTCTGGGAGTTGAAGTCCACAAGTCTTAAAGCTGCCAAGTTTGAAGACCTCTGGACTAAGTGGTACGATTGGCTCGAGATTAGGGAAAGTAAGCGTGAATAAATGATGTGACAAATGTGTAAAATAAAACTGGAAACAAAGGGACGGTAAAGATAATAACAGATGAGAAAAATGGGAAATGTAGAAAATAGAAAGTAAGAGGAACAAAACGGATACGTAAAAAGAAACACCTATTGTGCGTTTGTGTTTTGTATGTTGTGTTGTGTTGTTGTTGTAAAATTAATTTTTAAAAAATTAACAAAAAATCTCCCAGCTTTTATTTTTGTCTTCTTGGTGCCCGTAAGTCCGTCCAACCCCAAAGTTATTGTCTGACCCATTCAGCGGAATGCCTCCAATTCAAAGCAGCCGGCAGAAATAACAAAGAGCAGATTATACAGTGGGGCAAACAAGTATTTTGTCAGCCACCAATTGTGCAAGTTCTCCCACTTAAAAAGAAGAGAGAGGCCTGTAATTGACATCCTAGGTAAGACCTCAACTATGAGAGACAAATTGAGGAAACAAATCCAGACAATCACATTGTCTGATTTGGAAAGAATTGATTTGCCAATTATGGTGGAAAATAAGTATTTGGTCAATATCAAAAGTTCATCTCAATACTTTGTTATCTATCCTTTGTTGGCAACGACAGAGGTCAAACGTTTTCTGTAAGTCTTCACAAGGTTGGCACACACTGTTGCTGGTATGTTGGCCCATTCCTCCATGCAGATCTCCTCTAGAGCAGTGATGTTTTGGGGCTGTCGCTGGGCAACACGGACTTTCAATTCCCTCCAAAGGTTTTCTATGGGGTTGAGATTTGGAGACCGGCTAGGCCACTCCAGGACCTTGAAATGCTTCTTACGAAGCCACTCCTTTGTTGCCCGGGCGGTGTGTTGGGGATCATTGTCATGCTGAAAGACCCAGCCACGTTTCATCTTCAATGCCCTTGCTGATGGAAGGAGGTTTGCACTCAAAATCTCACGATGCATGGCCCCATTCGTTCTTTCCTGTACATGGATCAGTCGTCCTGGTCCCTTTGCAGAGAAACAGCCCCAAAGCATGACGTTGCCACCCCCATGCTTCACAGTAGGTATGGTGTCCTATGGATGCAACTCAGCATTCTCTCTCCTCCAAACACGACGAGTTGTGTTTCTACCAAACAGTTCTACTTTGGTTTCATCTGGCCATATGACATTCTCCCAATCCTCTTCTGGATCATCCAAATGCTCTCTAGCAAACTTCAGATGGGCCCGGACATGTATTGGCTTAAGTAGGGGGACACATCTGGCACTGCTGGATCTGAGTCCCTGGTGGCGTAGTGTGTTACTGATGGTAGCCTTTGTTATGTTGGTCCCAGCTCTCTGCAGATCATTCACTTGGTCCCCCCCGTGTGGTTCTTGGATTTTTGCTCACCGTTCTTGTGATCATTTTGACCCCACGGGGTGAGATCTTGTGTGGAGCCCCAGATCGAGGGTGATATCCATGGTCTTGTATGTCTTCCATTTTCTAATGATTGCTCCCACAGTTGATTTCTTCACACCAAGCTGCTTGCCTATTGCAGAGTCAGTCTTCCCAGCCTGGTGCAGGTCTACAATTTTGTTTCTGGTGTCCTTTGACATCACCATAGTGGAATTTGGAGTGTGACTGAGGTTGTGGACAGGTGTCTTTTATACTGATAACAAATTCAAACAGGTGCCATTAATACAGGTAATGAATGGAGGACAGAGGAGCCTCTTAAAGAAGAAGTTACAGGTCTGTGAGAGCCAGAAATCTTGCTTGTTTGCAGGCGACCAAATACTTATTTTCCACCATAATTTGCAAATAGATTCTTTCCAAATCAGACAATGTGATGGTCTGGATTTGTTTTCTCGTTTTGTCTCTCGGAGTTGAGGTCTACCTATGATGTCAATTACAGGCCTCTCTCATCTTTTTTTCTTGCACAATTGATGGCTGACTAAATTATTTTTTACCCCACTGTATATATATACTGCTCAAAAAAATAAAGGGAACCCAAGCAGAAGACATCCGAGATCTGAATGAATGAAATAGCCTTATTAAATACTTTGTTCTTTACATACAGTAGTTTTATACACTGCTCAAACAACTAAAGGGAACACAAAACTACTGTATGTAACGACCAAAGTATTTAATAAGGCTGTTTCATTCATTCAGATCTCGGATGTCTTCTGCTTGTGGTCCCTTTATTTTTTTTGAGCAGTGTATATATAATATATATAAAGCAGCATTTAATTAACATTGCAAAGGGTCTGTGTGTGAAGATCAGAACCTTGCCTGTCAATCCAGATGGGGATATCTGAGCATGCCCTGAGGAGGCTTTGTTTTAATTTCTAGCAAGCAGGTGGAAAGATTACTATTGAAAAAGATGCTTTGATAATGAAAAAAAATAACATTTTAACCATGTTCTTTTTAATAGTCAAAACTAACGGTTTTACCCACACTAAAACCAATCCTCAGGTTGGAAGGGAAAGGAGCCTGCCGCTGCATTCACACATGTTTAAACCCAGTTGCTGAAATAGCTCCTTTTTCGAGATTAACAGAATAACAAAGTCGGAAGGGACTCTCCGAGGTCTTCTAGTCCACCCCTCTGCTCAAACAGGAGATCCTATACCGCTTTAGAGATAAATGGCTGTTCAGTCTCAAGCAACGTGCCCGGCCAAAAGGAAACTAACCAAAATTAAACCTCGGTTGAGCATCTTTCCTGCACGCTCACACCCACGACCAGGTTTCGCGTTCACGGTTTGCAGACGAGCTCCGCAGGGCACTCGCGTGTCGAGAAACGGGGAAGAGCCGATCGCGGTGTCCAAGCGCCCTCTGCTGGCGATCTGGCGAACGAACCCCTTTTTTCTTCCGCCGCCCCCACTTCTTGCAGCAAAGGAGGCGCGCGTTCACGTGTAAAAAGGCTCGAAGTGGGGAAGACGAGTGTAGAAGATTTGGTGATCAATGAGATCTTGCGTCTCTGCCAGAAATAAAAACAAAATAATACATCAAAGCCCCAGCCTTTGGTTACGGTTTAGCATTTCCAGCGGTTGAGGGAAACACATTTCCGAGGAGCATTCACACGTGCACGCGGGATAACTTGCGAGTCCTGCGGGATCGCAAGGGGTGAATTGTTTTCGTGCCTTGGACGGGGGGACTCGCGCGTAACTCGGTGCTGACCTGCTTTCCGAGCTTTTGGTCCGATTCGTGTTACGATTCCCCTGCGTTGCTGGTGTTTGATGTACGTGTGAACGGGCGCATCTGGGGATCGTTTTCTATTTGCCAAGGTTAGGGACGAAGAACCGGACCGTCATGGGTGCTTCTTCCCCCTCGTACCTGGATCTGTATTTAAATGCATTTGGATGAAGCTCGCTTTTGGGGAAGGCGTTTTAAACAGGCAAATGATGCACGTGAGAACGTGGTTTTTCTCGGTGTTAGCGCATCGCCCGGCCTCCGTGTATATTGCTTTGATTGCCAACCCTGCGTGTCTGTGAATGCAGCACCCCACAGTCTCCTCCTAACGTGTTATGTTGTGTATTTTGTGACACCTTTAGTGTGGATTTGCACAATGGGTTTTCCCGCATGCTCTTCTCTGCGTGATTTTTTTTTCCTGCAATTTTTTTTCCCGTCTGAAAAAGCTCCAATATTTTAATTTTTTTTAAAAAACCCTGACATCTTGTGTTTTCTTCTTAAAAAATGGAGAATGTCTCAAAAAAAGAAGAAGAGAAACGGATGCTTAGAAGATGCAAGGCTTTTCAACTGAAGATGTCTTTATTCGATGATTTATTTTTTTTAAAGGAACGGGTACGCTAAAAAGGTACAAAATCACACAATTTAGGGAGAAAGGCGCAGGTCTCCCTATTGTTGGAAGAAATACATGGGTGCTAACTTTCTACACTATTATCACAAAACCCGCAAAAGCAAACCGATGAGAAAGAAATTGAAATGATGAGGTTCCGTTGTTCAGGTGAATCTCTGGAACTCCTTGCCACAGGATTTTAATGAAGGGATACATGGGTTTTTCAGTGAGTTTCTCTCCATTGCAGGATTTTATGGAAGTAAACACAGGATGTAACAGAATGTTTTTCAAGCTTGACAAGCGGTGTGGACTTCAACTTCCTAACAGTGAGAAAAATTAACCAGTGGAACTGCTTGCCTCCAGAAGTTGGGGTGCTTCCATCCCTGGAGGCTTTGAAGAAAGACATTTGACAAGTGTTTGTCTGAAACGGTATAGGCAGGGGTGAAATATTACCGCTTCACACCGATTCGTAGAACTGGTAGCGGCGGTAGCACGAGGCTCCGCCCACCCGCCTGGACGTCATTACTTCCTGGTTAAAACCAGGAAGTAACCTGTTTTTTACCCTCTGCACATGCACAGAAGGCTTTGTGAATGTGCAGAGGGTCCAAAATCGCGCACTTCCAAACCGGTAAGAAAGGTAAGTAGATTTCACCCCTGGGTAAGGGGTCTCCTTTAGGATAAATGGGCTCTACATGGCCTGCAGCAGAGGTGGGTTTCAGCAGGTTCTGACCAATTCTGGCGAACTGGTAGCGGAAATTTTGACTAGTTCAGAGAAATGGTAGTAAAAATTCTGACTGGCCCCGTCCCCATCTATTCTCTGCCTCCCGAGTCCCAGCTGATTGGGAGGAAATGGGGATTTGGCAGTATCCTTCCCCTGGATTGGGGTGGGAATGGACATTTTACAGTATCCTTCCCCTGCCACGCCCACCAAGCCATGCCACGCCCACCAAGCCACACCCACAGAACCAGTAGTAAAAAAATATGAAACCCACCACTGGCCCACAGGTCCCTGTGATGTGGGGACTGAACCCTCGTCTCTGCAGATTGGGTGAGCCAAGGTCTCGCAGGGCTCAGCTGCTCAGGCCTCAACCAGACATGGTGCTTGGCCAACGTTCACTGAGCGTCCTCCATGAACAACTCAACTTTTCATTGGGGTCACCAGGGAGCCCCCTCCTCCTTACACAAGAGAGGCTCCCTGATGGAGGGAGGAGGAAGGTCCTCGGAGGAACATCTACATGGCCTCCTGATAGAACCTGAGAGGATGAGGATGATCATCTTCTTCTTCTCTTCTTCTTCCTCTTCTTCTTCTTTTCTTCTTCCTCTTCTTCTTCTTCCTCCTCCTCTTCCTCTTCCTTTTGTTCCTCCTCCTCTCTTCTCCTTACTCCTCCTCTCTTCTTCTTCCTCTTCTTCCTCCTCCTTCCTCCTCCTCTCTTCTTCTTCCTCCTCTTCTTCCTCCTCCTCTCTTCTTCTTCCTCCTCCTCTCCTTCCTCCTCCTCTTCTTCCTCCTCTCCTTCCTCCTCCTCTTCTTCCTCCTCTTCTTCCTCCTCCTCTCTTCTCCTTCCTCCGCCTCTCTTCTTCTTCCTCCTCTTCTTCCTCCTCCTCTCTTCCTCCTCCTCTTCTTCCTCCTCTCTTCTTCCTCCTCCCTTCTCCTTCCTCTTCTTCCTCCTCCTCCTCTCTTCTCCTTTCTTCTCCTCCCTCCTCCTTTCTCCTCCTCTCTTCTTCCTCCTCTCCTTCCTCCTCTCTTCTTCTTCCTCCTCTCTTCTTCTTCCTCTTCTTCCTCCTCCCTTCTCCTTCCTCCTCCTCTCTTCTTCCTCCTCCTCTTCTTCCTCCTCTTCTTCATCCTCCTCTCTTCTCCTTCCTCCTCCTCTCTTCTTCCTCCTCTTCTTCCTCCTCTTCTTCTTCCTCCTCTCTTCTTCTTCCTCCTCTTCTTCCTGCTCCTCTCTTCTTCTTCCTCCTCTTCCTCCTCCTCTCCTTCCTCCTCCCCTTCTTCCTCCCCTTCTTCCTCCTCCTCTCTTCTCCTTCCTCCTCTTCTTCCTCCTCCTCTCTTCTTCTTCCTCCTCTTCCTCCTCCCTTCTCCTTCCTCCTCCTCTCTTCTTCTTCTTCCTCCTCTCTTCTTCCTCCTCCCTTCTCCTTCCTCTTCTTCTTCCTCTTCTTCCTCCTCCTCTCTTCTTCCTCCTCTTCTTCTTCCACCTCCCTTTTTCTTCCTCTTCTTCCTCCTCCTGTCTTCTTCCTCCTCCTCCTCTTCTTCCTCTCTTCTTTCTCCTCCTCTTCCTCCTCTTCTTCTTCCTCCTCTTCTTTCTCCTGCTCCTCATTCTTCCCTCTTTCTTCCTCCTCTTCTGCTTCTCCTCCTCCTGCTTCCTCCTCCCCTCCTTCCCTCCTCCACTTCCTCCTCCCCCTCCTTACATGGAGACCTCTGATCCAGGTCTTTTCCCAGAACCAGGGAATTCCATTATCCTACTTTTTGCCGTAATGCCCCGTATACACCTGTATGGAGTTGACTAACAGCAAATCCTGGGCTTTTTGTCTAAATATACCATGCACCCTTGATTCACTGGCAGATTCACTTAACAGCTGTGGCAAGATAGGTCCTAACATGGCCCCAAAACCTCACTTAACAATCGTCTTGCTTAGCAACGGAAATGTTGGGCTCCATTACGGTGTGGAGAAGGTCATCCCTTCCTTGGATTAGGACAGTTAAATACTACGATGCCCAGCAGAAAGGAAAGACGCTGGAAAGCCGTGGCAGGGGATGGCACGGGAGGATGTCATTTGCAGATGCAGAGAGAGGCCTCTTTGAATTCCCTCCCCTCCCCTTGGAGCCAGCCAGTTTCAAAGACCCCTCATCTATAGCCTCCTGGAGTCCGGGTTTCAAAAGCCAAGCTTTTGAAAAAGAGATTTATTTTGGAAACCTGAGAAGAAGAGGCCACGCGGCTGCGCACAGCCATGTTCGGTTCAAAATGGTCCTTGCAACCAGTATTATCCCTATTTATCCCTCAAGCATTTCCTCTAGTGCAGTGTTTCTCAACCTTGGAAGCTTGAAGATGGGTGGACTTCAATTCCCAGAATCCCCCAGCCAGCAGCGCTGGCTGGGGGATTCTGGGAGTTGAAGTCCACCATCTTCAAGCTTCTGTCCAACCATCGTCCAGCTTCTGGGAGTTGAAGTCCACCATCTTCAAGCTTCTGTCCACCGATCTTCAAGCTTCTGGGAGTTGAAGTCCACCATCTTCAAGCTTCTGTCCACCCATCTTCAAGCTTCTGTCTACCCATCTTCAAGCTTCTGGGAGTTGAAGTCCACCATCTTCAAGCTTCTGTCCACCTATCTTCAAGCTTCTGAGAGTTGAAGTCCACCCATCTTCAAGCTTCTGGGAGTTGAAGTCCACCCATCTTCAAGCTTCTGTCCACCCATCTTCAAGCTTCTGGGAGTTGAAGTCCACCCATCTTCAAGCTTCTGTCCACCCATCTTCAAGCTTCTGTCCACCCATCTTCAAGCTTCTGTGAGTTGAAGTCCACCCATCTTCAAGCTTCTATCCACCCATCTTCCAGCTTCTGGGAGTTGAAGTCCACCCATCTTCAAGCTTCTGGGAGTTGAAGTCCACCCATCTTCAAGCTTCTGTCCACCCATCTTTAAGCTTCTGGGAGTTGAAGTCCACCCATCTTCAAGCTTCTGTCCACCCATCTTCAAGCTTCTGGGAGTTGAAGTCCACCCATCTTCAAGCTTCTGTCCACCCATCTTCAAGCTTCTGTCCACCCATCTTCAAGCTTCTGGGAGTTGAAGTCCACCATCTTCAAGCTTCTGTCCACCCATCTTCAAGCTTCTGGGAGTTGAAATCCACCATCTTCAAGCTTCTGTCCACCCATCTTCAAGCTTCTGGGAGTTGAAGTCCACCATCTTCAAGCTTCTGTCCACCCATCTTCAAGCTTCTGGGAGTTGAAGTCCACCATCTTCAAGCTTCTGTCCACCCATCTTCAAGCTTCTGGGAGTTGAAGTCCACCATCTTCAAGCTTCTGTCCACCCATCTTCAAGCTTCTGGGAGTTGAAGTCCACCATGATCAAGCTTCTATCCACCCATCTTCAAGCTTCTGGGAGTTGAAGTCCACCCATCTTCAAGCTTCTGTCCATCCATCTTCAAGCTTCTGGGAGTTGAAGTCCACCATCTTCAAGCTTCTGTCCACCCATCTTCAAGCTTCTGGGAGTTGAAGTCCACCATCTTCAAGCTTCTGTCCACCCATCTTCAAGGTTCTGGGAGTTGAAGTCCACCATCTTCAAGCTTCTGTCCACCCATCTTCAAGGTTCTGGGAGTTGAAGTCCACCATCTTCAAGCTTCTGTCCACCCATCTTCAAGCTTCTGGGAGTTGAAGTCCACCCATCTTCAAGCTTCTGTCCACCCATCTTCAAGCTTCTGGGAGTTGAAGTCCACCATCTTCAAGCTTCTGTCCACCCATCTTCAAGCTTCTGGGAGTTGAAGTCCACCCATCTTCAAGCTTCTGTCCACCCATCTTCAAGCTTCTGGGAATTGAAGTCCACCCATCTTCAAGCTTCTGTCCACCCATCTTCAAGCTTCTGGGAGTTGAAGTCCACCCATCTTCAAGCTTCTGTCCACCCATCTTCAAGCTTCTGTCCACCCATCTTCAAGCTTCTGGGAGTTGAAGTCCACCATATTCAAGCTTCTGTCCACCCATCTTCAAGCTTCTGGGAGTTGAAGTCCACCATCTTCAAGCTTCTGTCCACCCATCTTCAAGCTTCTGGGAGTTGAAGTCCACCATCTTCAAGCTTCTGTCCACCCATCTTCAAGCTTCTGGGAGTTGAAGTCCACCATCTTCAAGCTTCTGTCCACCCATCTTCAAGCTTCTGGGAGTTGAAGTCCACCATGATCAAGCTTCTATCCACCCATCTTCAAGCTTCTGGGAGTTGAAGTCCACCCATCTTCAAGCTTCTGTCCACCCATCTTCAAGCTTCTGGGAGTTGAAGTCCACCATCTTCAAGCTTCTGTCCACCCATCTTCAAGCTTCTGGGAGTTGAAGTCCACCCATCTTCAAGCTTCTGTCCACCCATCTTCAAGCTTCTGGGAGTTGAAGTCCACCATCTTCAAGCTTCTGTCCACCCATCTTCAAGGTTCTGGGAGTTGAAGTCCACCATCTTCAAGCTTCTGTCCACCCATCTTCAAGCTTCTGGGAGTTGAAGTCCACCATCTTCAAGCTTCTGTCCACCCATCTTCAAGCTTCTGGGAGTTGAAGTCCACCATGATCAAGCTTCTATCCACCCATCTTCAAGCTTCTGGGAGTTGAAGTCCACCATCTTCAAGCTTCTGTCCACCCATCTTCAAGCTTCTGGGAGTTGAAGTCCACCCATCTTCAAGCTTCTGGGAGTTGAAGTCCACCCATCTTCAAGTTTCTGTCCACCCATCTTCAAGCTTCTGGGAGTTGAAGTCCACCCATCTTCAAGCTTCTGTCCACCCATCTTCAAGCTTCTGGGAGTTGAAGTCCACCCATCTTCAAGCTTCTGTCCATTCATCTTCAAGCTTCTGGGAGTTTGAAGTCCACCATCTTCAAGCTTCTGTCCACCCATCTTCAAGCTTCTGGGAGTTGAAGTCCACCATCTTCAAGCTTCTGTCCATTCATCTTCAAGCTTCTGGGAGTTTGAAGTCCACCATCTTCAAGCTTCTGTCCACCCATCTTCAAGCTTCTGGGAGTTGAAGTCCACCATCTTCAAGCTTCTGTCCACCCATCTTCAAGCTTCTGGGGAGTTGAAGTCCACCCATCTTCAAGCTTCTGGGAGTTGAAGTCCACCATCTTCAAGCTTCTGGGAGTTGAAGTCCACACATCTTCAAAGTTTCCAAGGTTGAGAAACACTGCCTTAGGGCATCCCAGGGACCAGGTCTGCCCCATTTGCAGTGCCACCATCCAGCCCAGCAGGAAGTTGAGGGCCAGCAAGGGTAGGGGGCAGCAAATCCTATTGGTCTCTTGGCCCGAGAGAGAAATCCATTTTTTTCTCTTTGGCCTTGAATTTCCCAGCACTGATCTTCATTCAGGGATCGGGTAGTTCTTGTTCCGGTCCAGCTATCCGATCTTCTTTTCTTTCCATCCCTTTGGAGAAAAAGCAAATCAGATCTAAACCAGGGTTTCCCCCAATTTTGTTTTTTTTTAAGGTCTTTGGTGCTCTCTGAGTTTGGCGGGTTACACTGATGATGTTACCTAGTTGGGTCATGAAACGTCTCCATTAGTGGTGGGATTCAATATTTTTTTTATTACCGGTTCTGTGGGAGTGGCTTGGTTGGGCGTGGCATGGTTGGGCGTGGCAGGGGAAGGTTACTGCACAATCCCCATTTCCTCCCGATCAGCTGGGACTCGGGAGGCAGAGAATAGGTGGGGGCGGAGCCAGTCAGAGGCGGTATTTACCGGTTCGCCGAACTACTCAAAATTTCCACTACCAGTTCTCCGGAATTGGTCTGAACCGGCTGAAACCTACCTCTGCTCTGTATGGAAGCAACCAAGTTCAGAGACAACCAAGCACCCTACAGTCCTCCTTCGACTCCTCCCTGAAAACTCCCCTCCCGGTTTTTTCACCCTCCCCAGGCTCCAGAGCCTTTCTAGGAGCCTGGGGAGGGCGAAAATGGCCTTCCTCACTTCCCTGGAGGCCCTCTGGAGGCCGGAAATGGCCTGTTTGCCGACTTCTCTGGAATAATATTTATTTATTTATTTATATTTATATTTATATTTATATTTATATTTATATTTATATTTATATTTATATTTATATTTATATTTATTTATATTTATTTATATTTATATTTATATTTATATTTATATTTATATTTATATTTATATTTATATTTATATTTATATTTATATTTATATTATTTATATTTATTTATATTTTTATTTGATTTATATGCCGCCCTTCTCCGGAGACTCAGGGCGGCTTACAGTGCGTTAAGCAATATTTTTGTGATTTATATGCCGCCATTCTCCCGAAGGACTCGGGCCGGCTTACATACAACAATCATCAATACAAATCACAGCGTGGAAATCAAAGTAAAATTAAAACCCCCATTAAAACCATATTAAAATTATAAAATTGTACCACCCCACGATCAGATTATTGCTGGAAAAGCCACGTCAATCGCCAGCCAATAGAAAATACTTGTAGCTACCTGTAAAATACTTGTAGCTAATACTTGGCGATGGTTTGCTCTCCAAGCTTGTTTCGAATTAGTTTCTAGATATCTAGACCAGTGTTTCCCAAACTTGGCTATTTTAAGGTGCATGGACTTCAACTCCCAGAATTCCCCAGACAGTATGGCTGGTTGAGGAATGCTAGGAGTTGAAGTCCATACATCTTCAAAGGGTCAAGTTTGGGAAACACTGATCTAGACCAACATCCTTGTGAATTGCTCCTTTGGTCGAATACCTTGATCTAGATCCACCATAGGAATATGGAAGAGACCAGACCATTCGGACGATCAAGCAACAAGGGAACCAATCCGCTGCTCGGAATTTAAATATAGCGCCAAACGAACAACCAATCACACGACCGACTCACCACACTGGCACACAAAACATTTATAAGCTACGGCAGGGGTCACCCACTTTTCGGACCACTAAATCCATCATTTTAAATCCCACGGACCACTAATATGACCTGCTTAATGACTGGCTGGATGGGCGTGGCTAGGGGGTCATGGGACTGGGTGGGCGTGGCCAAGTCGATGTCACTCACGTTGAGGGACATCTTGCCAGCCTCTACTCGCTATTCCTCCCCTGCCCGCCTGGACTTCTTAGGGCCCCAACAGGAAGCAGTTGCTGGAGCTAAGCAGCCCCCATGAGGAAGAGTTGGCAAAACAGCTCAGTTCAAATTGGATTTGACCGAGGAGGAGGCTAAGCAGAAGCACCTCACTGAGGACTAGGAGCATAGCTTTCCAAGCAGAGGGAAGCTTAGGGAGTGCAAGGCCAGGTACTGGCACCTGGAGGCTCAGCGGGCTGAGATGGTCAGCCAGTTCCAGGCCATGATGCTGTCCCACTGGAACGAGGCCCTCCGGCTCTTTGCCACCAGTGGTGCTTCCCTCCAGCCTTCTCCTAAAGCCCCACCCCAGGAGGCTGAAGCAGACCCCGATTCGGAATTTCTGCCCCCCTCCGACCCACCGAAAAAGACCCCAAAGGGGGAGACTCTCTGCAGCAATACAAGCATTCATTGCACATATCCATCTGTAGTTTGGGGACCCCTGATTCAGTGCAATATAAAAAAATGGAAATAATTTTTCTGCGGACCATCAACATTTTCTTGCAGACCACCATCAACATTTTCTCGCGGACCACCGGTTGGTGACCCCTGAGCTAAGGAGAATAGGACAAGAAAATCCTGCTGATGATGTTGCCTAGTATGGTTACAAGACGTTCAGAAACGAAACTGAAACAAGCCTCGAGAGCCAAACCTCTGGCCAAAATCCGTTATTCTCTTATTCTGTTAATGGATGGAAACTAACCAAGAAGAGGAGCAACCCAGAACGAAGGAGAAAATTCCTGGCCGTGAGAACAATTCACCAGTGGAACTGCTTGCCTCCAGAAGTTGGGGGTGTTTCATCACTGGAGGTTTTTAAGAAGAGAGTGGACAATTGGTTTGAATTGGTTACAAGGTCTCCCGCTTGAGGAGGAGATCGTCTTTTAAGACTTGTGGACTTCAACTCCCAGAGTTCCTCAGCCTGCAAAGCTGGACTAGATGACCTCCGAGGTCCCTTCGAACTCTGTGATTCTGTTCGTTTATTCGATGTTATACTTGACTTGAACATTGTACGAAGGCAGCTACGGAGGTGTAGGGCAGCAAAAGCCAGAGAGCCTGGTGGCTTCTGGCGATGCCATCTTGAGTTTGACCCACCTTGGAGAAGGTGACACCCGCCCACCCCCCTTTTACACACCCTTTGGAGACCCTTTGGCATTTCCTCCCAAGTTCAGGGCACTGCCTTGAAATGGTCTCAGAAAAAGCAGGGGAAATATACCATTTCTCCTTCACGGGCTGGCAAAGGAGAAGGCATCCTTCCCCGGATGCCCGGGTGCCATGATTCCCAGCAAGGTCTTCAGCTCTCATTCCTGGTCCACTGCTGCCCTCTGCTGTCGGCAGGTAGAATCTGCTAGATTTAAACCCCCACCCCACCCCACCCCAAAAAAACCCCACATTTTTTTCCAGCCACAACTGGCATGCTTGGCACTTGGATATTCCCCTGCAACTTCACGCTGGCTGTGTTTTTGGGCAACAGAGCCAAATGCAGAGTTTCTGCAGAGGAGAGAAACTCACAGCAAAAAAGAAAGAAAAGAAAAAAAGACCTCTTCTGCAGCGAGGCAGGTGCGTATCCGTCCGTTCCTTAAAACCTTGTGGCAAGGAGTTCCGCAGGTTGGTGGCAGAACGAAAGCTCGTCGTTCCGATTTCTCTCCAATCGGTTGCTTTTGCTGTTTTTGTGATGCTAGGCAGGTGTGCTCCTTCTCCTGAAGCCATGTCATTTTATATATTTTTTGTTGTGTACCCCAACTTTTTGGGCACCAGGGATCGGTTCCGTGGGGAGAGGCCTTAGTTTTGCATGCTACCTGCATCCTGTCATATCATCACCACTACCGGCTCGGGAGAACCGGGCTGAACCGGGAGGAACCCACCACTCCCTGGAGGTTAAAACAGACGAAGGACGGTTGCAGGAATTTGGTATGGCCAGTCTAGAGAAAAAATGGACTGGGGGGGGACGAGACATAATAGCTGCCCCAGAGAAGAGGGGGGTCAAATTATTCTCCAAAGCACCAGAGGGCAAGACAAGAAACAATGGTTGGAAACCAATCAAAGAGCGAAATAAACTGGAATTAAGGAGAAACGTCCTATGAGTGAGGATAATGAGCCAGTGGAACAGTTTGCCACCAGAAGTTCTGGATGTCTTATCACTAGAGATTTTTAAGAAGAGACTGGACAGTCACTTGTCTGACATGGTATAGGGCAGTGATGGCTAAACCTTTTTTTTTAAATATGATTTATATGCCGCCCTTCTCCGGAGACTCAGAGTGGCTTACAATGCGTTAAGCAATAGCCTTCATACTTTTGTATATTTTATACAAAGTCAGCTTATTGCCCCCACAAACTGGGTCGTATGGAAGGTTGAGTCAACCTGGAGCCTGGGGAGATTCGAACTTACAGTAATTGCAGACAGATGAATGTTAATAACATTTAGTCTGCTGAGCTATCTTTATTCTTCTCTTCTGCATTTTATTCTTCTCTCCTGCATTCTTCTCTTCTCTTCTCTTCTCTTTTCTTCTGCATTCTCTTCTTCTATTCCCTTCTGCATTCTATTCTATTCATCTCTTCTCTTCTGCATTTTTTTTAAAAATTAGGTTTATATGCCGCCCTTCTCCGGAGACTCAGGGCAGCTTACAATGTGTTAAGCAATAGCCTTCATACTTTTGTATATTTATACAAAGTCAGCTTATTGCCCCCACAAACTGGGTCCTCAATTTACCCATCTTAGAAAGGATGGAAGGCTGAGTCGACCTTGAGCCTGGTGAGATTCGAACTTACAGTAATTGCAGACAGCTGGAGTTAATCACAATGCTTTTAGTCTGCTGAGCTATCCAGGCTCTTTTCCAGACCGAGTGCCCAAAGCATGCATGCATGTGCCCAAACCCCCATAATGCAATGCACGTGGCCCTTGTGTATGCACCCTGCCCCAGCGCATACATGTACAGCCCCCGCATTCGCCCCGCCCCCTGTGCATGCTCTGTAGAGACCCAAAGATCAGCTGGCCAGCGGGAGGCGTGAGCACAGGCACGGCAGAGCTCAGCTAGGGCGATGGGTTGCGTGCCCACAGAGAGGGCGTAGCGTGCCACCTCTGGTACGCATGCCGTGATGGGTATAGGGTCTTCTGCTTGAGGAGGGGGTTGGATTAGAAGACCTCTGGGGTTCCTTCTAGCTCGATTCTGATTGATTGATTGATTGATTGAAACTCTCACACTTTGATTGTGTTCTCACAACTCAACTCAGTGAAAGATTTGCAAGACTGAGCTCGTGTTTGGGTTATTTAAAGTATTAGAATGAACTCCGCCACTGTGGATGTGTTTCTGTTTCAGTGTCATGTGTGAACCCAAACACGGACCCAGGCTAAGCATGGGACTGGGTTCACACGGCACATCGGGGCCCCAAGCATCCCAACTACATTGACGTCCAATGGATGATGAGAATCTCAACTGCGGTTTGGCCTGGCACCATGAAATTAATCGACCTATTCTTTTTCTAGATTGGCAATTAACTTATCTGGGCTTCGTCGCTTCTGCTTCTCTTTTGGACTGATAGGTGGGAGAGGGTGGGATTTTGATTGGATGAGTATGGTGGCCATCTTGACTTTTTTGACCCTTTTTCTGTGGACACCCCGGAACTCCTCTCAAAGGGACAGAGGCCTTTTAAGACAAAATAGCTAGCATAACCAGCGACACCCAATTGGAGAATCCCTGTTTAAAATCAAGTCCCCCCCCCTTAAATGAAACTCAGCTCCCGATGATCTTTTCTTGGCAACCGTGTAAAAACGAATGGCCCCCTATATTTCCCAGGATGCTTTTGTTGATTGGCATTTGCCATTGTGAGATCTCCTGGTGGTCTCCAACCCACTTCACAACAAGACCCTGGAAATCTGGTTTTCTCTGCCTTTACGATTTCTACGCTAACGGGAATTCGGCGCTTGGATTCCGCTGTTTCCTTTGATGGCAGCTGCGGCTTACAGGCTCGGTTTATATTGCTTAATTGCCACCATTAAAAATATATATTGTTTAATTGCTGTAATTCAGAAGCAATCTGCTTCAGATCTTTTTTTTTCTTCTTCTGTATTTAAGTGGGGGGGGGGGGAAGACCGGTGGAATGCTTATAGATGCAGTAAGCACTTGTGGTTAAAGGCTGCCCCCTGGAGGCTGTTCTGTGACTAATCACATTCACCTCTCTCCATTTGGGGGGGAGATTTATTTATTTATTTATTTATTTAAATTTTTATACCATCTTTCTCCCGGTGTACAGCCAGAATAAAAACACCATGTACCAGAAATTTTAAAAAGTTTAAAACCAATTAAATAATTTGGCCCTAATTTTTTTTTTTTAAAAAACCCCAAAATTAAAATACTCAATTAAAATTCCACTTATTTCGTCAGCCCAGCCTGTTGGAATAGCAGGGTCTTGAGAGCACGGCGAAAAGTACGGAGGTCGGGGATCCTACGTATCTCCGAGGGCAGTTCATTCCATAGGGTGGGAGCCCCCACAGAGAAGGCCCTCCCCCTGGGGGTCACCAGTCGACATAATTTGACCAACGGCACCCTGAGGAGTCCCTCTTTGTAGGAGCGAATTGGTAGGTGGGAGGCTATCAGTGGCAGAAGGCGATCTCGTAAATACCCAGGTCCTGAGCCACGGAGCGCTTTAAAGGTGGTGACCAACACCTTGAATCGCACCCGGAAGACCACTGGGAGCCAGTGCAGCTCGCGCAGGAGAGGTGTTACATGGGCGCAACGAGTTGCGTCCATAATCACCCACGCGGCCACATTCTGGACCAGTTGGAACCTCCAAGTGCTCTTCAAGGGGAGCCCCATGTAGAGAGTATTACAGTAATCCAGACGGGAGGCCAAATGATCCCTACTTTATTTATTTATTTATTTATTTATTTGGTCATCTTGATGAAGTGTATATTGGAGGTGGGAGCCCTCTTGAGAGCTGGATGCAACGAAATTTCATTTTCATGTATGCCGATGAGTGTAGATTCATAATGACAATAAAGTTATTCTAAGTTCTTTGCAAGACAGTTAAGAGTTGTTGAGTCTTTGTAGTCACTAGGAATGTCTAAGATTATGACTGATTAGGGGAGCTGGAGGAGAAAAGGAGCCTGGTTTAGCTCTGCAGACTAAGCACCGTAATTAACATCCAGCTGTCTGCAATTACACCAGTTCGAATCTCACCAGGCTCAAGGTTGACTCAGCCTTCCATCCTTTCTAAGGTAGGTAAATTGAGGACCCAGTTTATGGGGGCAATAAGCTGACTTTGTATAAATATACAAAAGTATGAAGGCTATTGCTTAACGCATTGTAAGCCATCCTGAGTCTCCGGAGAAGGGCGGCATATAAATCAAATCAAATCAAATCAATCAATCAATCAATCAATCAATAAGAGCCTCAGATAGCTCAACAGGCTAGATAGCCTGTTATTAACATTCAGCTGACTGCAATTATTGCAAGTTCGAGGCTCAAGGTTGACTCAGCCTTCCATCCTTTCTAAGGTAGGTAAATTGAGGACCCAGTTTGTGGGGGCAAGAAGCTGACTTTGTATAAAAATATACAAAAGTATGAAGGCTATTGCTTAACACACTGTAAGCCGCCCTGAGTCTCCGGAGAAGGGCGGCATATAAATCAGTAATAAAGAGCCTGGTAGCTCAGCAGACTAAAAGCGTTGTGATTAAACACCAGCTGTCTGCAATTACTGTAAGTTCGAATCTCGCCAGGCTCAAGGTTGACTCAGCCTTCCATCCTTTCTAAGGTGGGTCAATTGAGGACCCAGTTTGGGGGGGCAATAAGCTGACTTTGTATAAATATACAAAAGTATGAAGGCTATTGCTTAACGCATTGTAAGCCATCCTGAGTCTCCGGAGAAGGGCGGCATATAAATCAAATCAAATCAAATCAATCAATCAATCAATCAATCAATAAGAGCCTCAGATAGCTCAACAGGCTAGATAGCCTGTTATTAACATTCAGCTGACTGCAATTATTGCAAGTTCGAGGCTCAAGGTTGACTCAGCCTTCCATCCTTTCTAAGGTAGGTAAATTGAGGACCCAGTTTGTGGGGGCAAGAAGCTGACTTTGTATAAAAATATACAAAAGTATGAAGGCTATTGCTTAACACACTGTAAGCCGCCCTGAGTCTCCGGAGAAGGGCGGCATATAAATCAGTAATAAAGAGCCTGGTAGCTCAGCAGACTAAAAGCGTTGTGATTAAACACCAGCTGTCTGCAATTACTGTAAGTTCGAATCTCGCCAGGCTCAAGGTTGACTCAGCCTTCCATCCTTTCTAAGGTGGGTCAATTGAGGACCCAGTTTGTGGGGGCAATAAGCTGACTTTGTATAAATATACAAAAGTATGAAGGCTGTTGCTTAATGCATTGTAAGCCGCCCTGAGTCTCCGGAGAAGGGCGGCATATAAATCAAATCAAAAAAGTGGGGGGGGGGAATCACGTGGCCCTGAGATCACTGCAACCGTCATAACTAGGAAGTCTGAGTTTTGATCACCTGACCAGGGGAATGCTGCAACGGTCGTAAGTGTGAAAACTGGTCACAAGTCACTTTTCTCAGTGTCGTTTTAACTTTGAATGATCCCTATTTGAATGTTTGCAAATCCAGAAGTAGGTACAGGAGTGGCCAAAATTGTGGAAACCTTTTGGGGAAAGTGTATTTTTCTAAAACTAGCTAATAACACCACTTCTTTTTTTTTTTTTGAAGTAGTACCATAAAATTATATATCCATGGAAAGATCATTGAGTCCAGAATGTAACGCAATGACTTTTAGGAAGGATTTGCTCTTAGAGAAGCAGTTACGGGATAAAGAAGAAAAGTGAAACACGTAGGAAAAACGAGAGATTCAGAAATGATCACCATAGAAAAAATGAGATATACAACAATTATCACCATGTTGGTTAATCCTTTGTGGGGTAACCTTTAGCATGAATGACGGCCTTACAACGTCTTCCCATGGAGTGAACCAAGTTTTAGTTTTGCAGCTGTTATAATATGAAACCAAGATGGAATGATGGCTTCTATTAACTGGGTTTTATTACTGGTAGCTTCTGACTAACCAGTTTCTTTAGTCGGCTCCATAGATTTTCCATTGGGTGAAGGTCTGGGCTATTCCTAGGCCATTCATTCCAGCAGTGGAATAGGATTCTCTTGAAACTCCAAAAAAAAAAAAGTGGTATTATTAGCCATCAAACCTCAGAAATACATTTTCCCCAAAAGGTTTCCACAATTTTGGCCACTACTGTATATGGAAGAAAGATTTAGTTCTGCTTTGCTTACCATCTGCGGACAACCAGGGGGAGCCCAGAGCGGCTTCTTACCATCAATAAATTATTATTATTTTTTTACAGTTCTTTGATCTTTTATCATCCACCTGCTGGGCAGGTTTGCTCAGTCTATTTGGAGGGTTAATATTTCAGGGAAATCCTTGCAAGTCCACAAACAACCTTATTTTAACAATTACCTTTGCAGAGCATGGATTTATATGACGTTAGGTGGCTTACCTCTAATCTGCCGTCTTTGTCTTTTTCATCCAACCGCTAAAATTTAATACAGGTCGTCCTCAAGTTGCAACAATTCATTTAGTGACAATTCAAAGCTACAACAGCACCAGGAGTGGGTTTTACCACCGGTTCGCCCCCCATGCACATACTTGCCTCATGCACACGCATATGCTTTGCTCACGCGGGCGCCTTACACATATGCGCCCGGCCTCGAAAACATGGCTAAATAGGATGGCATACAGCCAGGCTGGGTGGGTGGGTCCACCAGCGATTCGCCCGAACCGGTCTGAACCGGCTGAATACCACTAGCACTGAAAAAAAGTGATTTAGAACCATTTTTCACACTTACGACGGCTGCACCTCGCAGGGTCACGTGATCACCTCTTGCGAACTCCTGACAAGCAACGGGGAAGCCAGAGTCACTTAATGGCTGTCTCACTTAACATCAGAAAGTTTTGGGCTCAATAGGTTGCTGACTTACCTGGATTGTTAGTGTGTTAAGCGGGTGGTGGAAAATAGGGAATTTTTAAGGCACAGAACTAACGATGAGGAATCTTTAAGGGGAAGATAGAAATATAAAGCGGAAAGGAGAAGGGTCCTTGGTGAAATCTGCCACTGATGGGTGACAATTGTATTTGACATAAAAGCAGATTACGCAACGGGCAAGAGTCTCATAATTCTTCCACAAAATATATTGCACTAGACTAGTTGCAAATCTGGAGGCCGTATTCACACAACATCGAGTGGATCAATTTCAAAGGTGGAATTTGTAACCCAACAGGCTGCGTTACCGCAGTCAATTCAGTTCAATCAATTGTGCAAATTGAAGATTACCAGATTACAGGTAATCTTCAATTTACCCAGCTGGCTTTCACGCCTAAAACAGGACTAGAACTCACCATCTCCTGGGGATTGGCCGAAAATCACTCTGTTAGCTGTCGTGCTTAAGGTAGGACAAGAACTCACAATATCCTAGCAATTGGCCCAAAGTTACCATTCGCTGTCGTGCTTAAGGTAGGACTAGAACTCACCATCTCCTGGCGATTGGCCGAAAGTCATTCTGTTAGCTGTCGTGCTTAAGGTAGGACTAGAACTCACCATCTCCTGGCGATTGGCCGCAAGTCACTCTGTTAGCTGTCGTGCTTAAGGTAGGACTAGAACTCACCATCTCCTGGCGATTGGCCGAAAGTCACTCTGTTAGCTGTCGTGCTTAAGGTAGGACTAGAACTCACCATCTCCTGGCGATTGGCCGAAAGTCACTCTGTTAGCTGTCGTGCTTAAGGTAGGACTAGAACTCACCATCTCCTGGCGATTGGCCCAGCCGTCTTTGATACCTAAGGCAAGACTAGGATTTACAGCCTCCTGCTTTCTACCTTGGTGCTTTAACCACTAGGCCAAATTGTCTCTCATTTTTACAGGCATCGCCATCTTGGTATTCTTGCCCTCCTTTCCTGCAGGAAACAGTCCGTGAAAAAACCCCTAACCAGGGAGAAAAAATTGCTGCAACAACTGCCCCAAAACTTCATTCTGAACCTGATTCAGAAAACCAGCAGCTGCATTCACACAACCTGCCAGTGAGTTTTGACACTGGTTGGGAGGGGTGGGGTTTTATTTGGCCTTTAGTGGGTCGTGTAAACTGAGCTTTTTGAGTGGGATAATGCCAGAAAAACAGGTTTGTTCACCCTCTGGATTAAGTGCCTCCTTTGAGTACCGCTTGTATGTCTGGACGTGACGTCACACCACCCTCAGCCCGGGTTGTGACGCCGCGTTCACAAAGAAACACAAAAAACACAAAGGTCAGAGCAAGCCGGAAATTCAGGAAAATGCTCAACTTCTAAGAAAAGGGCATCGTTGAAATAATTACAGCTTTCTTTGGCAGAGAAACACGGATCTTCGCCGGACGGTATTCTTAGAATTTAGACATAACAAAAAATGCAACACACCCAGATCCTCGCCAGCTTTCACTACACTTTCTTTTGTGTGTGTGTATATGTGTGTCAGGGGTGAAATCCAGCAGGTTCTGACAGGTTCTGGAGAACCGGTAGCGGAAATTTTGAGTAGTTCGGAGAACCGGCAAATACCACCTCTGGCTGGGCCCAGAATGGGGTGGGAATGGGGATTTTGCAATATCCTTCCCCTGGAGTGGGGTGGGAATGGGGATTTTGCAGTATTCTTCCCCTGGAGTGGGGAGGGAATGGGAATTTTGCAATATCCTTTCCCCGGGAGTGGGGAGGGAATGGGATTTTGCAGTATCCTTCCCCTGGAGTCGGGAGGGAATGGGGATTTTGCAGTATTCTTCCCCTGGAGTGGGGAGGGAATGGGAATTTTGCAATATCCTTTCCCCGGGAGTGGGGAGGGAATGGGATTTTGCAGTATCCTTCCCCTGGAGTCGGGAGGGAATGGGGATTTTGCAGTATCTTTCCCCTGGAGTGGGGAGGGAATGGGGATTTTGCAGAATCCTTCCCCTGGAGTGGGGAGGGAATGGGGATTTAGCAGTATCCTTCCCCTGGAGTGGGGAGGGAATGGGGATTTTGCAGTATCCTTCCCCTGGAGTCGGGAGGGAACGGGGATTTTGCAGTATCCTTCCCCTGGAGTGGGGAGGAAATGGGGATTTTGCACTATCCTTCCCCTGGAGTGGGGAGGGAACGGGGATTTTGCAGTATCCTTCCCCTGGAGTGGGGAGGGAATGGAGATTTTGCAGTATTGTTCCTCTGCAGTGGGGTGGGAATGGGGATTTTGCAGTATTCTTCCTCTGGAGTGGGGAGGGAATGGGGATTTTGCAGTATCCTTCCCCTGCAGTGGGGAGGGAATGGGGATTTTGCAGTATCCTTCCCCTGGAGTGGGGAGGGAATGGAGATTTTGCAGTATCCTTCCCCTGGAGTGGGGAGGGAATGGGGATTTTGCAGTATCCTTCCCCGGGAGTGGGAAGGGAATGGAGATTTTGCAGTATCCTTCCCCTGCAGTGGGGAGAGAATGGGGATTTTGCAGTATCCTTCCCCTGGAGTGGGGAGGGAATGGGAATTTTGCAATATCCTTCCCCGGGAGTGGGAAGGGAATGGGGATTTTGCAGTATCCTTCCCCTGGAGTCGGGAGGGAATGGGGATTTTGCAGTATCCTTCCCCTAGATTCAGGAGGGAATGGGGATTTTGCAGTATCCTTCCCCTGGAATGGGGAGGGAATGGGGATTTTGCAGTATCCTTCCCCTGGAATGGGGAGGGAACAGGGATTTTGCAGTATCCTTCCCCTGGAGTGGGGAGGGAATGGGAATTTTGCAATATCCTTCCCCGGGAGTGGGAAGGGAATGGGGATTTTGCAGTATCCTTCCCCTGCCACACTCACCAAGCCACGCCCACAGAATGGTAGTAAAAAAAATGAATTCCACCACTTGTGTGTGTGTAAATGTGAGGGTGTGAGGATGTGTGTCTGGGGGGGCGAGGGGGGAAATGGGATTTAGGGTTCTTGAACAGAAATCTGTTGGGATTGGAAAGTTACAAATGCACCCCACGGTTCAGCCCGCCCAACTCGGCATTCAATTTCTAAGAGTAATCACTTTGCAGGGGGTCCTCGGCTTACGACCGCAACTGAGCCCAACGTTTCTGTTGTTAAGCGAGATTCGCGTTGGATTTTGACCCGTTTTACGACCTTGTCACGGTTGTTAAGCGAATCTGCGCTGTTGTTAAGTCACATGGTTGTTAAGTGAATCCCACTGACTTTGCTCATCAGAAGGTCGCAAAAAGGGATCACGTGACCCCGGGGGAGGGAGACTGCAACTGTCATAAGTGTGAGTCAGTCGCCAAACGTCTGAATTTTCACCGCGGGAATCCTGCAATGGTCGCAAGTGTGAAAAACGGTCATAACTCACATTTTTGAGCGCTGTGGTAACTTCAGACGGTCGCTAAATGAACCATTGCAAGTCAAGGACGACCTCTCCTACGTCAGCCTCTCATTAACGTCTCTAGGATCGGTTAGAAAAATACACCGAACAAGCAACGGTCTTATCGAAGGATTGCGATTCCCATCAGCACCAGGAGGAGATGATGGGAGTTGTAGTCCGACCTACACACTGGGTACCGCCAGGCTGCGAAGCACTGAATTACAGCATGCGCCAGTGGTTTAAGAAACGTGTCAGCGTTTGTGCAAATTGCCTACTAGGCTTTTTACTCTAAAACGGCTTCGAGAACGTTAAAAGGAACAATATAAATATTTCAAATAAATGCAGAGCACAGAGGCAGGAAAGCCCCTTTGTAGTAGTACAATGTTAGAGCAAATTGAAGGAAATTATAATTTGTGTTTCAGGCTGCCTTACCACCCTGTTGTGCGAATAATATACATGGCTGTTCAGCTCCAGGAGGAAATCTACTACAGGTAGTAGTAAACTCAAGACAAGCCAGGGGTGTGGGAGAAACAGGAATTCTCTTAACAACTATATGATTGAACAATTGAAAAATTGCAGTGATACACTTAACATCCGTGGCAAAAGGTCATAAAATCAGGTGTGATTCACTTAATAACCGTCTTGCTTAGCAACGGAAGTTCTGTTGTCGTAAGTTAAGGACGATTAGAAATAGACTTTTTAACTGATGTAGATAGCTATCATTTCTGCTTTTTCTCATGCGCACGAACACATTCTGTTTGGCTGCATTCGCACAAGAAGCTACACTGGGTTAATTGAAATGCTGATTTCTTTGTCTGTTAGGAAATCGAGTCTGTCGGCTAATTTATAGTTCATTATGTTACGTAAAAGTGGGAATAGATCAATTCAGTAACCCAGATAATTCTGTTATCTCCATGCGGACATTCTATGCCACAGTGAGACTAAACTTGGTTTGTCATAGTCAAACTTTAAGACAGTGTTTAAACTATTATACAAGTTCATTTACAAGTTCACGTTTTTAAAAAACTGAAATATAGGTAGTCCTTGACTTATGGCCGCAACTGAGCCCAAGATTTATGTTGTTAACTGAGTTTCGCCCCATTTTACATCCTTTCTTGCCAGGTGACTCGCTGCAGTTGATAAATCAGTAACTCGGTTGTTAAATGAAGCCCGCTCACCCATTGACTTCGCTTGTCAGGTCACAAAAGATGATCCAGACAGCAACGGTCATAAGTATGAGTCGGCTGCCAAGCGTCTGAATTTGGATCACATGATAATGGGGATGCTACAACGGTCGTAACTGTGAAAAACGGTTGTAAGTCACTTTTTTCAGCTCCGTTGTAAATTTGAATGGCCACTAAACGGACCGTTGTAAGTCGAGGATCACCTGTAGCTTGGGTAGACATGTCCAGAATGCAATTCTACGTTTCAAGTTACATCCAACCTTCACAAAAGTATATTTTTCAGGAAGCAGAGGAGAGCCCGCTTTTGACGTGTTACCCTGCAGAAAAACTCGCCCGACAACCCCTCGCAAAACGGGGGTGTGCGAAATTAAACAAATTTGAAATGCATTTGAATATTAGTATTCAAATGTATAAACGATATTCAGCTGTTGAATTGAATATGAAACAAATTAAACCAGAGCACATCGTAAGAAGCGTGGACGAGATTTCGATCTTGTCTTTTCTCCAGGAGATGAGGACAGCATACGTAGCACCTCCCTCTGTAACAACAACCTTGCAAGGTAGGCCGGGCTGGAAAAAAGTAGCCAAAGCCTCCTGGAGAATTGCCATTGTGATGATTAAAAACAATGCGGGACCTCCATCCACAGGGGTGCTTTGAGTTGGAGGAAAGAGAGAGTATCGCTTAAGTAAAACCCTTAACTGGTTCGCACCCAGTTTCCGTTTCCGTTTTGGCTAATTTCCTGCTTCTAAACGGTAGAAACCGCAGAGCTTATTTTTGGCAACTGAGCACAGGAAACTCCAAAAACTTGCAAAAAGTTGCAGAGGCCACGGGTTGTATGTTTGTGTGAGTGGGAAGCCCTCGCCCTGAAGAATGAAATATTTGGGGTAATACCAAAAAAGGCAGGATAAAATATTTCCCGTAAAGGAGAAATGAAAAAAAAAAAAATCTTAAGGGAGGCATAAACCAGCCCCAAGCAGAAACTGAGGAGGCCAGCTTTTAGAAATGCAGAATTGGTAATCCATTCAGAAAGACTGGGTCAGACAGAGACTCCTGATAAGCAACAAACAAAAGGTTGACAAGATTAGCTCAAACACTTAGGGTTTGCATTTCCTGTTTGGCCTATAGAACCAGCGATGACCCCAACATATCCCCTACATGACACCCCCCCCCCATAGGAATCCAGACGGTATTAAAACCCACTCTTCTCCATTTTGTCAGCTGCCCCAGAACTACCAGGGTTTCTGCTTCATCAATAAACCGTTCTTTCCAACCGGCCTCCATTTTGTTTCCACGGCCTTTCTCCCAGCTTGGAACCAGTGGTGGGTTTCACATTTTGTTGCTACTGGTTCGTCGTGCACACTCGCTTCGCACGTGTACACGTCTTTTGCACATATGCCCAGCCTTCTGTGCATGTGCCCAGCTTCAAAATCATGCCTAAACAGGACGGCATAGAATCGGGAAAACCGGTTTGCCTGAATCAGTACGAACCGGCTGAATATCACCTCTGCTTGGAACTGAACCAGATGGATTTTCCTTCCAACATGTGTGTATGTGTGTATATATTTCACACAATCTGCTCCTTTTGTTGGTGTAAAAGGCTGCAAACAGAAAGGACTTCCCTTTCGTTCCCAATTTATTTTCTATTTGCCACCTCTGATCAAGGGGCCCTCCGGCATTGGGGGGTCTCACAAGCGACTGGGCCTATGCCGTCCCCCAACTCATTGGCCTTGGTACCCCTTTCTAAGGAATTTTTGCCCCTGGGAGCCGGATCTGCCATCCCTTTGCCCTGCCACTATGACCTGCGAAAAGCCAAGGATCCTGATGCTACCAGCCCCATACAGCTAGTCCTCGGCTTATAACCATCCATTTTGTGACTGAATTTTGATTATGTGACCATTACGGCGATGGTCATAAGTGCGAGGACCAATTGGTCGTAAGTCACTTTCTCAGTGCTGTTCTAACTTCAAATGGTCGCTGAACGAGTGGTTGTAAATTGAGGACTATCGGAGGACTGCCGATAATTTTCCTATCCAACGAATTTATTTATTTCACCTCATAAACCCTGGTTTGCTTCATGCCGAATCTGAGCCATGTTTAAGAGCCAAATTGCCTCCACATTAAGATAGTCTTCGACTTACGACCGGAATTGGGATCAGAACATCCATTGCTAACTGAGGCGGCTCTTAAATGAGTCACACCGGTTTTATCACTTTTTCGCCGCCGTTGTTAAGCGAGTCACCGTGGCTGTTAAGGGAATGATGGGGTCATTAAGCAAATATGGTTCCCCCATCCCCATCCCATTGACTGCTTGTCAAAGCACCCCCCCCCCTGCTCGGACAATCCGAAATGTATTTATTTATTTACCTGTAAATAAATAAGATTTATTTTATTTTATAATATTGTAAGCTGCCCAGAGTCTGTAGAAACTCTGGGCAGCTTACAATATTCAAAAAAGAAAACGGTATAATTTATAATAATATAAATGCAATATTATCACATGACCCCAGGATGATGCAATCATAAATACATGCGGTTGCCAACTAAATTTTGATCACATGACCGTGGAGAAGGAGTGCTGGTCATAACTACGAGGACCGGTTAAGGGACATATTTTTTTTCCCAGTGCCGTTCTAACTTTGAATGGTTGTTCAGGGTTCGTAATCTTGGCGTCCTCCTTGATTCACGGCTGTCTTTAGGGGACCATCTAACGGCCCCCTAAAGGGGGGCATTCGCACAGGTTCGCCTCGTGCGCCAGTTACGCCCTTTTCTAGACAAGGATGCCCTCCGTACGGTCACTCATGCTCTCATCATCTCTCGGCTGGATTACTGCTCTACATGGGGCTGCCCTTGGGGTGCACCCGGAGGCTCCAACTGGTCCAGAATGCGGCCACGCGAGTAGTTACGGATGCATCCCGCTACTCTCATGTGACACCATTATTGCGCGAGCTGCACTGGTTACCGCTGGTCCTCCGGATCCGCTTCAGGGTGCTGGTACTCACCTATATAGCCCTTCATGGCATGGGCCTGGGGTATTTGCAGGATCAGCTCCTACTGGCCTCCCTCTGTCGAGTGCGCTCACATAGGGCTGCCCTCCTCCGGGTCCCCTCGGCCAGACAGTGTCGGCTGGCGGTCCCCAGGATGAGGGCGTTCTCTGTGGCCGCACCGACCGTCTGGAATGGGTTGCCCACCGGACTCTGGACAGCCCCCGTCCTCCGCACCTTCCGCGCCGACCTAAAGACATGGCTCTTTCAGCAACTTCCCTGATCTGTTGTGGATTTTAACGGGGGATTGGGGATTTTAAATTGGTTTTAATATTATTTAACTTTATTTATTGTCGGGTTGTTTTATTGTTGTGAGCAGCCCCGAGTCCTATGGGAGAAGGGCGGCATATAAATATAAATATAAATATAAATATAAATATAAATATAAATATAAATATAAATATAAATATAAATATAAATATAAATATAAATAATATAAATATAAATATAAATATAAATAAATAAATAAATAACTGTGAAAAAGCCCAAGTCAGCACAGGTGCAAATTAACTCTTGGTTTACTACACTGAGTGTTATGAACCTGTCAGAGGGGCACAACTTTGAATCCAAACAATGTCTGGTTTACCAACTTAACAAACAAACTTGGTTTAATTACGGCGTCTGTTGCAGCTCTCTCCCTCGGTGCTTGTCGCCAGCCGCCAGCCAAACAAAAGTCACTGAGCATAGAATTTCGACATGGCAAATTCTGATTTTAGCCGTGCCGTTTTTGCTGCATTGGCAGTTAGTAATAATAATAATACTAACAGCCAGTAGATGGTTCCCAGCAGCTGAGATTTTTACAAGCCAGGCCTTGGGCTTTATCCTCCTGGAAAACTGCCAAAAGGGGTTTGGAAAGGAGGGGAGAAAAGTGGATTTATATATATATAAATATATATATATATATTGTCCCTTTTGAATTTCACCAGGTCAGGCCTGCCATATCAGCCAATGGATTAATGGGCTGTCTGGGCACCTAAAAGGGAGAAATAAAACGGCAGCGGAGATAAGAGGCCGTGGATCTAATCGAAATTCTCCTTTTAAACGCTTTTAAGGGCAGCTTTTCAACACAACCGGATGATTTGCAAATGTCGAATTTTATTAATTTGCCGATTCTTTTTGAATCGACCCTCAATTTTGAAGGAGGGGCGGAGGATGCGCAAAAATCCGCTTCGGTCTGTTTTGTGTGACATTGCGGTTGGTTTTCTGAGGCGTTTTTTCTCTTTTATGAGGAATTGGACTACAGGTTCCATCTCTCCCGAATAGTTTGGCCCAGGGAGGGAAGGAATTAGAGGCATTGTAGTCCAGGTTTCTTCGAGACATGTTTGGATGGCAGGACAGCCACCTTAGCCGGAGGTGGGTTTCGCATAATTTTACCACCGCACACCGAAAATGTGAGCCTGTGCGCGGACACGCTCGCTTTGCTTGCTCGCGCTCGCGGCGTAGAAAACGTGACTAAATAGGATGGCATAGCGCCAGGGTGGGTGGGGCAGGCCAGCCCACAGGTCGTCACTATTGGTTTATCTGAACCGATCCGAACCGGCTGAATACCACTGGTGATCTTAGCCTAGATCAGGAGTCAGCAACCTGTGGCTCTGGAGCCGCATTGTGGCTCTTTCTCCCCTCAGCTGTGGCTCCCTGTCACTAAAAATATGTGTCATAACTGCCAACGTATGACACCTGCCAGCACGCAATTTATTGAGCTTTTCAACCTCCGGTGGGCCAACCATGAATAAATCCAGGAAAAGAAAAGTTTCAGAAGAAAACAGAACGTTTAATTCAACTACATAGGCTAGTTTTGTGGCCGCTCGAGAAATAGTCAGGCACGGGAAGGGTTTTGTGGCTCCCGGTGTTTTCTTTTCTGTGGGAAACGGGTCCAAATGGCTCTTTGAGTGTTTAAGGTTGCAGACCCTTGGCCCAGATCTGATAGATCCTTTTGGACTACGAAATTGTATTCGAAAGCCAAAGGTTTCTTAGCTGTAGCTCACTTCATTGGAGGCATACAGGTAGTCCTCGCTTAATGACTGTTTCACATTATGGCGGACCTCGCCAAAACTACTTAGGACCTGGTTTTGGAGTTCTAATAACTGCACACCCACCCACCCACCCACCCACAAACACACCATGCCCATGTGATCACATTTTGGCACTTGGCAACCAGCTTCGTATTTATGACCATTTGTAGCATCCCGTGGTCCCATGACTTTTAGTTGTTAACCGAGACATTTGTTAATTGAGTTTTGCCCCGTTTTACAACTTTTTTTTTTGCCACAATTTTTAAGTGAATCACTGCAGTTGATAGGTTGATAATCCGGGGGTTAAGTCAACCCAGCTTCCCCACTGATTGGTTTTGTCAGAAGGTTGCAAAAGGGGGACATAGCAACGGTCGTAAGTATGAAGCAGTTGCCAAGCGTCTGAATTTTGATCGTAAGGATCTGCTGTGGTCGCAGCTGTGAAAAACGGTCACAGGTCCCTTTTTTTCAGGGCCATTGTAACTTTGGACACTAAATGAACTTAGTTTTTAGGGGTTTTTTAACCTTTTAAGTTTCAATAAAAATCCTATTAAAAAGAGAGAAATGTTTTGATACCGCTTAGTCAATCAATCAGAATAGAGCTTGGAGGTCCTCTAATCCAGCCTCCTATAACATTTCAGACAAGTGGTTGTCCAGTCTCTTCTTAAAAGCCTCCAGTGATGAAGTATCCATAACTTCTGGTGGCCAGCTGTTCCCCTGGTTAATTGTCCTCCCAGTTAGGAAGTTTCTCCTTAATTCCAAGATAGCTTCTCTCCTTGATTAGTTTCCATCTGTTGTTTCTTGTCCTGCCCTCAGGGGCTTTGGAAAATAATTTGACACTCCCCACCATCTTTGGGGTGACCCCTCAAACACTGGAAGACTGCTATCATCTTACCCCTGGTCCTTCTTTTCTCTAGACTAGCCAGAACCAAATCCTGCAACCGTTTTTCATATATTTTACTCTCCAAGACCTTTAATCACCCTTGAGTCCTATTGTCCAACTTGCATCCATTTTGCACCGAATTTGTCTTGCTGAGGGTGGTGTGGCTCCAGGGGTGGGATTCAGCCGGTTCGTATTGGTTCATGCGAATCGGTAGTTTTAACCTGTGGGTGGGCCTGCTCACCCGCCCTGGCTCTATGCCGCCTATTTAGCTGCAATTTTTAAGCCGCGTGCATATATGTGTGTGAATCTGCGAGGAAAGCGAATGCGCAGAAGGCCACATACACATGCGCTCACATTTTCAGTGCTGGGGCGAACCGGTTGTTAAATTCTGTGAAGCCCACTGTGTGTGGGTCCCACTGGAGGAAGAGTAAGAAAAGATGCTTCTTATCTTATATGATAATTATAAGTATTTATTAACAATTTGTAAGAGAGACTGCTGAGTTCACATAACATGCTTATGTGACTACAAAACCATGCTTACCATGGTTTTGTAGTCACATAAGCGGAGCTGGCAGTGGAGTCGAACAGTGAGGAGGCTGAGGAGGAACATGGGCCAGTCCTGGAGACTGGGGAAGGCCTGGATGAGGGCTCTGCGTCGGAGGCAGAGATGGGGCCAGGGCCATCTGGGAGCGATGCGCGGACTCCAGAGCCTCCAGAGTCGGACAGCAGAGAGGCAGAGGAACAGGAGGAGCCTGTTCCTAATTCATGCATGCGAAGAGCTGCCAGAAGGCAAGAGCAGCTGAAGCAAAAAGGACAACTCAGGAGTAAGGCCCGGAGATGATTGGCCCCTCCCAGAAGGCCTAAAAGAGCAGAAAAAAGCCCTTGGGTTCTTTGTAGAAACACAGCCTTGATTCCAGTGCTTCTTGTCAGCGTCTCTTGAATTTTGTTGGGGTTTTGCCAAGAAAAATCTTTGGCAGGTTGCCAAAGACATCAAAGGTTGGTGATAAGGGGGAAGAATTTGTTTTGGACTGTTTTCATAAAATAAGTTTGTTCAGGACTGAATTGTGTTTGGTAATCACCACTTCAATCACAAGACATGGGTTGGCAGAACATGTTACCCATTTTTCCTGTGACTCAGAGATCGTCCTCAACTTACGACCGACCGCTTAGTGACCATTTGAAGTTACGACCTACCTGAAAAAGAAGATTTGCGACCCAGATCCGAAGTTCTGGAAAGTCAGCCCTCTCTTCCGTGGTCATGGGACCATATTTCGAATGCTCAGCCAGCCAGATGCATTTACAATCATTTGCAGTGTCCCCATGATCACATGACCACGTTTTGTAATGCTGGTTTTGCCGAAAACCGGCACTTACTTCTGGTTATCGGCGAAACCATGCCATACATAGCAAACTATGGGTTTGTTTAATGACGGCGGCGTTCATTTAACAGCTGCAGCATGGTGAAGCGGTATATAAGTCAATTGCTATTGCTATTTGTTTTACAACCACACTTGTTCAATGGCTGCTACAAAAAATGTCCTATTTTACAACCATTAGGATTGGCGACTGTAATGGGCAGGCCTTGTTACCGTCGTAACTCGAGGACTCTTATTCTGTAATTATTCTGACTACTTGTAATACATTGAACCATAAACTAACAAAACCGACTGGGCGTAACGTGCTAAGACGCATACATGCACGCACACACAAAAACATACATGTAAGTGTCCGTTCCTAACCATACCAAAGTGATGAATTGTGCAATATGATGTCACAGTACAAGTCTGAAAAGGCGGAGCTTGTACAGTGACATCACATGCAAATAGTAAGGGGCGGAGTTTGTACGGCTGTGCAAGGACCCCTCCTCCCTGATTAATGAACATTAGATACATATTAAACAGATGTATGCATTAAATTTTATTTATTTATTGGTTAAATTACTGGGATTTCAAGAAAAAGAAAAAGAAAATACAATCACAGATGCAGTTTGTAGATGAAAACAGAAGAAATGTTGAATTCATTCTTTTCTTCTGATGGATATTCACGTTAAGACATTCTATCTTCTTAAGCCAACCTAGAACTCCGTGGAAATTTCCTGACAGTCGGAACAATTAACCCGTGGAACTACTTGCCACTAGAGGTTTTGCGTGCTGCAACCCTGGAGGTTTTTAAGAAGAGATCGGACAGCCACTTATCTGAAATGGTACTTGAGCAGAGGGTTAAGATTTAAGGACTTCAACTGGCAGAATTCTGGGAGTTGAAGTCCACAAGTCTTAAAGTTGCCAAGGTTGGATACCCCTGGACTAGATGACCTCTAAGTTCCCTTCCAACTCTGTTATTCTTTTATTGGATTTATATCCTGCCATAACCCATCGATTCAAACAGAGGATCGATTCACACAACAACCCATTTCACATGGCTCCTCATCAGCCAAAGGTTTTTATCCGGCAGAACCGGATTCACACGACACAACCAAATTGCAAGGAAACTCGGTTAGCGGCAAGCTGGCTTAGCGTTGTTGTGCAAAAAATGAATCTGCTTCCTTTCCCACCAAAATCTCCTAACTTGGCCACCTATACTTCCTGCCCAATTTGCTAAATCTGGCTCCTGTTAACCTCAGGCTATTCCGTGACTCATCCTGTCAAATCCTAAAAATGTGCAAACCTTCCAAAGGGGTTCATTTAAATAACCAGGTTAAGTGCCTGCTATAAACGCATTCACGTCCTCTTTAATTTGGTGTGGGGCCGATTATAGAAATGCAATCCACTGTTGCTCCGAAGGGCAGAAAAACAGGTTTCGAAGTCCCTTCCGGCCAAGAGCCTTAGGGAAATATAATTTAATTTCCTGCTTGCAAAAAACAAAAAGCAGGCAGATTTGGCACGACCCCAAATAAATTACGCTTCTCAAAAACGATTGTGCTCCATGAGCCTCGGCTGCATTTCGATCCACTGACTAGCCCCAGCTCCATCCCAAATCTTCATTAGGCCTGCATCCTAAATTGCAAAAAAATAATAATAAAAAAAATAGGGATATACAGGTTAAATCCTCGACTTCCAACCGTTCGTTTAGTGACCAAAGTCACTGAAAAAAAGTGACTTATGGCCAATTTTTCACCCTTATGACCGTTGCAGCAGCCTATGATCATGTTATCAAAATTCTGACAACGGGTTCGTATTTATGACCAGTTGCCGTTTCCCAAGATCAGGCCGTCCTCTTTTTGCGACCCGGCTAGGTGGCTCAGTGGCTAAGACGCTGAGCTTGTCGATCAGAAAGCAGTTTGGCAGTTTGGCGGTTCGAATCCCTAGTGTAGGCCTCCCACGTGAGCAGGGGGTTGGACTAGATGACCTCTAACTTCCAACTCTGTTACTGTTACTGTTTGACCTCGATGGGGAAGCCAGTTTCACTTAACAACCATGTTTACCAATGATTCACTTAGCAGCTGTGGTACGAAAGGTTGTAAAACGGGGCCAAAACTCACTAAAAACGTCTCACTTAGCAATATAAATTTGGGGCTCCATTTCTTTGGAGCAGCTGTGCAAAGGATTGGGGGGGAATTAAAATGGCAGAGGAAGGGATGCCTTTTTCCAGAAACCCAACCGTGCAATCAATAAAACCGACACTTATTTAATTCAAAAAGCTTTTTTATTTTTATTTTTTTAATCGTCGTTAATGTGATGGTTTAGGATTTTAGGGGAACGCCCGGCGAGGGCGCAAAAGCAGCGGCGCCACGGCGCATGCGCCGCCCGCCGCCCTTTGTTCCTGCCCGCGCTGACGTCGGACCGTCCATGATGTGCAGCTTTTGGCGGGAAGCGGCTGGGGGAGAGAGAGAGCGAGCCTCGGGGGAGGGGCGGAAGGAGGAGAGGGCGTGGCCGGAAAAGGGACGGGCGGGAGGAGAAAGAGGCGCGAAGGCGGGGCCAGGAAGGGACCGGCGCACAAAGAGCCGGAGGGAAAACCCGGAATGCGGAATCCTACCTAACGCGGAGCGGAGTGGTTTTCGAAGCCATGCGGATTTTAATTGGGAGGAGGGGAGCCTGAAAAAGTCCCTTATTTTGGGGTTGCTGAATGTGGGGGATTGAAGAACTGTTGCAGAAAGCAAAGGGTGCAAAGCGGCAAAGGGCGAGCGTGCCTCCTTTTGCATTGGTTAATCGTTGGTAGCTTGCAGTGGAGCCTCCAGCTTCGAAGGCACTCTATCTGAAACCGTTCCAAATGCAGCGCAAAGAGCTCTCTTTAAAAACATCCTGCAGCAGCTCTCCAATTCTGAAAAACAAACAAAAACAACCTAGCCCAACCTGTAATTCTGCTGTTTTAACAATAATTGCACAATCTGTTGTTGTTTTTTTCATAATCCAGATGTCCAAAAAGTGGAAGAGCGGAGTTCCGAATCAAAATATGCAATGCAGCCCAGATGCAAACCGTGCACCTTCGTACAGAGGGGGGGGGGAAAAACGTGGGTCCCGCTGTAAAAAATAATAATAATTCAGGATGCAGAAATTAAAAAGGAGCAAAAATTAAGCAGGTTGAGACAGCTAGGGGAGTGCCCCTTGTTAGCTGAGGGCATCCAAACCAAGTTTGAATCGAATGGCAAGGTTTACATTTGCCAAATGCATCAATGCGGTTTTCATTGACCCGGCATGGCACACCGGGTTGTGTGAAGGCAGTCATTGAAGCTGCGAGGAAGGCCGTATTAAAAAAAAAAAAAAACTTGGCAAAGATGGAAAGTGCTAATGGAAGCCGAAAGGTTTTAATGAAGGTGCCAGCCCGTGTCTTTCTCGGAAGGAAAAAGGACCGCAAATTTTTGTTGAAAAATTGCTTGTAACACTGTACTTAACATACTACCGGCCAGTGGTGTTTCTGGAGGGTTGACCAAAAATATAAATAAATAAAATTATAAACCAGATGTTGAAAGCAATGAAATAACCAGTAACACCGGTAGAATTACTGGTTTGGAACAAACAGCTTTTACAACCAGCCCTTTGGATCTGCCGGGCTTCCGGTTGTGGTTGCACAGCAAAGCTGAACCAATTAGGAGAAAGCCCGTATATTTATTTAAAGTCAAGAGGGTGGGTGATAATTGTGATCAAAGGGTAGATGATTTGCATTTGTTTCATCTAATGACGGCCGTTGCCTTTTGGAGGCTGGCTGGAAAAGAGGCAGGGCCCAACCGACGGGCGAGAAAGACTCGAGAAGAAGGAAGGAAGAAAAAGAGAACAGCAAAAAATGAAAATTATAACTAAAGAGAGCAGAGCCTTGTGGGATTGTAAAAAAAAAAATGTCAAAGGAGTGGACACCACAGGGTAATCCACGCGCCATCCGTTTTTGTGTTCAAAGTCAGAACGGCACTCAGTAAAGTGGCTTATGATCGTTTTTCACACTTGGGACAGTTGTAGCATCCCCGTGGTCATATCGTTTACGTTCGGGTGCTTGACAAGTGACTCACATTGACGACGGTTGCCGTTTCCCAAAGCACCTGAAGGCCAGAGAAGGAACAATGGATGGAAACTGATCAAGGGGAGAGAGTCAACCTAGAAAGAAGGAGGAATTTTTCTTGACGGTGAGAACAATCATCCGATGGAATAGAAGTTGTCTTCGGAAGTTGTGGGAGCTTCATCCCTGGAAGCTTTCAAGAAGAGACGGGACGGCCATCTGTCAGAAATGGTGTAGGGTCTCCTGTTTGGGTGGGGGGTTTGACTAGTCCAGTGTTACTCAACCTTGGAAGCTTGAAGATGGGTGGACTTCAACTCCCAGAATCCCCCAGCCAGCGGCTGGGGGATTCTGGGAGTTGAAGTCCACCCATCTTCAAGCTACCAAGGTTGAGAAACACGACTAGATGATCTACAAGCTCCCATCCAATTCTCCTTGTTCTGTTACTACCTGGATGAAGACGGGTAGAGCTTGAATTCGCAGCTACGGTCCTGATTTTTTCGATCACTTGAGAACGTTTCAAAGGAAAGGCTATACATAACCACAGATTTCGGTACTGGAGTTCGCTGACGGTCCAGTTGTGTGTTAGTGCGTGCCGGGTAGGAGGGAAACAAAGCTGACCTTAGTGTCGCAGCAGCGTGCAAATATCTGAGCCCTGAGACGTAGGTCCGTGAGCGTGGCAATTCAGCGGTGATCTCATTGCACGAGGGTCGTCGTTGCAAACGCCGCCTGTCGCCTTTGCAATCGTGAAATAAAGTTTTAATTGTCCTCTGGTGGTTTACATAAAAAAAAAAGAGAAAGAGAGAGAGAGACGGAATCTAATTTTGCCTTCCTGCACACCCCGAAATGCATCATCATAAAAGATTAGGTTAAGAGCTCTTGTCATCGAAGAGTGAGAATTAAAATTATTTTTAATCCCGGTGGGAAAAAAAGAACAGAATAATAAAGAGTTGGAAAGGACCTTGGGAGTCTTCTAATCCAACTCTGGCCCAAGGCAGGAGACCTTATATCAGAGATGGTATTCAACCGGATCGAACTGAATCACGTGAACTGAATCACCGGTAGCAGAAATCGCGAGTGGGCAGCCTAATTGCTGTGGCTCTATGCCATCCTATTTAGGCACTTTTTGAGGCTGGGTGCATGCATGGGGGGCACTTGCCTTGCTGCATCCTTGCACCGATTGGCTGGCTGCGAATTGTCCGGGGTGGCCAAAAGTCCGACATGAACTGTACTTCGATGAATGGGCCGCGGTGAAGGGACTGGGCACGGAGGAGCCAGGACCAATGTGCCATGCTGGGGAAGGACTAGCTGAGGAGAAAGGACAGCTGTGTTTCCCTAGGCCAGAGATCAGCAACCTGCGGCTCTGGAGACTCATGTGGCTCTTTCACCCCTCTGCTGCGGTTCCCTGTCACTCAAAATAGGCCTCACAACCACCAATGTGCGACACACGCTGGCACATGGTTTATTGAGCTTTTCGACCCCTGGTAGGCCAAGCATGGATCAATCCAAGAAAAGAAAAGTTTCAGAAGAAACCAGAACGTTTAATTCAATTACATATTCTAGTTTTGTGGCTGCTCAAGAAATAGTCAGGCATGGGAAAGTTTTTTTTTTTCTTAATTTGATTTATATGCCGCCCTTCTCCGGAGACTCAGGGCGGCTTACAATGCGTTAAGCAATAGCCTTCATACTTTTGTATATTTATATTTATACAAAGTCAGCTTATTGCCCCCAACAAACTGGGTCCTCAGTTTACCCACCTTAGAAAGGATGGAAGGCTGAGTCGACCTTGAGCCTGGGGAGATTTGAACTTACAGTAATTGCAGGCAGCTGAATGTTCTTTCTTTCTTTCTTTCTTTCTTTCTTTCTTTCTTTCTTTCTTTCTTTCTTTCTTTCTTTCTTTCTTTCTTTCTTCCTTCCTTCCTTCCTTCCTTCCTTCCTTCCTTCCTTCCTTCCTTCCTTCCTTCCTTCCTTCCTTCCTTCCTTCCTTCCTTCCTTCCTTCCTTCCTTCCATTCTTTCTTCTTCTTTTTTTAATTTGATTTATATGCCGCCCTTCTCCGGAGACTCAGGGCGGCTTACAGTACGTTAAGCAATAGCCTTCATACTTTTGTATATTTATATTTATACAAAGTCAGCTTATTGCCCCCAACAAACTGGGTCCTCAGTTTACCCACCTTAGAAAGGATGGAAGGCTGAGTCGACCTTGAGCCTGGCTGGGATTGAACTCGCAAGTAATTGCAGGCAGCTGGATTTAAAATGCTGCCTTTGTAGGAGGCGTTACTCCCCTACGCTACTCAGGCTCCTTTTGTGGCTCCCGGTGTTTTCTTTTCTGTGGGAAACGGGTCCAAATGGCTCTTTTGAGTGTTTAAGGTTGCCGACCCCTGCCCTAGGCGGGTGGTGGCATCTTGGCCAGGACCGGTGCAAGGTGCCAGCTCCCTCCCAGGGATAAGCCGATTGGGGGGTGTGGGGCAGAGAGAAAGCCAGAGCTTAAGTGCTTGGCTAAGAAAGCAGACGCCAGCGCTATGGACTCGGAGGCCAGCCCTCTGTTCAGAGCACACAAGCTTTACACGGAGTCTTATCTACATCGGATGCCCGCTGTCGTCCCCAGTGGGAAGCAGCCCAGGTGATGACGATCTTCTGGAAGGCAGTCCAATAATTAATGATAATTCTAGGTTGCAAGCAGAGGTATTCAGCCGGTTCGGGCAAAGCAGCTGTGGTGACCTATCACTGCATTTTTGATGCCGCATGAATGCACAGAGAGGATGTCGTGTACGAGCGAATTGCTGTGTTGTTTGACATCGCACGCATGTGTGGATGGCGTGTGCGCGAACGAAGCAACTGCGTGTGTGAGCACACACTCACATTTCCGGTGCTGGGCGAACCGTTTGCTGCAGTATGTGTAACCCACCTCTGATTGCAAGGCCCGGCGGTAGGAGAGCACAACAAGGTGAATTTGTACGCTCAACACCACCGTGGCTAATGATCGCAGGGCTGGCCCTGCTCTTAAGCTGAGCCCCGGGCAGGAAAAACAGGTCCTGATCTGGATGGATCCCAGATTGTAATCAGATTGCCGGGATCTGTCATCTGCCGGCTTTCAACCGCTTGATTTCTAGGTATAAAACACGGCCCAGCCTGCATTGGCCAGCCTCAGTCTGGGTGCAGGCCATGAGGTTATAATGGCCCCTGTGTTGAAAGCAGAGATGGGTATTTTACATCCCCGCCTCCCGGCCACCTCCGGCTCTTTAGCTGACCCTTTCAGGCCCAGTACACTTATAATTAAACAGATTAACAGAGTTGGAAGGGGTCTTATAGGTCATCTAGTCCAACCCTCTCTCAAGCAGGAGACCCTCCACCATTTCTGACAGATGGCAGTCCAATCTTTTCTTGAAAACCTCCAACGATGGAGCCCCCCACGACTTCTGGAGGCCAGTCGTTCCACAGGTTAATTGTTCTCACCGTTAAGAAATGAGTTGTTCTTTTGTCCTTGTCCTTCAGGTGCTTTGGAGAATAGCTTGACCCCCTCTTCTTTGGGGCAGCCCCTCAGATATTGAAACACTGCTCTCATGTCACCCCTAGCCCTCCTTTTCATTAAACTAGACATACCCAATTCCTGCAACCGTTCTTCGTATTTTTTAGCTTCCAATCCCCTAATCCTCTTCGTCACTCTTCTCTGCACGCTTTCCAAAGTCTCAACATCTTTTTTTAAATTGTGGTGACCAAAACTGGATGCAGTATTGCAAGTGTGGCCTTACCGAGGCCTTAGGAAGAGATCTACTAATACTTCAGGATGATCTTGAGTCTATCCCTCTGTTTATGTAGCCTAGGATTGAGTTGGCTGCTCCACACCGTCGGCTCATATCCCCGAGGTGCTTTTTCAAAAGGCAAAAGTGGACTTGGTTTTTCCCTGAGGACGTTTCGCTTCCCATCCGAGAAACTTCTTCAGTTCTGACTGAATGGTGGAAGACGGAAGGATTTATACTGCAAAGGAAACATCCACAAGGAAAAACAAATAAAAGTCCAGAAGAACCTTGGTGGCGCAGCAGCTTAAAGGGGTGTTAAAGTGACACCAGCTGCCTGCAATTCCTGCAAGTTCGAATCTCACCAGGCTCAGGGTTGACTCAGCCTTCCATCCTTCCGAGGGAGGTAAAATGAGGACCCGGATTGTGGGGGCAATAAGCTGACTTTGTATAAAAAAGAACACCGCTTAGGGGGGGCCCGAAAGCCCTACTAAGCAGGTATATACAAAAGTATGAAGGCTATTGCTTAACGCATTGTAAGCCGCCCTGAGTCTCCGGAGAAGGGCGGCATATAAATTAAATTTCAAAGTATCCTTTTGAAAAAGCACCTTTTGGGACAATCATGACCTGGATAACTGAGAATCTCCATAAACCTTTTGCTACCTGATATTTAAGTTATTGTCCACTAGGATTCTAAAATCTCTTCCGCAGTTATTACTATAGGTCTGTGATGGCGAATCTATGGCATGCGTGGCGCAGATGGCACGCGGGGCCATATCTGTGGGCACACGAGCTTTGCCCTAGCTCAGGTCGTGCGCTGGCCAGCTGGTTTTCGGGCCTTCCGGGCCCACTGGAAGTCGGGAAATGGGCCGTTTCTGGCTTCCGGAGAACCTCCGGGGTGGATGGATGGGGAAGGCTGCTTTCGCCCTTCCCCAGGCTCCAAGAAAGCCTCTGGAGCCTGGGGAGGGTGAAAAAACGGGCCTACTGGGCCCACCGGTAACCTTTTTGCCATCGTGTGCCAAAAGCAGGGGGATGCGGAGGGGGTTGTGTGTACATAGGCGGGGGGCATTGAATTATGGGTGTGGGGACGCGGGCGCGTGACCCCCTGCACTCCCCCTGCAAAAAGGTTAGCCATCACTGCTATAGGTAATCCTCAATTTATGACGACAATTGAATCCAAAATGTCTATTGCTGAGTGAGTTTTGCTCGTTTTAGGACTTTTCTTGCCACATTTGTTACGTGAATCACCGCGGCTGTTAAATTAGTAACACGGTTGTTAAGTGAATCTGGCTACCCCATTCACTTTGCTTCTCAGAAGGTAGAAAAAGGGGTGCATATGACATGACCCGTGGGACACTGCAACCGTCATAAATGTGAGTCAGTTGCCCAGTATGCAAATGTGAATTATGTGTGACCATGGGGGATGCTGCAACAGTCGTAAGTGTGAAAAACGATCATTTTTTTCCAGTGATGCTGTAACTTTGGACACTAAATGAACTGTTGTAAGTCGAGGACTACCTGTGTTGAGCCAGGTACCATTAGGCCCACGAGACCTGCAAGGATTGCTTTTGTTTTGTTCCCCCTTTCAATTTACCCTTTTTTAATTTTGTATATAACTATTATTCTTTATAAAAACAAACAAATATTTAGTACATCTGTCGCCCCCTCCCTGTGACACTCTCGGTGTTATCTTCAATTGTTCTTCTTCTTCTTCTTCCAAAAACGGAACTTTCTTCTATCTTGATCTTTATACAAACCATTTTAATGCCTCCTTACTAAAAAAACAAAATTCTGCCTATCAAATTTTTAAATATAATCATAAAACTTTTTTTTAAAATTACATTTCTATGCCGCCTTTCTCTGGAGACTCAGGGCGGCTTACAATGCGTTAAGTAATAGCCTTCCTACTTTTGTATATTTATACAAAGTCAGCTTATTGCCCCCACAAACTGGGTCCTCAATTGACCTACCTTAGAAAGGATGGAAGGCTGAGTCAACCTTGAGCCTGGGGAGATTCGAACTTACAGTAATTGCAGACAGATGAATGTTAATAACAGGCTTTAGTCTGCTTTTAGCCTGTTGAGCTATCCATGCTTTTATCTTCTATATCTCTTTTCCAACCAATAATAGAAACAGTTCCATATTCTATAATGCTCTATCTCTTCCCTATCTTTAATCCTTAAAGTCAATCTATTCATTCCTTTCAATTTACCTATGTGTGTGCGTGCCTATACACCTGTTGTTTCAGCCCTCCACAACAGTGCCAGTTTCACATGTGGGAAAATTAATTGCCCACCCCTGGGTTAGAGCCAAGGTGATTCTCAGGGAAGGGAGGAGTCACAGAGGTGCGGGGGGCTAGGCCTCACCTTGGGGACGTCATGCCTGTTCTAGCATGTCATTCACAGGGGTGGCGAAGGATGCTAAAATTATAGCCACAGCTCTGAATGCGCTGGGTAGCAGGTGGCCCTGTTTGAGTTGCTTTGCAGGTCACAAGCAGCTCTTCTAAGGCGCTGCATTTCCAGGAGACCGACAGGCCAGATTACAGGTAGTCCTCAATTTAGGACCACAATTGAGTCCCAAATTTCTGTTGTTAAGTGAGACACGTGTGAAGTGGAATTTTTTCCCCGTTTTGCCACCATTCTTGGTCCGGTTGTTAAGCGAATCGTTGCAGTTGTAAAATATTATGGCTTCTCCAATTGACTTTTCTCGTCAGAAGGTCGCAAAAGGGACACGTCGTAAATATGAACCAGCAAGGGGTTCTCTGCCTAGTTGCTGAGGTGGGCGTGGCCATGGTGGGCGTGGCCTAGTCGGCCTCCTGCACTATGGTGGGGGGGCGAGTGCATTTTTGCCCTCCCCAGGCTCCAGAGGCCCTCTGGAGGCCAGTTACCAGAACTTCCAGTAGGATGGGTTTTCGCCCTCCCTGAGTCTCCACATGCGCCCTGCACTTGCCTGCATCCAAAATGGGCCGTATGGGGACTCCTGGGAGGGGAGGGTGGGGCCAGCCAGGAGTGGGATTTGGGGGTTCTCCGAACCGCACAGAATCTTAGAGGTTCTCCCAAACCTCTGCGAACCTCCAACAGCCCAACTCTGGTCGGAATTATGATCATGTGACCACAGAGAGGCTGCATCGGTCGTAAGTGTGAAAATCGGGCATAAGTCATTTTTTCCGGGGCCGTTGTAACTTCAAACAGTCACTAAATGAATTGTTGGACTACCTGTACAATATGACACATGTCCCGCTAAAAGGATTCCATCAAATGTGGATTGCTAAACTCTGTCTCGCCACCGGATGGCAGCAACGAGGCTCAGAAGGTTTTAATTCATTTATTTATATCCTGCTTTTATTTTTTTTTTTTTTATAAATGAGATGAATGAATATACCTAATATTATTCCACTAAAAGGCGGCCACAACTGTGGGATTGAAAACCCGATCACGCAATTGTGGCTGTCATTTTGTGTTTAGTGATCCCTGCATGACCACCGTGTTCGACTTACTTCATTTAGTGACCAAAGTTGCAACACCATTGAAAAAACGTGACAGGTGACCGTTTTTCACACTTACGGCCCGTTGCAGCATCCCTGAGGTCATGTGATCAAAATTCAGACACCTCTCAACCGTCCAGCTGTGGCCGTAAGTCGAGGACTTTCTCTACATGAAATGGATCACAGTTTGCAGACCTAACAAGATCCATCTTCACTGATGCTCCCCAAACCAGAGATATTATATTTCAAAGCATCGGTTCCTAATACTGAAACCGGAAAGTGGGTTGGCTTTACAGTTTCTTGGGGGTGGTTCACCATCCTTTCGCTTCCCTTCTGGCACCCTTTATCTTGGCTTTCCACTTCTCTCTTCCAACAGCTGACAAATAACCGGAAAGCTGGTGTCGTTGTGATACCAGGGTTTCATTTGAAACATCCTGCTAGCGTATATTCTAAAACTATTCTGGCAACCAACTTCTTGCAGCAAAATTGGTAAGCTGTTATCTTCTACGTGTTTTTTTTTTTTACTGTATAGATTTTAATAGAAATTAAAATTTAAAAATAAGAATAAAAAGAAGCAATCAGAAAAAAAGAAAGTAGATAAGAAAGAGAAAGAAAAAAGAAGGAAGGAAGGAAAGAAAGAAAAAAAGAAAAGGAAGAGAAAGAAGGAAGGAAAAGGGAAATGGAGGAGAGGAATAAGGAAGTAATGAAAGAGAAAGAAAGGAAAGAAGGAAGGAAGAGAAAGAAAGCAAATGAAGAGAATAAGGAAGGAAAGAAAAGAGAGGAAGGAAATGGATGAGAGAAATGAGGAAGTAATGGAAGGAAGGAAGGAAGGAAGGAAGGAAGGAAGGGAGAAAGAAAAAGAAAGAAAGGAAGAAAAAGAAAGAAAGCAAATGAAGAGAAGGAAGGGAGAGAGAGAGTGAGAGAAAGGAAGAAAGAAAGAAGGAAAGAAAGAAAGAAGGAGCAAATGAAAAGAAGGAAGGGAGAGAAAGAGAGAAAGAAAGACAAAGAAAGAAAGCAAATGAAGAGAAGAGAGGGAGGGAAGAAGGAAGAGAGGAAATGGATCAGAGGAAGAAGGAAGGAAGGAAGGAAGGAAGGAAGGAAGGAAGAAGGAAGGAAGGAAGGAAGGACTGAAATTAATGCCTTCTTTCTTTGGTGCAGATATAAATAAAAATGCACCCAACTTACTCTGAGTTTAAGAATAGTCTTATTAGTTCTATAGTCCCACATAATTCTAATAATGAAATCCCCAAATCAAGGTTTCATTCCTTTTCCCTCAGTATCTCACAAAAATCTTAAGACTGGTTCCCAAGTCAAAATAACATTAATCGAAGTCTTTTCTTGAATCAAAACTGTCAATTTTTCCGTCTCGGCCAATTCCATTATTGGACACATGTTGAAGCAAAAGTAAAACAGAGCTGGGCAAAAACAAAGGCATCTCAAGATATTTTAAAAACATACATTTTCTTAACCAGCTTTTTCCTTTCCCCCCTCTAAATCAGTGTTTCTCAACCACGGCAATTTTAAGAGGTGTGGACTTCAACTCCCAGAATTCCTCAGCCAACATGGCTGCCTGTTTGGTGGCCTCATTTGCCTAAACCTACCTGTCTGGTTGCCCATTCCTGAAGTACAGGTAGTCCTTAACTTTCCTTAGTGCCGTTGTAATGTCAAATGGTCACTAAACGAACTGTTGTAAGTCGAGGACTACCTGTACAACATTTGACTTGCCCCAAACTCTAAGCCAGGGGTTTCAAACTCAAGACCCGCGGGCCAGATCCGGCTTGCGAGGTGTTTAGATCTGGCCTGTGGGGCACCCTGGAAACAGTGAAGGACCGGCCGGCGGTGCCTCTGCCAGCAAAAATGGGCTCCCAAGCTCCGTTTCCGGCTGCAAAGGCCTTCTGCAACCGTCTGCCAGCTTGATACTACTGCAGGTCGCTACTCCCAATTCGCCCGAACCGGTCTGAACCAGTTAAATACCACCTCTGGCCACCTGCTACCCAGCACATTCAGACCTGTGGCTATAATTTTAGCATCCTTTGCCACCCCTGTGAATGGCATGCTAGAACAGGCATGACATCCCCATGGTAAGGCCTACCCACCCTCCCCTGCCGTGACTCCTCCCTTCCCTGAGAATCACCCTGGCTTTAAAGCAGGGGTGGGCAATTAATTTTCCCAAGGGTGCTACATGAGGCCTTTGCAGCTGGAAACGGCGCTCAAAAGCCCATTTTTGCTGGCGGAGCATTTGGGCTGCCACAAGCGCCCCCAACATGAGTGACATCGAACAGGCTGTGCCCACTCTGGCCACACACATACCAGCCCCCCGCTTCCTCCAAGGTCAAACACAACCATGATGGGGCCCATCAACGAAATCGAGTTTGACAACCCTGCTCTAAGCTATGAGCTCATCAATAACACACGCAGACAGAGAAACACGCGAACCCCACGAATCCGTCTTTCTGCTGGAGCTCCCTTTTTCCCCCAGCCGCCTTCAGGCTCATCCTGCTCCTTCTCGACAAGCCGAAACCTGCAATGCGCCACATTCGCAAGAGAAGCACAATATTGATCATTTGCAACCGGCATGCAAAGACAGACGGTGTGGGCGTCGAAGGCCTGGGCTTCTCGCCAAGCCTGCCCAGGATCGTTTACGGCAGCTTGATGGGCTCGCCACGATTTTCTTTTGTGTATCTCGACGCAGAAGCCGGCTTCGGAAAGGGCCTTGATGAGGTTTCCGATAATGTGCTCAAATGGCCTCGCTGGATCGCTGCAGTACTCAGGGTGGGGGGGGGGGGGAGAAACCAGGTTTGCCACGACTTCGTTTAGGCACTCTGGGTCATGGTTGCCGACCGCATGGAACTTTGTCTACAGTGGCAAAAGGACCTCGGTGGAGGGAGAGCACAGCAAGGTGGAGAAATAGCCAGATTCATTTCATCACTTGACACCGAGCGTATTTCCACTCTAAAAGTTTTCAGGATATCGTGAAATTTTATTTTTATTCGATTTGTTTATCTGATTTTAACCCCAGCTTTAGTATTTTATAAATAAAGGTGGCAAATATCTAATGCTCTGCCTATTTTCTCCAACACATGTCTTCGTGTCTAATGCAGGACTAGAATTCACCGTCTCCAGGTAATTGGCCCAAGGTCATCCAACTGGCTTTCATGCTTAAAATGGGACTAGAATTTACCGATTCCTGGTGATTGTGCCAAAGTCACCCAGTTGGCTTTCGTGCCTAAAATGGGATGAGAACTGGGTGACTTCGGCGATTGGCCCAAAGTCAGCTAGCCAGCTTTCATGCCTGAGATGGGACTGTTATGGAAGAAAGGATATAAGAGACATCCCAAAGAGCAGCTAGAGTCAGGTTTATTTTGCGCAAAATAGATTCAGAATCAGAGTTGTATCTGAAAGTTCTGAATGGAGGGTCCATCTTTACACAACGTCTTTTATACAGTTTGGAACAAAGGATTCTTGCCGTCACAGTAACTTTCCATACATTGACATTTCTTAATTATTACAGTTTTACATCGTCCTTGCCAAACAATCATAATTCTTCTGTAAGTCACTGGAGCATAAGTTCAAATTATCTTCTTGTCGAAGGACAAATTTTAGCCCATATGGGTATCCATGACCTAACCACCTCTAGCTATATGTCTTTTAGGTTTGTTCCTTTTTTCTGACAAGTTAGGGGGCCTCTTTAGAGTGTTAAAGGAAATTACACGTTGGCTTTGTATTCTCTGCAGCTGCACATATTTCTTGTCTTCAGAATATAGTTGCTTTTAGAATATTTTTTAGAATACAGTGAATATAAAGTTATCCAGCGGTCATCTATCCGCTCCTACTTTAGGACTAGAACTCACTGTCTCCTGCTGATTGGTCCTAACTCACCCAGCCAGCTTTCATACCTAAAGCAAGACTAGAACTCACAGTCGCCTGCTTTCTAGGCCAGCACCTTAACCACTACATCGGACACCATCAAAGTCTCGCTGGAAAGCTTGAAACACAGAAAGAAGGAGCAGCAGGATGAGTTTGCACAAAAGGAAGTCAAAAAAATCAAGATGGCGCACTGACAGCTGGACGGTCAATGCCCTGTCCCATTTTTTTGACTTGATCTCCTCAAATCCAACCCTTGGCCGTTCCGTGAAATACAATCAAGGAAGAAATTTTCAGCGTAGGTTATTCCCAGGGGTGAGCTGCTGGGAGTTTGCAGGGGTTCGGGAGAACCTCTAGCTAAGATTCTGTGCAGTTTGGAGAACCCCCAAATCTCACTCCTGGCTTAAAAGTGGGCGAGTAGCACCCAGTGTCCCACAGCTGTGGCGAAAAAGGTTGCAAAACGGAGCAAAACTCTCTCAAGAAACTGTCTCGTTAGCAACAGACATTTCGGGCTCGGCTGCGGTCGTTAAGTCGGGGACTTCTTGGATTCTGCAAAGCATGCAGCTGGCAGGAAAAACCAAGCCGTTATCATTTGTATCCATGCATTCTTCTCCTAAGTTAGTGTTTTTTTCTTTTGCAGTTGGTGGGCAGAGCCGGAGGGATTAAATGGTATCATTGAACAGGAGACCAGCCGGGGAGGGGATGCGGTCTGGCTGAAGTCCAGACCGAAACATCTCAAGGTCATTACTTGACTGCCAACCCTGAGCTTATGCTGATTAAATAGCTTTAGCCTGAGCTGGGCTGTCTTCTTTTTATTTTATTTATTTTATTTTAATTTGATTTATATGCCGCCCTTCTCCGGAGACTCAGGGCGGCTTTCAGTGCGTTAAGCAATAGCCTTCATACTTTTGTATATATTTATACAAAGTCAGCTTCTTGCCCCCACAAACTGGGTCCTCAATTTACCCACCTTAGAAAGGATGGAAGGCTGAGTCGACCTTGAGCCTGGCTAGGATTGAACTCGCAGAATTACAGGCAGCTGGATGTTAATTGCTGCCTTTAGTAGGAGGCATTAGCCCCCTACGCTACTCAGGCTCCTTCTAACTGCACACGTAAAAGGCAGAGCTCCAGGGAATGGTGAGTGGGTGAGAGAGGGTCTTTTCTCAACTCTGCCCCTCATTGGTCATGGAGGGAGGGGGCTTTTGCATTGAAAGCAGTTTCTCTGGACCAGGGAGTATGGATATGGCCAGTGGTGGGATTCAGCCAATTCGCACCACTTCGGGAGAACCGGTTGTTAACTTTCTGAGCAGTTTGGCAAACTGGTTGTTGGAAGAAATCATTAGAACAGAGAACCGGTTGTTAAATTATTTGAATCCCACCACTGGATATGTCTAGTCTGATGAAAAGAAGGACCAGGGGTGACATGATAGCAGTCTTCCAAATATCTCAGGGGCTGCCCCAAAGAAGAGGGAGTCAAGCTATTCTCCAAAGCACCTGAGGGCAGGACAAGAAGCAACGGGTGGAAACTAACCAAGGAGAGAAGCAACTTCAAATTAAGGAGAAATTTCCTAGAAGTGAGAACAACTTGCCACAAGTGGAACTACTTACCACAAGAAGTTGTGGGAGCTCCATCACTGGAGGTTTTTAACAGATAACGATTAACAAAGTTGGAAGGGACCTTGAACGTCATCTAGTCGAACCCCCCCCCCCCAAAAGCAGGAGACCCTACACCATTTCTGACAGAAGGCAGTCC
>JAWJVD010000036.1:586248-815336 GCA_038048745.1 Coluber constrictor foxii
TTCTGTTTCGGGTGAAACTGCCTTTCGGCAGCTTGGAGAGAGTGCATCAGGGTGTGATCGAGCTATGCACATGTGGCTTTCCTGGCATGGGAAGAGCTGAATGGAGAAAGGAGGTTCAGCTGTGGCTGAACCAGAAACCAGAACCAGAAAGGAGCCTGAGTAGCGTAGGGGAGTAATGCCTCCTACAAAGGCAGCATTTAAGATCCAGCTGCTGCAATTACTTGTGAGTTCAATCCCAGCCAGGCTCAAGGTCGATTCAGCCTTCCATCCTTTATATGGTGGGTAAATTGAGGATCCAGTTTGTTGGGGGCAATAAGCTGACTTTGTATAAATATAAATATACAAAAGTATGAAGGCTATTGCTTAACGCATTGTAAGCCGCCCTGAGTATCCGGAGAAGGGCGGCATATAAATCAAATTAAAAAAACAACAACACCCACTTTAAAGCACAGTTTAACCCAGTTTCTGACTTCTCTGCAAATCAGGCAGGTGGGAAGCTCCAAAGCCAGGAATGCTACCATCCAGAGCAGGGACTTCCCTCTCGGGATGCTTTCTTCCAATATTTGAGGGGCTGCCACAAAGAAGAGGGAGTGGGGCAGGGGTGAAATCTACTTACCTTCCCTAGTAGTTCGGAAGCATGCGCGCGTGCGATTATCGCATCCAATTTTGGACCCTCTGTGCATGGAGAAAGCCTTCTGCGCATGCGCAGAGGGTCAAAAACATGTTACTTCCTGGTTAAAACCAGGAAATAACAACATCTGGGTGGGTGGGCGGAGCCTCGTGCTGCCACCGCTACCGGTTCACTGAACCACCCATTGCCGCTGCTATAGATTCGCCCGAACCGGAGCGAACTGGTAGCATTTCACCTCTATTCTCCAAAGCCCCTGAAGGCAGGACAAGAAGCAACGGGTGGAAACCAAGCAAGGAGAGAAGCAACCTTAGAACTAAGGAGAAATATCCTGAGAGGGAGAACGATTAACCAGTGGAACAAATTGCCACTAGAAGTTGTGAATGCTCCAACACTGGAAGTTTTTCAAGAAGAGATGGCTGGCTCAGGAATTCTGGGAGTTGAAGTCCACAGGTCAAAAGGATGCTATAGTTGCTCACCCCTGGTATAGGGTCTCTGCTTGGGCAGGGGGTTAACAGAATAACATAGTTGGAAGGGAGCTTGGAGATCTTCTAGTCCAACTGCAAGCTCAGGCAGGAAACTACACCATTTCATTCAAATGGTTATCCAATATCTTCTTAAAAACCTCCTGTGTTGAAGCATCCATAACTTCCGGAGGCAACTTCTGTTCCACTGATTAATTGGTCTAAATGTCAGGGAATTCCTCCTTAATTCTAGGATGCTTCTCTCCTTGATGAGTTTCCATCCGTTTCTTCTTGTCCCGCCTTCAGGGGCTTTGGAGAATAGGTTGACATCCCCCTCTTCTTTGTGGGAAATAGAACTGGAAATAAAATAGCATCTGGAACAACTCAGGGTATGAAAAGAAAGAAGCCGATAAAAGAATATAGCTCAGGGTTGAAATGAGGGATGGGTGTACTCTGTGCTTAGTGGGGTTTTTTTTTGCAGATGTTTTCATTACCCAACTAGGTAACATTATCAGTGCTAGAAGGGAACGGGGAGTGCAGAGAGGAAGAGGAGGAGGAGGAGGAGGCAGACCTCAAAACTGCCCACCCTCAATTTCCACGACTGGTTCAAACCGGCTGAATACCACCCCTGGCGAAAGGATGCTAAGAAGGAGACCATGGGTGATGGAAAGACCCACCGAAGCCAGAGAGAGAGAGAGAGAGAGAAAACTAAAAACTTCCATTTTCTTGGCTTCTCCTCTCTGCGTTCATTGGGGAAGAAAATTCTACTTCTTCCTGATTAGAAAGGAAATGGGTTCCCTCGGGAGGCGAGATCTGATTTCCCCAGCTCGGTTTCCAGGCTACCGTAAGGCTCTGAGACGAGAGTTCGACAGATGGTTTGCGAATTCGCTAGCTGCCCGGCGAGCTCTGCCCTGCTGCCTTCTGGCTCCGAGATTAAAATTGCAGCAATCCTTCCCCCCCTCCAACCTCCCCCATGGGAGAGAAAAGAATAATAAGAGTTGGAAGGGACCATGGAGGTCTTCTAGTCCAACCCCCTGAAATGCTTCATTTAAACCTTCTTGGATTTCCTTTAGAGTTATATACATATTCTGTCCTGGAGTACAAACACAGATAAAAGAATAACAGAGTTGGAAGGGACCTCGGAGATCTTCTAGTCCAACCCTTTGCTTAGGCAGGGGACCCTACCAGACAAATCGTTGTCCAATTTCTTCTTAAAAAGAAATAAAAACAGCCGTCACACGTGCAAAGGCTCCATTTATCCCCAGAGCCCTTTCTAAAGGCACCGGCATAAGTGGTAGGATTCAGCTGGTTCTCTCCGATTTGCACGAACTGGTAGCGGCGACTGTGTGAGGCTCCGCCTACCTGCCTGGACGTAATGCACAACTACCACGCATGCTTACATTTGTAAATCAATAGGGAAGATAAGTGAATCCCACCTCTGACCAGCGTGTCCCGCCGGCTGACCAGTTGCTGGATATTGCTTTGGATTAGTGTTTCTCAATCTTGGAAGCTTGAAGGCCTGGCTGGGGGATTCTGGGAGTTGAAGTCCACTCATCTTCAAGCTACCAAGGTTGAGAAACACTGCTTTGGATGGGTTGTTAGCAGCGGTCTCCAATCTTGGCAACCTGTGGACTTCAACTCCCAGAATCCCCCATCTGGCCTAGAAAATTCATCTTCCACTGATTTTCTTGGCTTAGCAGAGGCACAAGGCTGTGATGGGCCAGCTGCTGAGTGCCCAAAATGTGGGTCACATGACTGCGGGAAGGCAGATGTTGGAACTGTGAATCCGAATCATAACAAAATTTTTGGAGGTTCATCGTACCTTCGAAGGGTCACGAAGCAACAGTCATAAGTCAAGGACTATTTGTAATAAAAAGTGGCAATCTGAGCACTTCCCCTCCCTTCCAAGCACACGTGTGTGTGTGTGGTGAGATTTTTAAGTGGCGAGATTTTTAAGTAAATGAGTCTCTTGCATGAATGCATGGGGTCTTGCAGTATCCCCAAGTTGGAGCCCATCAGATGTGATCTGGAAATTTAGATTTTTTTGGGGGGGGGCAACACATCTGGAGTGCTGGGTTAAAGAAGCTAATTTAGCATTCACCCCTGGACGCTACAAGGCTGATTAACCAATTCTCACTTGAGCGTGCTTTGAGCTGTGTTGGCTTTTGTTCTAACTTAGCTGGGTTTGGTGCTTCTCAACTGTTTTCGGAGATGGCGAAAGAAAGAAAGAAAGAAAGAAAGAAAGAAAGAGAAAGAGAAAGAGAAAGAGAAAGAGAAAGAGAAAGAGAAAGAGAAAGGAAAGAAAGAAAAAGAAAGAAAGAGGAAAAGAAGGAAGGAAGGAATGGAGGGAGGGAGGGAGGGAGGGAGGAAGGAAGGAAGGAAGGAAGGAAGGAAGGAAGGAATATCCTTCTGGTTTAGTTCTAAACCAGGAGAAAGGCACTGGAGGCAAAATGGAGTCTGGAGGCTGACTGGACAGAGGGTCCATTTATTGATGAAGCAGAAGCACATGGGTAGCTGGGTAGCTGACCACATGTAGTTGAGAGTGGAGGGTATTGATACCTTCTCTTGGGCTTTGCACTTGAACTTCCTGTTCCTGTGCAAGAACATGTATTCTATTGGCTGTTGTCAGACTCCCATGGTGCCATGTAGGGGTTATGTAGGGATCATAGCTGGCTCTATAGGCAAAGTACAAATCCTAGGTGTTTGTCTGAGCTAGGTTTGGTTGAAGTTTGGTCTGCTGATGCAATGAAGGAGCTTCTTGGGCAATTCCTACTGTGACTGAGGGCCAACCCTACCTTTGTTCAAGCCTTGCTGCAGGGAATTTGCTTATGAATAGAGATATCTATCTCTTTATCTCTTAAGCATTGGCATCTGCTGAGGGCTGTTAAGGAAGGTGTGGGGAGGTATTAAGAGTGAGTCAGTTTCCTGCCTTTTAAAAAAAAACATGTTTCTCCATTTCTCATCCAGGAAAATATAATATTCTGCCTGTTTAATATTTCTCAAAATATTTTTCTTCTAGGAGAGGGGAGGGTATCCATAGACGTGGAACAATCTGGCCTACAATGTGATAAGTCCTCCTTCACTGGAGGCCTACCAAGTGAAGCAAGATGGTCTTCTGGGATCTTGCTCTAAGAAGCGGCTGGACTAGATGACCTCCAGGATCACTCCACACTCTGATTTTAAGAACTTTTCTTTTTGTGTTTCTCAACAACTGGCATTCAGGGACTGTGTTTCTGAGAAGCTGTGCTCCCACAATCCAACTAGTTTACACATGCTAAATTTCCTTCCTGTCTTCCTCTTCTATTTTTCACTTTTCCTTCCTTCCTTCCTTCCTTCCTTCCTTTTCCTTCCTTCCTTCCTTCCTTCCTTCCTTCCTTCCTTCCTTCCTTCCTTCCTTCGACTAATTTTATTGTCAATTCGAATATACACCAATCGGCATATATTAAAATGAATTTTTTTTTAAAAAAGTTTTTTTGTTTTTAAACAAAACTTAAAACTACCATCATCCATTACAATTACAGAAAGTGTATCGATCGGTTACAAATCTTTTGTGCTTAATCCCATATCCATATTCCCATTTACCAATTATTTAACAATGGCTTACCTCCCATAAAAAAAAAAATCGCTTTATATATTTTATTATTACATCCATTTCATATTTCATTTCCATGCTTTGTTATTAAAATGAAATTTCGTTGCATCCAGCTCTCAAAGGGTCACCACCTCCAATATGCACCACATAAACATAAATAAATAAATAAATAAAAATTATGCATATACCCACATACCTACATATATTATACGACACAGATAAACAACACAGACTAGTTTGGATGTATAAATGTACACAGCAAGAAAAACCCTTCCTTCCTTCCTTCCTTCCTTCCTTCCCTTCCTTTCTCTCTCTCCCCTCCCTTCCTCTCTTTCCTCCCTTCCTTCCTCCCTCCCTTCCTTCCCCTCTCTCTCTTCCCTTCTTCCTTCCTTCCTTCCTCCCTCCCTCTCTCTTTCCTTCCTTCCTTCCTTTTCCTTCCTTCCATCTATCCATCCATCCATCATCATCCATCCATTGTCTCTTCCCTTTTTCCCTTTCCCCTCTCTCCCTCCCTCTCTTTCCTTCCTTCCTTCCTTTTCCTTTCTTCCTTCCATCATCCATCCATCCATTGTCTCTTTTTTCCCTTTCCCCTCTCTCCCTTCCTCTCTTCCTTCCTTCCTTTTCCTTCCTTCCTTCCATTCATCCATCCATCATCATCCATCCATTGTCTCTTCCCTTTTTTCCCTTTCCCCTCCCTCCCTCCCTCTCTTTCCTTCCTTCCTTTTCCTTCCTTCCTTCCTTCCATTCATCCATTCATCCATCATCATCCATCCATTGTCTCTTTTTTCCCTTTCCCCTCTCTCCCTCCCTCTCTTTCCTTTCTTCCTTCCTTTTCCTTCCTTCCTTCCATCCATCCATCCATCATCATCCATTGTCTCTTCCCTTTTTCCCTTTCCCCTCCATCCCTCCCTCTCTCTTTCCTTCCTTCCTTTTCCTTCCTTCCTTCCTTCCATCTATCCATCCATCCATCATCATCCATCCATTGTCTCTTCCCTTTTTCCCTTTCCCCTCCGTCCCTCCCTCTCTCTTTCCTTCCTTCCTTCCTTCCATCTATCCATCCATCCATCATCATCCATTCATTGTCTCTTCCCTTTTTCCCTTTCCCCTCCGTCCCTCCCTCTCTCTTTCCTTCCTTCCTTTTCCTTCCTTCCTTCCATTCATCCATCCATCATCATCCATCCATTATCTCTTCCCTTTTTCCCTTTCCCGTCCGTCCCTCCCTCTCTCTTTCCTTCCTTCCTTTTCCTTCCTTCCTTCCATCCATCCATCCATCCATCCATCATCATCCATCCATTGTCTCTTCCCTGTTTTCCCTTTCCCCTCCCTCCCTCCCTCTCTCTTTCCTTCCTTCCTTTTCCTTCCTTCCTTCCATCCATCCATCCATCATCATCCATCCATTGTCTCTTCCCTTTTTCCCTTTCCCCTCCCTCCCTCCCTCCCTCCCTCTCTCTTTCAGGTCTTGCCCCTTTGTAGCACAAGGAATATTTTCCACGCTGCAAACCGAACAGGAAACCAACTGCAGCCAAGGCCCATTTGCTAAATGAGTTTGCACCCAGCCCAGGTTCCAACTTGCCCCAGAACACCTGGGGAATTTTCATGAGCAAACAGGAAGCAACTGACAAAGCCCTTTGCCAGCGAGATCTCAGCAGCTGCAGCCTTCCTGACAAGTATGGGTCATAGCAACATAATGGCCCCACAAGGGATGCTCCTGTCCCATCCATCTACTACATATGGTAGGGCTCTCCAACCTTAGCAACTTTAAGCCTGGAGGACTTCAGCTCCCAGAATTCTCCAGCCAGCAAAGCTGGCTGGAGAATTCTGGGAGTTGAAGTCCGCCAGGCTTAAAGTTGCCAAGGTTGGAGAGCCCTGGAATATAGAATAATAGGGTCCAGCCCCCTATACGTACGGGAGATACCATCCCAGTTGTACAGTCTTAGCAACAGAAACCTCGTGCTCAATTTGTGGCCATAAATTGAGGACTACCTATAACCGGGTTAATTCTATGACCAAGTATTCTTTCTTTCTTTCTTTCTTTCTTTCTTTCTTTCTTTCTTTCTTTCTTCTTCTTTCTTTCTTTCTTTCTTTCTTTCTTTCTTTCTTTCTTCTTCTTTCTTTCTTTCTTTCTTTCTTTCTTGTATTTATATGCTGCCCTTCTCCCGAAGGACTCAGGGCGGCGAACACAAGTTAACATGTACAATAAAATCGCACTTTAAATCAAATAACTAACTAATGATAAATAATAAACCCAGAATCAGAGTCAGCCTATTTGCTTGAACAGCCAAGTCTTCAGCTCCCGACGGAAGGAGCGTATATTAGTATTCCTTCTGGCACCACTATTTTTATTTCCACCCACTTATATCAAAGTGGTATTACAATTATTTTCTGGGTTGATCTGCGTTGATCTGCTGTGGCTGATGGGAGTTGCAGTCCCTTTCTAAGGGTTTGGCTTGGACAAGACAGACCTGAAGTCAGCAAATCACATTTTTTTCCCCCTTAACTTCAGCGGGATAATTTTATCTCTATGCAAATATCTGCCTGCATTAAGCATTCAGGAGGGTTTAAGGAAGGGTGCATTGGGGAAAAGGGTGACTGACATCCATATTGCTCAGCGGAAAAGCTGGGGCTGCAGGTGTCCGGATCCACCTGCTTGTCCGGTTTTGAGCAAGAAAATTCTTTTTAAGATTTTGAAATCGGCTCCGGGGATGTCTTTCCCCTAAAGGAGGAACAGGATCCTTGATCAGCTGGCTTCACCTCCCAGCTGATCAAGAATCCTGTTTTTTTTTTCAATAAACAGCAGGGGAAAGTTCAATAAACAGACATACTCTAAACCAGGGGTCTCCAACCTTGACAACTTTGGCCTCAGATAGCTCAACCGGCTGAATAGCTTGTTATTAACATCCAGCTGTCTGCAATTACACCAGTTCGAGGCTCAAGGTTGACTCAGCCTTCCATTCTTTATAAGGGAGGTCAATTGAGGACCCAGTTTGTGGGGGCAATAAGCTGACTTTGTATAAAAAATATACAAAAGTATGAAGGCTATTGCTTAACGCCTTGTAAGCCGCCCTGAGTCTCCGGAGAAGGGCGGCATATAAATCTAATTTTTTTAAAAAAAAACCTTTAAAACTTGTGGACTTCAACTCCCAGAGTTCCTCAGCCACCAAAAGCTTTTTAAAGTTGCAAGGTTGGAGGACTCCTGCTCTAAACCAGGAACTAAATAGGATGTTTATTTCTTAAATGAAAAACATGCCATCTATAGCTGTGATGGAACCAACAGGTGGCACCCGGAGCCATATCGGTGGGCACGTAAGCATTGGCCTAATTCAGCTCCGGCCCGCATGTGCACGCCAGCCAGCTGATTATCGAGCCTTCTGGGCCCACTGGAAGTCGGGAAACAGGATGTTTCCAGCCTCTGGAGGGCCTCCGGGCGAGGGAAGGCCCGTTTTTCACTCTCCTGACGCTCCACAGACTTTCTAGATTCCACCGGATCCCACAGATTGTTTCAAGCCTCCAGAGGGCCTCTGGGGAAAGAAAGTCCCTGGAGCCTGGGGAGGGCGAAAAATGGGCCTACAGTGCCCACCGTGCCGTCGCATGCCAAAAGCAGGGTGGGGTCGCGTGGGCATGCACAGAGGGGCAGGGCACATTGAATTATGGGTGTGGGCACGCGCACGCATGACCTCCCCGCACACTCCCCCCACTTTTGGCACGCGACAGCAAAAAGGTCAGCCATTATTGCCATATAGACTTGGGGGACAAAATCAGATTTAAGTTGCTTGCTTATGCCCGGCGCGTAAGTTTTTTTATTGATTGATTCACATCCCATCTGTATTGCTTTTATAAATATCGTTGGACGCACACAATGCTTCCTCCTCCTCCTATTCCCCTCGCCCCTGCCCCAACAACCCTGCGAGGTGGCTTGGGCCGAGACAGGCTCAAAGATGGAGCCAAGGTTCGAGTCCTCCCGGGAAACATGGATTGGGCCAGGAGAAAATGTGAGGGGGACTGGGAGGAGAGAAGAGGAGAAAAACCTGCCCAGAGACTCCTGTGCCGTTTGCATTTCACCAGCTCAGGCCTTTTTGTGCGTTTGAATTCCACACGGACTCTTGTTCTGTGGGAATGCTCCTGAGCATCGGCAGAATGCTAAAAGAATGCCGGTACAGGTAGTCCTCAACTTATAACCATTTGTTTAGTGACTTCGAAGTTACAATGGCACTGAAAAAAAGGGATTTATGATCTTTTTCTCACACTTATGACTGTTTCAGCATCCCCCATACTAACTCAATGGGGAAGCCAGATCCGTTTGACTATAGTGATTCACTTAACAACTATGGTATGAAAGGTTGTAAAATGGGGCAAAATTCCCTTAATGACTGCTTTTCTTAGCAACAGAAATTTTGGACTCTATTGTGGCTGTAAATCAAGGATTATCTATATTTTTAAAAGTGAGAAAGGCAGGATAAAAATCAGAGATAGATAGATAGATAGATAGATAATATAGATTATAAATAGATGATAGATTATAAATAGATTATAAATAAATGATTGATAGATAGTAGTAGATAGATAAATAGAGATAGTACTGATTATAAATAGATAACTGATAGATATAGATAGATAGATAGATGGATGGATAGATAGATAGATTATATAGATTATAAATAGATGATAGATTCCAAATAGATTATAAATGATTGATAGATAGTAGTAGATAGATAAATAGAGATAGTATTGATTATAAATAGATAAATGATAGATAGGGATAGATAGATAGATAGATGATAGATAGATAGATAGATAGATAGATAGATAGATAGATAGATAGATAGATAGATAGACAGATAATATAGATTATAAATAGATGATAGATTATAAATAGATTATAAATAAATGATAGATAGTAGTAGATAAATAGAGATAGTATTGATTATAAATAGATAAATGTTAGATAGATATAGATAGATAGATAGATAGATAGATAGATAGATAATATAGATTATAAATAGATGATTATAAATAGATTATAAATAAATGATTGATAGATAATAGTAGATAGATAAATAGAGATAGTACTGATTATAAATAGATAAATGATAGAGATAGATAGATAGATAGATAGATAGATAGATAGATAGATAGATATAGATAGATAGATAGATAGATAGATAGAGATAGATAGATAGATAGATAGATGGATGGATGGACTGACAGACCGACACAGATCTTGCACTCTCCCATGGTATAGCTGCTCCCTATAATTTAGCACCTTAAAAAAAAATCCTTCTGAGATCACGACAATGCCCTTTGAAAAGAAGACTGCAGAAATCTGCCCCAGGAACTGAGCTTTTTAGATCCATGCAAAGATTCGCAACCCAAGCAAGATTTTCTAGATTCCACTACAAGCTTTTCTTCTCAGTCCCTGCATCAGGCCCCAACTTGGTTAAGGTTTTACAAAGTTGTGAAGACTTTTTTGGGACAGCTGCCAGGCTGGTGTTTCTCAACCTTGACAACTTTAAAATTGTGGACTTCAACTCCCAGAATTCCTGTCAGTATGTGTGGACTTCAACTCCCAGAATTCCCCATACAGCCTTTATGGACTTCAACTTCCAAAATCCTTCAGCCAACATATATAGATTTCAACTCCCAGAATTCCCCAGGCTGCATTTATAGACTTCAACTCCCAGAATCCCTCATCCAACATGTGTGGACTTCAACTCCCAGAATTCCCCAGGCTGCATTTATAGACTTCAACTCCCCAGAATTCCCCTCATCCAACTTGTGTGGACTTCAACTCCCAGAATTCCCCAGGTGTGGGTTCTACTTACCTTTACTACCAGTTTACAACAGGGTCGCATATGTTGGGTGGCAGGGCGGGAGGGCCCAGCTCCCAGTCATAGAGGATCAGTTCGCTGACGTCATATCATCACCACTAGCAGCTCGCCCGAACCGGGCTGAACCGGGAGCAACCCACCACTGATTTAGTACCATATTTTCCCGAAAATAAGAACTAACTGGAAAATAAATCCTAATGCATCTTTTGGAGCAAAAATTAATATAAGACCCAGTCTTATTTTCGGGGAAACATGGGTATTTATGATGGTGGTAGTGTCCTAGGTTCATATAATTGCCTTTTGCAACCTTCTGTCAAGCAATGGGGGAAGCCAGATTCATTTAACAACCGTGTTGCTAACTTCACGACTGCAGTGATTCACTTAACAACTGTGGCAAGAAAACTCGTAACATGGGGCAAACTCACTTAACAAATGTCGCCCTTAAGAACTAAAATTTTGGGCTCCATTGTGGTCGTACATCGAGGGCTACGTATAAGATAATCCTCTATTCTGCTTGGGAAAGATGGTACAAATGGATAAATGAGAAAGTGAAAAACAGAACTGAAAGATGATGATAGGATAAGTGATTGTAATTACGGATACCTACGTGATTATTGTAAATATGTATAAACGCTGCTCCTCCGATGTAAACAGCATGGAAAAATTTTATATATTTTATGTTTGAAAACCAATAAAGTATATTTAAAAAAAAAATCCTCAACATTCATTTGGAGACCATTCGAAGTGACAACCACACTGAAAAAAAGGGACTTATGACCATGTTTCATACTTACGACCGTTGCCGCATCTTCATGTCAAATCAGCAAAATTAGGACACTTAACAGCTGGCCCGTATTTATGATGGTTGCAATCTTCCTGAGGGTCAAGGGATCTCCTTTTGCGACTTTCTGACAAGCCAAGTCAATGGGGGAATCCAGATTCACTTTAGGACCGTGTACGTTAATGAATGCAGCGATTCACTTAACAACTGTGGCAAGAAAGATCGTTGTAGAGGTAGGTCAGTAGGTCAAAGTTCGTAGTGCCTGCTAAGAGCAGCACCCTGCCTTAGCTCATGCTCTGTGAATCTAGCCTGCTTACCTCATTTTGGCTCTGATCTGGATTATCTCATTTCACCTTCAGAGGATGGCATCTTGAGAGGGGGGGGTGTGAATAATTTGCTTGCCTGCCTTTTATCTGCCTGTGTAAAAGTGTATAAAAATAAAAGCTCTCGGGGAGGGCGAGGGAGACATCTTGGAACAGAGCAAAAGCCTGGACCTCTGATTTACAACAGGTCGTAAAATGGGGCACTTAACAAATGTCCCACTTAACAGCTAAGATTTTGGGCTCCATTGTAGCTGTAAGTCAAGGGCTGCCTGTAGAAACACAAAGAGAAATCGTGAAAGGGAATGGAATTTTTCTGGGTTTTTTTTTTTTTTAACCTGGGGGTTACTTACAACCCTGTGCAAAGTTTCAACACTGCCTCCACACACACACATTTATGGCTGTTTTTTTTTAAAATTGATTTATATGCCGCCCTTCTCCGGAGACTCAGGGTGGCTCGCAATGCGTTAAGCAATAGCCTTCATAACTTTTGTTTTTTTATACAAAGTCATCTTATTGCCCCCACAATCCGGGTCCCCATTTGACCTACCTTAGAAAGGATGGAAGGCTGAGTCAACCTTGAGCCTGGGGAGATTCGAACTCACAGTAATTGCAGGCAGCTGAATGTTCTTCTTTCTTTCTTTCTTTCTTTCTTTCTTTCTTTCTTTCTTTCTTTCTTTCTTTCTTTCTTTCTTTCCTTCCTTCCTTCCTTCCTTCCTTCCTTCCTTCCTTCCTTCCTTCCTTCCTTCCTTCCTTCCTTCCTTCCTATGCCACCCTTCTCCGGAGACTCAGGGCGGCTTACAAGGCGTTAAGCAACAGCCTTCATACTTTTGTATATATTTATACAAAGTCAGCTTATTGCCCCCACAATCTGGGTCCCCATTTGACCTACCTTAGAAAGGATGGAAGGCTGAGTCAACCTTGAGCCTGGTGAGATTCGAACTTCCAGTAATTGCAGACAGCTGATGTTAATCACAATGCTTTTAGTCTGCTGAGCTCTCTCTTTATTACTGATTTATATGCCGTCCTTCTCCGGAGACTCAGGGCGGCTTACAATGCGTTAAGCAATAGCCTTCATACTTTTGTATATTTATACAAAGTCAGCTTATTGCCCCCACAAACTGGGTCCTCAATTGACCTACTTTAAAAAGGATGGAAGGCTGAGTCGACCTTGAGCCTGGTGAGATTCGAACTTACAGTAATTGCAGACAGCTGGAGTTAACCACAATGCTTTTAGTCTGCAGAGCTATCCTCTGTTTCCAGGATCCTGCCTTCACTTGGCAGCTTTTTATTATTGCTTTGCTGAAAACTGGCATTAATTTCCAGTTTTCGGCAAAACTGGCTCCTAGCAAACCATTCGTTCACTTAATGACCGTGGCATTCGCATTATGACGGTGGCATTTATTTAACAACCCCTGCCCAAAAAAATCATAAAATTCGATCGACCGCACGAGTGATCTGATTTACGACTGTCACCATTTACAGTCCTGATGGACAGAGTCCATTAGGGTCATAAGTCAAGGACTACTTATATCAAAGGGATAGACTTCAACATCTAGTATCTGTGGGCAATTTTTCGAGGTCTTCATTATACACTTTCCAAAGTCACATCAGGTTGTTTCTTCCTGTTAGCTCCTGTTTTCCTCTCGGTTGTGTTTGTGTGTCTGAGTGTGTGTTGTGCAGGGAAGCTGAACTGGTACTGATGTGGATTCATGTCCTAAATTGGGAGCTGGGTTAAGGTTTAACTAAAGTGACCCTTAATCCCTGCTTATGGACAAGGATCTGCTTGCCGGCATTTTAACCTGATTACTAAATTAACCTGTTTTTTGTTTCGTGCAGTACATTCAACCATCAGCTAATCCGCGGCCTTTTATTCGCCAAGCAGGTTATACCACAAAGTTACAACGGCATTGAAAAAAGTGACTTATGACCGTTTTTCACATAAGACCGTTGCAGCATCCCTATGCTTACATGGTCAAAATCCAGATAACTGACTCATATTTATGACGGTTGCAGTGCAGGGGCAGGTTCCAAATCCCGCCGCTACCGGTTCGCTCGTGTGCAGAAGCGTCTGGGCGGGTGGGCGGAGCCTCCCGCCACCGCCGCTCCAGGTTTGCCCGATCTCGTGCGAACCGGTAGCAACCCACCACTGTTGCAATGTCCCGGGGTTATGTGATCCCCTTTTACGATCCTTCTGTTAAGCAAAGCCAATAGGGAAACCTGATTCACTTAACAACTGCGTTACAAAATTAACAACTGCAGGGATTCACTTAACCACTGTGGCAAGAAGGGTCGTAAAATGGGGTAAAATTCATTTAACAACTGCCTTGCTTAACAAGAGAAATTTGGGACTTAATTGTAGTCGTAAGTCGAGGACTTCTTTTATGACTCTTTTACCACCCGTAGACTTAAAATCCCAGAATTCCTGAGACAGCATGAAACCAATGGGAATTTTGGGCTCAATTGTGGTTGTAAGTCGAGGATTACCTGTAGTGTCTCACACCTTCATCACCACCTCCTAAGGCTACCGGTAGTCCTCAATTTACAAACGCACAATTGAGCCCAAAATTTATGTTGCTAAATGAGAAATTTGTGAAGTGAATTTTGCCCCATTTTACAACTTTCCTGTGCCACATTTGTTAAGTGAATCACTGCAGTTGTTAAATTAGTCAAACGGTTGTTAAGTGAATCCGGCTTCCCCATTGACTTGGCTTGAAAGAAGGTTGCAAAAGGGGATTACGTGTCCACAAGACACTGCAACTGTCATAAATGTGAGACAGTTGTCACGCATCCGAATGTAAATCATGCGACCATGATTATGCTGCAATGGTTGTAAGTGTGAAAAATAGTCATGTCACTTTTTTCTCTGGCGTTGTAACTTTGTAATGGTCACTAAGCGAATTGTTGCAAGTCGAGGACTACCTATACTACAATATGTTATCCACAGGGCTGCCTTTTTGGGACACATGGAAATTTTAGTTGGAACAGCGTACAGATAGTAGTCCTCATGTTAAGGAATTTAAATTTAGTAGCTGGAGCAATGAAGGGTTGTACAATGAGCCAGAACAGACAGTTGTGGTTGATTGATTGGAGAGGGCTGGCTCATGCTTGAGGCAGTCTTACGCTATGATTGGTTGCCCTAAGCATAAAGGGGCGTTTCCATTTTTTCCCGCCTTTTTTCTTCTGTTTGCTCTGTATGCTGTTCGATTTACCTCATGATGTTCCAAAGCGCTGGCTCATGCATGAGGCAGTCCTACACTATGATTGGTTGCCCTAAGCATAAAGGGGTGTTTCCCTTTTTTCCCGCCTTTTCTCTTCTGTGTGCTCTGTATGCTGTTCGATTTACCTCATGATGTTCCAAAGCGCTGGCTCATGCATGAGGCAGTCTTACACTATGATTGGTTGCAATAAGCATAAAGGGGGCGGTTCCCTTTTTTCCCGCCTTTTCTCTTCTGTGTGCTCTGTATGCTGTTCGATTTACCTCATGATGTTCCAAAGCGCTGGCTCATGCATGAGGCAGTCTTACGCTATGATTGGTTGCCACAAGAATAAAGGGGGTGTTTCCCTTTTTTCCCACCTTTTCTCTTCTGTGTGCTCTGTATGCTGTTCGATTTACCTCATGATGTTCCAAAGCGCTGGCTCATGCATGAGGCAGTCTTACACTATGATTGGTTGCCATAAGCATAAATTTATTTATTTATTTTATTTATTTCAATTTATATACCGCCCTTCTCCCCGGGAGGGGGACTCAGGGCGGTGAACAACCAAATTTAAAACACATATAATACAAACATTAAAAGAATTTTAAAATTGAATTAAATCGTTGGCGTTCCAGATAAAAGTCTCAACCCCGTTAAAATACCCAATTTAAAACCCCAGAAATCAATAATGGCGAAATTTTTTTTGTTAAAACCCCATTAAAATCAATCAAGCAAGGCCGGCTTGTTGGAATAAATAGGTCTTAAGGGCCTTTCGGAAAGTGCGGAGGTCCGGGATCAAACGAATTTCTGGAGGCAGCTCGTTCCATAGGGTGGGTGCCCCCACAGAAAAGGCTCTCCCCCTGGGGGCCACCAGCCGACATTGCTTGGCTGATGGCACCCTGAGAAGGCCCTCTCTGTGTGAGCGTACTGGCCGGTGGGAGGTTATCGGTAGTAGCAGGCGGTCCCGCAAGTACCCCGGTCCCATGCCATGGAGCGCTTTAAAGGTCAAAACCAACACCTTGAAGCGCACCCGAAAGACCACCGGAAGCCAGTGCAGCTCGCGCAGGAGAGGTGTCACATGGGAGCGCCCTGTCGCTCCCATAATCACCCACGTGGCCGCATTCTGGACCAGTTGGAGCCTCCGGGTGCACCCCAAGGGGAGCCCCATGTAGAGAGTGTTACAGTAGTCCAGGCGAGACGTGACGAGGGCATGAGTGACTGTGCACATGGAGTCCCGATCCAGAAAGGGGCGCAACTGGCGCATCAGGCGAACCTGATAAAAGGCCCCCCTGGCCACGGCCGCCATATGCCCTTCCAAGGACAGCCGTGAATCCAGGAGGACACCCAAGTTGCGAGCCCCCTCTGTGGGGGCCAATGACTCACCCCCAATAGCCAGCGATGGCACCAGCTGGCTATACCGGGACGCCGGCATCCACAGCCACTCGGTCTTGGAAGGGTTGAGACGAAGCCTGTTCCTCCCCATCCAAGGGGGTGGTTCCCTTTTTTCCCGCCTTTTCTCTTATGTGTGCTCTGTATGCTGTTCGATTTACCTCATGATGTTCTTAACTATCTTGTGTGCTGTAAATATACCCTGTTTCCCCCAAAATAAGACCCCCCCTGATAACAAGCCCAATTTTGAGCACATGGCAATAAGGCCAAGCACTTATTTCAGGGTTCAAAAAAATATAAGAAAGGGTCTTATTTTTGGGGAAACACGGTAGATGTTAAATATATTTATTTATATAAAACCACAAGACTCATAGTTATGATGGTTGCAATGTCCCGGGGGTTATGGGATCCCCTTTTGTGACCTTTCGACAAGCAGAGTCAATGGGGAAGCCAGATTCCCTTAACAACCGTGCTACTAACTAGTCAACTGCAGTGATTCACTTAACAATTGTGGCAAGAATAGTCGTAAAATGAGGCAAAACTCACTTAACAAATGTTTCACTTAAGAACAGAAATTTTGGGCTCAGTTGTGGTTGTAAGTCGAGGACTACCTGTATTAGTTTCATCACTAGATTTGTTGCTAGGTGGAGTCCAAAGTGCTGGGTTTAACTTAAACTTAGTCACTTGAAGAAAAGTGGAATTCAGCTCCCAGAATTCCCCAGTTAGTATGTTGAACTCCATTGGAGTTTAAGTAACCAAGTTTGAGAAACACTGGAAACTATGCAATACAGGTTGTTCTCAACTTACGACCACAACTGAGCTCGAAATTGCTAAGTGAAGCATGGGTTAAGTGAACTTTGCTCCGTTTTGCGATCTTTTTTGTCACAGTTGTTAAGTGAATCACTGCAGCTGTTAAGTTAGTAACATGGTTGTTAAGTGAGTCTGGCTTTGCCCATGGACTTTGCTCGTCAGAAGGTCGCAAAAGGGGATCCCGTGATCCCGGGAAATTGCAACCGTCATAAATACGAGTCTCTGAATTTCGATCACGTGACCATGGGGATGGGAAAAATGGTCATAAGTCACTTTTTTTCTGTTCCGTTGTAACTTCGAACGGTCACTAACTGAACTCTTGTAAGTTGGGGACTACTTGTAATTTATAGCACGGCACCCGGTTACTTGCAGAACAGCATCTTTCCAGCCCACTAGGTGGAAAAGCACATTTTTAAATAAGTGACGGATGACTATCCTCGCTCTTATGACCATCACAGCATTCTCATGGTTGATTTGATCAAAATCCAGGCGCTTGGCAACTACAATGTATTTACCACCGTTATGGGACCCCTGGTTCATGAGATTATCATTTGTGACCTTCCTAGCCAGCTTCTGACAAGCAAAATCAACGGGCGAGTCGGATTCGCTTAACGACCACACAATTCACTTAACAACCACGGTGGTTTGCTTAACACGACCGTGGCAAATAAGCTCGTAAAATCGGGCATGACCCTCTTAACCAGGGGTCTCCAACCTTGGCAACTTTAAGCCTGGCGGATTTCAACTCCCAGAATTCCTCAGGCAGATGCGTCTTTTTCTTTTTCTCTTACCGGCCAAAGTGGAGAGATTGCAGAGGAAGGGATTACAAGAGAGTAAGCAAAGCTGGCTGGGGAATTCTGGGAGTTGAAGTCCGCCAGGCTGAAAGTCGCCAAGGTTGGAGACCCCCTGCTCTTAACAATCACCTTGCATAGCCATGGAAACCCTGCCCCAAATTGCAGTCGTAAATTGAGGACTGCCTGTACAGATCTACATCAAAGACTCGGCTTTGCCTAAACCAAATCTAGCAGGTTGTGTGAATGCAACCACTGGATCTTTTCCTAACTGGGGTTAAGATCCTGATGTGAACGTATATCCCCCCCTCAGGCTGGAGAGACAGAAAAAAACGCTTAGAAATGCGTAGATTAAAAATAAAATATATGGAAAAGAGGTGTGGATTGAGAAGCCAGAAACCGCAGCCAGGAAAAAGTGAGAAATCGGATGAGTCAAAGGGAGGATCTTTAAAAAAAGGAGAGAAAGAAGACAAAATGTTTGTTTCATCTCTCCAGCTTTATGGTTTCCAGAGTGATTGCGCGGGGGACGGGAGGGGGGGGAGAGAGGGCTGGATTTCCCCCCTGTTCTCCCCCCCTCTTTAAGGAGGGAGGGTCTTGCTCCTCTTTTCACAATGCAAATTAAAAATATCCCAACTATTGTGTGAAGGGAAACAAAGGGGCAGCTGGCAGCTGAGCAGGAGAAGGGTTGTCGTGTTTCGTTCCTGGTTGATTCTCCTGCAAAACTGACCCTGCAGCCCCCTCCCCATTCATTAAAGGAAGCCTCGCCAAATGTGGAAGGCCCTGTTAGCGGGCAGGTGGGAGGGATCTGGGTGCTGAGTGACTCCCTCCCCGCTTGCGCGCAAGGCAGCCTCTGTGGGCAAATGTCTTCGGTGGCGCCAGGAAACCGGTGATGCAAAACAAGGCCGCTTGTGTGTTTCCAATCAAACCTTCCTTTGTTGTGTTTCCCTTCTTTCGGGCTGTGCCAACTCGGCCCTCCTCGGACTTTGCCAGCTGGACAAAGGCCTTTGGCATGGCTCCGCCCCTCCCCAAATAAATATTATCAGGTTTTTTTTTTTCCAAACCGGGCCTGGTTTTTCCTAAAAGAAAACGAGCTAATTTTGAGCTGTTGTTTGCCGAAGCTGCATTCGTTGATGGATCTGCAGTTGTCTTGAAACCGAGATGCTAACTTGGATAGATTGGGGTTTGTGCTTTTCCCCCGGTGGTTTTATCTTGGGATGCGAACCCAGTTCATCTGTTTAATTTAGGATTCAGCGGATTTTGCAAACCCAGGAAATAAATGAATTCAAAGCCAGTTTCGGTCTGGTGGTTAAAGTATTAGCCCAGAAACCAGGAGATGGTGAGTTCTAGTCCTGATTTAGGCATGAAAGCTGGCTAGGTGACTTTGGACCGATCTCTAGGAGACTCCGAGTTCTAGTTCTGCCTAAGGCACAAAAGCTAGCTGGGTTTTCTTGAGCCAATCCCTAGGAGGAACGTGAGTTCTAGTCTTGCCTTAGGTATAAAAGTTTGGCTGGGTGACTTTGGACCAATTACTAGGTGACTCTGAGTTTTAGTTCCGCTTTAGGCATGAAAGCTGGCTAGTTAACCTTGGGCCAGTGATTCTCTCTTAGTCCAACCCACCTCAAAGGGTTGCTGTTACGGGAAAAAAATACGAGGAGGAAAGAGTATTAGACATGTTTGCCACCTTGAGTTATTTATAAGAATAATAACCCCTAGTGCCGCGTAACGGGGTGAGCTCCCATTCCTTGTCCCAGCTTCTGCCAACCTAGCAGTTCGAAAGCACGTCAAAAATGCAAGTAGAAAAATAGGGACCGCCTTTGGTGGGAAGGGAACAGCGCAGTTCCGTGCGCCTTTGGCGTTGAGTCATGCCGGCCACATGACCACGGAGACGTCTTCGGACAGCGCTGGCTCTTCGGCTTTGAAACGGGGATGAGCACCGCCTCCTAGAGTCAGGAACGACTAGCACATATGTGCAAGGGGAACCTTTACCTTTAGGGAAAGCAACTGAATACCAAGCTAAACCTTAAAATGGCTGTTGCGATGGTAGTCCTATCGTGGAGTAGTTCATGTAAACAATTCCTGTTCCTGTTTTGTCAAGCTTTGTGTTTTGAAGGAAGTCAGAGCGGATTTGTCCCCCTTTGCAATGCTCGGAAAAAAAAATAAAATTCTTGACCAAAATAGGAAGCCATGTTTCTTGGCTTCCTTGCCGTGTTAATCCCAGATTAAAGAGACAGCTGAAACAAATCCCCGGCGGAGGCAGGGGAGGACAACTCACTTTGGGAAGTAGGACGGTCTGAAATGGTTGTTCGCATTTCCCAGGAAACCCTCCCCACAGGCATCCCATTGAGTGCATTCACACAACATTCTGAACCTGCGTTCGGAATTTAACGTGTTTTTGGAATGCGTACACCGGTTCATAAACTGACCAGTAAGCGAATCACGAAACGCCAAATTAATCCTTGCCCATCTTTATGCGTTGCGCAAATCAAAGATTGTCCAAGTGACCCATTTTAAGTGTGTTGTGTGAACACAGCCAGTGAAGTTTAACTTTTAAAACATGCCAGACAGCATGTTTCCTTTCTTTTCTTTTCTCTAATCTCTTTCTTCTTCATTGTTTTCACATGTGAATAGCAGAGTCACATGCTATTCCTTACCTCTCTGATACAGATAGTCCTCAATTTAGGACCGTTACGGCGCCCACAAAGACAGTCATTAAACAGGTCATCACATGACCATGCCTAATTTTACAATCCTTTTTCGCAATAGTCATTCAGTAAACCCATTCTTCATTACGGGGGCATTTTTTGCCAAAAACTGGAAGTAAAAACTTTATACTTTGGCAAAAACTTTATAAATTGTGATCCCGTGACCATGGGACACTCCCAATGGCCGTAAATGTGGGCTTGGTTGCTCACACTCCAAAAGGCGGTGATATGACCTCATATGGCGCTGTTGGAACCTGGAAATCACCATCCTAAGTACCTTTTTTGAGGTCCCTTATAACTTTGGTCGCTAAGTGACCGGTCATAAGTCAAGGATACCTGTAATTTATCGCTTCCTCATGTGCTGTTTGGAGAAGTCAAAGGAGTCAATGGTAGGGATCAATGGTGGGTTTCAATTTTTTTTACTACCAGTTCTGTGGATGTGGCTTGGTGGGCGTGGCATGGCTTGGTGGGCGTGGCTTGTACTATAAAATATCCATTCCCACCCCACTCCAGGGAAAGGATACTGCAAAATCCCCATTTCCTCCCAATCAGCTGGGACTTGGGAGGCAGAGAATAGTTGGAGGCGGGGCCAGTCATAATTTTTACTACCAGTTCTCTGAACTACTCAAAATTTCCGCTACCGGTTCTCCAGAAGTGCTCAGAACCTGCTGAAACCTGCCTCTAGTAGGGATGATAGCCATTTTTGAATATTTGGGGGGCTGTCCCAAGGAAGAGGGGGTCAACTTATTCTCCAAAGCCCCTGAAAGCAGGACAAGAAGGATGGCATGGTAAGATTAAAACCAGGAAGTACCAACATCTGGGTGGGTGGGCGGAGCCTCGCGCTGCCACCGCTACCGGTTCACTGAACCACCCACTGCCGCTGCTACAGATTCGCCCGAACCGGAGCGAACTGGTAGCATTTCACCTCTATTCTCCAAAGCCCCTGTCCTTCTGAAGGACAAGAAGCAACGGATGGAAACTAAGCAAGGAGAGAAGCAACTTGGAACTAAGGAGAAATTTCCTGACAGTGAGAACAATTAACCAATGGAACTACTGGCCTCCAGAAGTTCCGGTGCTCTAACGCTGGAAGTTCTCAAGATAAGATTGGACAGCCATTTATATGGGATGATACAGGGCAGGGGTGGGCAACCCCTTACAGTGGTGGGTTTCTAATATTCTTATCACTGGTTCGCCCCGCACATGGACGCTCACTTCGCATGCGCCTGGTTTTCAAAACAGGCCTAAATAGGATGTCATAGAGCCGGGGAGGCTGGGCGGGCCCAAATGTGATCTCCGCTACCAGTTCGCCCGAAGCTACGAACCGGCTGAATACCAGCTCTGCTCCTTTATGATCAGTCTCAGAATCCCTGAACCAGCTGAGGTCATCACAGCATGGCTGGCTGAGGAATTCTGGGAGTTGAAGTCCACAAGTCATAAAGGGGCCCTCGTGGCCAACACTTGGTGGAGGATCTCCTGCTTGAGCAAAGGGTGGACTAGGGGACCTCTAAAATCCTTTCCAATCCTATTGTTTTATAGCTATAATTATAAATTAATTATTTAATTTAATTTAATTTTATTCTGCTTTTTAAATTTTTAAATTGTGTATTTTATTGCGTGGCTGTTCACCGCCCTGAGTCCTTCGGGAGTAGGGTGGTATACAAATCAAGTTAAACTAAACTAAACTAAACTAAACTAAACTAAACTAAACTAAACTAAACTAAACTAAACTAAACTAAACTAAACTAAACTAAACTAAACTAAACTAAACTAAACTAAACTAAACTATCCAGGTCTCTCTAGGTTATGGAAGAGGCTCCGGGCCAGTCCTGACAAATCCTAAGAGATTAAATGTGGGTGGAAAAAGTTTCACTCAGGTAGGAGGGAAAACTTTTCCCAGCTACTGGGAAAAACCCATCACTGAGTTGGTGAGTCAGGAGTTACTCAGCTGGCTGGCTAAACCTCCTCCTGGCATCCCAGATTATAACCGGGTTTTAGGAAAGGAATTTCCACCCATCAAACTATAATCCCTGGATTCAACTCGGCTCCTAAAACAGGGATGTCCAACCTTGGCAAACTTTTAAAACTTGTGGACTTCAACTTAGCAACCGCGTTACTAATTTAAGGACCGCAGGGATTCACTTAACAACTAGAGCAAGGAAGGTCGTAAGATGGGGGCAAAACTTACTTAGTAACCGTTAACCTTTTAGCTTCCAATTTCTTTTTTTTTCACCTCCTTTGTTTCCGTTTCCATAAAAATCCTATTAAAAAAGAGAAACGTTCTGATGCTGCTTAGTCAATCGAATAGAACAGAGCTGGAGGGGACCTTGGAGGTCTTCTAGTCCAACCCCCTGCTTAAGCAGGAGACTCTGTACCATTTCAGACAAGTGGCTGTCCAGTCTCTTCTTTTAAAAGTGATGAAGCATCTAAAACTTCTGGTGGCAAGCTGTTCCGCTGGTTACTTGTCCTCTTAGCAAAGGAAACATTGGGTTCAATGATGGTCATAAATCGGGGACTACCGCTAGCAGAAGACAGAAGGACCCTAATGAGACAAGACCAGGGGGTGCCATCCAGCAAAGTCAGCTTGGGGTTTGTGCCCAGCCCTAGCCCTGGCCAGGATCGGAGGGCACTTCGGCGGCCCTGCGCAGCGGTGGAAACGTCCCTCTGCAGAAGCGCTGCGCAATTCTCTCCCCCCCCCTCCGCCCCATCTGCAAAGGCGCTGGCGGACTGCACGTCCGGAACGTGCCGGGTATTAATAGCAGCGGATGGATGGCTCGGGAGGAGGGGGGTGGGTGGGTGGGGAATGCGGAGGAGGGTCAGAGGTATCACACGCACACATCACACACACACACACACACACACACACACAGAGTGGGTTGCTCTTCCCTCCTCCTTTGGCTGCGTTGCGCGTGATTCCGACGGCATCCACGCAAGTTGGGGCGTGGATCTCTCTCTCTCTCTCTCTCCCCTTTGAAATTGGGACGCAGGAGGAAACCTCCGTTCGGGCATCGGGGGCGACGCGACGCCCCCAAATCCTCTGTCGGCGTGGGAAAAAGCGTGTCCCGGACACGCGAGGCGTTTTTGCACACGCGTCCCTTCTGGGTCGTGGGCGTCGCCGCGTGTTTCCAGCAGACAAACCCACCCACCCACCCACCCACCCGCAAGATCCCCATTCTTGGTTCCTAAGACAGGATCAGGCCTGAGTGGGTGCGTGGGCTTTTCGTCCCCGGGGGCTGATCCACACGCACCCCGGTGGAGGGACTGCGCGCCGGCTGCTCGGGTTTCCGACACGGGGAAGGCTGGATTCCGCGGACTAGAGTCGCCTCTTAGGATCTGGGGGTCGTGGATGATGGGGTTCCGGGTTGTTGGGGGGCAGATCCAGAGGGCGGCCGTGGCCAGCGATCCTACAGATCCTAACAGCTGGCGAGAAAGAGAGAGAGAGAGACAGACAGACACGCGCAAACACAGACACGCAGCCTTGCGCGCGATCCACACCTGCGCCTGGAATCTGGTTGGGGGGCTATGCCGGGTACGGAACCCCCCCCCCCCTAGCGTCGAAGCAAGCCTTGCAGGGTTGAACGCAGCAGCCGGCTGCGCCAAGCTTGCGCGTTTAACACAGGGGGCGCCCCACGCCGCCCCCCCCCGAGCTGGCTGGAAAGAGGCGCGGGGGGGGAGTGGGGTGGGGTGGGGGGCGGCGATGGGGCTTCAAAGCCCCCGCCGCGGGGCGCTGGGAGAGCGGAGGGGGCGGCGGGAGGCGCTTCGCCGCGGCTTGCGGGAGCGGAGAGATGCGGGCGGAGTCCGGCATCGGCGGCCCCCCGAGCGGAGGGGCGGCTGGACGGCGGGAGGAGCAGCAGCGGCAGCAGCGGCGCCCCAGTCCCGGAGCCCCATCGCTGGAGCAAGCAAGGAGCCCTGTCGCCCCGATCCTGCCGGGGAAATGGGGAGGGGGGTTGCCTGCGTGGAATTTGGGGAGGGGGGGGAAAGGCAGACGGATCAGGCACCGGCCGAGCGAGGCTCAAAACCCCCACTTTCCCCCCCCCCTATTTTTGGCCCGATCCAGCGCAGCTTCAGGATATCCCCGGGGTTTTTTTTCTTGGTTTGCGCCGCGAAGGTTCCCGACGAGGCAGGATTTGCTCCGGTAAGTTTTGGGTTGGTTTTTTTTTTTTTTTTGCAGAGGCGATCCTTTGTCTCCCGCGCCGTATCCTCGCCGTCGCTTCCCGGCTGCCCCCTTTTGCGCCGGGCCGAGCTGAGCTGCGCCCTGTTGGTTAAGCGAGGCCGTTTGGAATGGCCGTCTGGCTGGCAGCGCTTGGCCCCGGACTCCCCATTCCGCAGGGGGGGAGACCGAGGGCCGCCTCTGGATTGAGGGGGGGTGGGTGGGTTCGAGGATTCCTCTGCGCCCTCTCTCCGGCTCAGTTTAGGAGGCGGGTGTGGGGGGGAAGAAGATCTTCCTTCGTCTAAATTTGTCACTTCTCTCTTTCTTCCCCTCTTCTGTCTTTTCTCTCTCTCTCTTTCTCTCATTCTTTCTCCCTCCTTCTCTCTTTTTCTTTCTCTTTCTCCCCTCTATTTCTTTCTCCCTTTCTCTCCCTTTCTCCTTCTCTCTCTCTCTAATTCCTTCTCCCACCCTCCCTCTCCCCTCTTTCGTTTTCTTTTCTCTTTCTCCCTTTCTCTCTTTCTCCCTCTTTCTATTTGTTTCTTTGTCCCTTTATTTCTTTTTTCTCCCCCTCTCTCTCTCTCTCTAATACCTTATCCTTCCCTCCCTCTCCCCTCTTTCTTTCGTTTTCTTTTCTGTCTTTCTTTCGCCCTCTGTTTCTCCCTTTCTCTCTCTCTCTTTCTCCTTCTTTCTATTTGCTTCTTTGTCCCTTTATTTCTTTTTTCTCCCTTTCTCTCTCTAATTCTTTCTCCCTTTCCCTTCTTTCGTTTTCTTTCTCCCTCTTTCTCTTTGTTTCTCTTTTCCCCTCTTTCTATTTCTTTTTCTGTCCCTTTATTTCTTTTTTCTCCCTTTGTCTCTCTCTTCTCTCTCCCTTCCTCCCTCTCTTCCCCTTTCTCTTTTTTTCTCCCTCCCTCTTTTTCTCTCTTTCTTTGCCTCTTTATTCCTCATTCTCTCTCCCTTTCTCTTTCTCTCTCTCTCTCCCTCTCCCACCCACCCCATTTCAATCTTGCACCCTTCTGTCTTCCTTCATTCCCCTTTTCCCCACCTGCTGCATTGGACTTCGATGAATAAAATTCTCATTTCCCCAATTTTTTCCTCTTTTTTATTGCTTTGGCTTCCTAAAAAAAAAACGGCGGTGGTTGGCGATGTCACAGAAAAATGGAGTGCGTGCGCATGAGTGAGTGAGTGCGTGCCTGTGGGGGAGAGTCAGGCTGTTAAAATGTCCGCCGAATTGGTGAGGTGGGGGGGGGGGGAGGCAGCCCTGAATGTGGCAACCCATCTTTTGAACCCCAGGGGAACAGCCCATTTCCATTCTTCCTTTACAAAAATTGCACTGCAACCTTTTTTCTCAGTTCCTGAAAAAAAGAGGCGCCTCTTAAAAAGGTAACCTTCGCCCAGCAGATCCCCAGATCAGAGGAAATCTAGCCAAAAATGTTGCTCAACCTGGGAAATTTTACAAAGGAGGGCCAGACAGGGTGAGTGAGTCTCGTTAGCTGGAAAAACAACAACAATCCTTATTTTTTTATTTTATTTTTTGCACCCAAAATGGCGAAACTGAAGCCGCTGCTTTAACCTTGCAGTGATGTCACCTGCATGGAACTGAGCTTCCTTTAAACCTTGATTAATAATAGAAAACGTATCTTGGTTTCAGTGGCTTGCAGAGAGGAAATGGCCCCCGGGTGCAGTCATTTTACGAAAATGCACACAGCCAGCGTTTTTTTTATCTGGCGTGGAAAAAAGTGTGTCAAAGAGTTTTCTACACCTGTTGTACTTCCAGCTGGCCCGGGAGGCATTTGGGCCCATACATTAACATTTGGGGGGGGGGGAGTCTCACACAACTGCCTTTTTTTTTTTTAGAGTATCCCACAAGCTTGCAATTCTCTATGTCAGGGGATCTCCAATCTTGGCAACTTTAAGACTTGTAGACTTCAACTCCCAGAGTCCCTGCTCTATGTATAGACTTGCTAAAATGTGAAATATTTTCTCCGTCAGCCCTTCTGCTGGGGATTAATACTGCTGAGTTTTGCACCGTCTGGCCTGACCCACTTTCCTTTTATCTTCAGCCCTGCGTCCTGCAGAATTTGGGGGGTTCCATCTCCCCCACCCGTAGAGAGAAAGGCTAGGCTTGCCCCCAAACCAAGAAACAAGAAAGTAGCATCTTTGAGACTTTATATCATTTTTATTACAAAACCTACTTGCTGAGTGTTTTCTTTACGGGGTAGCACACCAATGCTGAAACATTTAAACATAACAGAGTGTAGAAATGTGGATTGGACTCCGGAGTTCCTTTCTGGACAACTTCTGGAGAATTATTTTGGGGTGATTGGGGTGGAGTGACTCTTGGGAAGTGTACCCCGGTATGTCTGATGATGGACTGACGGAGGCTAAAGCTTTGGAGCAATGATTTTGTAACCTGTTCGACACCATGTTTTCTCAGATCACATTCGCAACTGGGCAGAAGAGACTCGCACCAGATTGTCATTTTAACAGAATAACAAGAGTTGGAAAGGACCTTAAGAGGTCTTGTAGTCTAACCCCACCCACCCATCCACCCCCGCTGGCTCAAGAGGAAAAACTCTTTCAGACAAACGATTGTCCAATCTTTTCTTGAAAACCTGAGTGATAAACTGAACGACAGGAAAATGTGGCTCAGTTTTTACTCCCTTTAAATCAAGAGTCAGATAGCATAACTTTAGTAAAAGTTTAGTAAAAGACATGCCGTTTTTCTTGAGTTGCATTCATCATGCCTTTGATGGAGTAAACATCTCTTGATTATTATTTTTATTTTTTTTGCCAAACAGACTAAGACGGCTCTCTTCTTTCTTTTTATTTATCTTTCATCTTTGTTTCCTGTTTATTTCCCACTCCCCAAAAGCCCCCCCCCCAAATGCTAGCTGGCTGATGTTTGTTTAAGGGGAAACGTCTACCTATTTGTAGCAGTCAAATTAAGCTGCCGATCATATTGTGGGGGGTCACAGCTCTGAAGAGAGCGGGGGGGGGGACGTTTGTGAAAATTCACCAACTTTTAATCTGTCCGCTTTGGCCCATGTGTGCAAAAGCAGAGCAGGTGGTCCGTTTTTGGGGTTCCCATTGATGGGACAGCCCGGAAAACAGGCCATTCATTTCTAGAATCAAAACAAGGATATTGTGCGAACGCCGCCATTTGGTGACTGGAGTGTTGAAAGGCAACATAAACGAGATTCTGGGATGGTTGCAATTTTCTTAAGCAGGGTAAGAATAATTGGTTTGCTGTAAAATCCCTTCTTAGGCAAAAAACAAAACAAAAACCCCTATTCTTTCAGAACACAAAGAATTACATTAAAAAAAAATCAATATTTTGCATTTCGAAGGAGAAGGGAGAGGAGGAAGGGGCGCTGAAACTTCCTTTAAGGAAAACCAGTCTCCCCAGATTAAGAATTGCACAAAAACTTGATGCAATTGGGGCTTTGTAAAAAACCTGAACAAGACAAGAGAAACTTCCAGAAGGCATTAAAAAAAAAGGGAATGAATAAAAGCCACCGAAGAAAAGCTAAGTCTTTTAGATGGCTTAGAAAGGATCCGGTGATCGTTTTAACCGGAGAGATGGAAAGAGAGATTTTTAAAAGCCTTGTTCAATTCAAGCTGGCTTTCCTGGATCGTTTGGTTCCCTTGATTTGAGAAAAAAGTGAATTTTGGGTGGAATTTATTTTTTTTTAAACCCTTTTTCCCACGGACAATTGGGAAGGGGCTGAGAGAGGGAGGGAAGAGATGGCCAGGAAGAAGCCTTGGGGAGGATATTTAGCGTTGTTGCGTGGATTTTCAAACTATTTTGGGGGGGGGGTCTTTCCACGGGAGGGGGAGGGAAAAAGATGGGTTCCAGAGTTGTGTCCCTCTTTTGTGTTAAGGCATGGTGGGGCTTTGGGGGGGCAACGACGTGGGATGCGAAGAGCCAAGCGAGGGCATCATCCCCTCCATGCTGCACGACGGAGACAAAAGAAGTCAAGATGGTGTAATGGAAAAATACACTCAGGAGGCCTCCAGGGAAGAATCTGTAAGGTTGTTAGGAGGAGCCTTGCGCCCTCCGAGGTTTAGAAAGAGATGGGGAGAATCCGGCTTAAGAAATGGGGGCCACCCCGTATTGTTTGCAGCGGGAGCTGGAAGGAGAAGGCAGGGGGATTTGAGGAGGGGGGGATCCAGCTTCTGGGGGGCAGCCTAAATGCATCCGGGAAGGGAAGGGAAAGGAGTCCTGGTGGTGGAAGAAATTATCTTCCAGAGGTTGGTTGTTTTCCACATCTGGTGTTTATTTATTTATATCCCGCCTCTATTACAGCTAGTCCTCAACTTACAACGGTTTGTTTAGTGACCGTTCAGAGTTACAACGGCGCTGGAAAAAGTGACTTGGGACTGTTTTTCACACTTAGCATCCCCGGGGAAATTCGAACACTCGGGCAACCGACTCGTATTCGTGACGGTCGCAAGCGTCCCGGAGTGACGCGATTGGCTTTGGCGACCGTCTGATAAGCAAAGTCCATGGGGGAAGCCAAGTTTCGCTTCACCCCCCCCCCCAGGTTACTAATTTAGCAACTGGAGGGATGCACTTAAGAACTGTGGCCAGGAAGGTCGTACAACGGGGCAAAATTCACTTTGCAAACGTTTCGCAGATAATCTTGGTCTCCATTGGGGTCGTAAAGCGAGGACTACCTGTATTTTTACAAAGAACGCAAGGTGGTGAAAATACTCGGCATAGCTTCCTCTTCCTGTTTTCCCCACAACAACAACCCTGCCAGGTGGGTTGGGCTCAAAGTCATCGAGTTGGCTTTCCATGCCTAAGGCGGGACTAGAACTCACTGTCTCCTGGTGATTGGGCCAAAATCATCCAATTGTCTTTTATGCCTAAGGCGGGACTAGAACTTACTGTTTCCTGGTGATTGGGCCAAAATCATCCAATCGTCTTTTATGCCTAAGGAGGGACTAGAACTCACAGTCTCCTGGTGATTGGCCCAAAGTCACTCAGATGGCTTTCATGCCGAAGGCAGCACTAGAACTCACCGTCTCCTAGTGCTTGGTTTAAAAGTCACCCACCCAACTTTCATGCATAAAGAAGCAGGATTAGAACACATGGCCGCCTCCTAGTTTCTTAGCCAGATGATTTAACCACTGGCCAAACTGGCAGGCAGTAATTTTGGGACCCAGGCACAGAGAAACCCCAATGTGGGGCACAGTCAGACAACAGGAATTCAAAAGCAAAACCCAACTTCTTATCAGCTGGAGATACAAGGCAGCTGGCCCAGCCTTGTTGCGAGTTCAAGACCTGCCTTATCTAGAGTTTACTCAATGAAGTCGGGTGTAAGCGGTGCAATAAATCATTTTTTTTAAAACAAATGGATCACAGCAGGCTGGGATGTCACCTTCACAGAGATCCGCAGACCCCCCCCGAGCTTGCAAGGGCCCCTTTCACCCTTGGTCCTGGATTCCCTTTCCTTGTTCGTTCCAGTTCTGCATCTCGACGTGTGCGTTGCACAGGTTGCTCCATTTTGAGAGCACGTGTGAGAAGGCCTGGTGTGTCTCCTTGCACGCCAAGAAGCCAAGATGGCTCCGGATTAATTCTGAATTAGAGCCGCGTTCCGTGCGGTATCCTTTTGCAGTCTGCAGCGGGAAGTGGGTGGGCCTAACATTAGCTCCTTTAAGACTGGTGGACTTCAATTCCCAGAATTCCCCAGCCAGCTATGCTACGCTGGGGAATTCTGGGAGTTGAAGTCCACCAGTCTTAAAGCGGCCATAGTTGGATTCCTTGTTTCTAAAGCTTTGCCAGCTGGCACAAACTGAACCCCCATTCCAGGTGCAGCTGGTGATTTGGGGTTTCCCGTTTTGCAAATGTGTGAAAACCTCCAGCAAACAATCTGGGGCATTTATTTTTATTTTCTTGCAACGTTTGAAACCTTCCGGCTTGAAAATGAAAGTCCTTTTCTTTTCTTTTCTTTTTTTTTTTGAAAGAGCTTGCAAAAGAAGAGTGGCACGCACTCGGCTGGTGCCCGCGTGGTTGTAAATGCACCCAGCCTGACTTCTCTTCTTTAGGAGTCGCGCTTGCATATCAAACCAGGTTGACCCAATAAATGTTGGCATTTGACCTACTTTTTCCTTTTCAGTGATTTCCCCGGTTGGAATGGCTGGGAAAGTATGAAGGAGGCCGAGGGGTGAACAGGGAAAGGTGTAATAAAAGCCGATTTTGCACCATTTGTGCGCTAAAAAAAAAAAAATCTGGGGAATTGTCCCCCTGGCACAAAAGGAGAGATCTGACTAATGCAAAATAATCTCCCCGACCCTCCTGGAAAATTCTTTTCTGCCAACGACCAGGCTAACTGAGATTTCCTGGTGGTCTCCTGTCCCAACACCTACCAGGCTAGATTTAAAGATTGGATCTTACAGTGATGCTCAAATCTAGGGTTATTGCACAGTTCTGTCGATAGATAGATAGATGATAGATAGATAGATAGATAGATAGATAGATAGATAGATAGATAGATAGATAGATAGATAGATAGATAGATAGATAGATTCCTAGATTCTAAACGGCACATATAGGCAAGAATGTCTCCGGTTGTTTGCTGCGCCGTTTGGAGTCTAGGCGCCCAACTGTGCATCTCCAAGTGGTCCCCCACCCACTCAGCCTGGGTGGGCTGGAAAATCAATTGGAGGTACAGGCAGAGAGCTGAAGGATGGGAGGGGTTGCAAACTTCATCCCAGAGCTTGTTTTGCACTCACCAAAAAGTCATAAAATTCCATTATCTGAGACCCTCCCAATTGTATGCCACCTGGGTGGTACTTGGTGCTCTCTGAACTTGGCCAAAAGAGGTAACATCTTCAGTGCTAGTGGGCAGCTTGAGTAATCTTGCGTCTGCAAGAAAGCCATCTAGTTCAAAGAGCACGAAGGGCTCCCTAGTTGTCGTTCTACTACTACTACTACTATTACTACTACTCCTCCATTGGCAAGCCCCCCTCTCTTCTAGTATTGAGGATGCTACCTAGTTGGGCAATGAAACATTTGCAAGAAAAAGGCCATAGCTCAGAGTAGCAAGGACTCCATAGTTGTTCTACTCCTACTCCTCCTCTTCCTCCTCCTCCCTCTGCAAACCCCACTCCCTTCTAACATTGAGAATGTTGAGCCTGTGAAACACCTGTAAGAAAATAACCAAGCTCAGAGAACACCAAGGATCCTACAGTCCTCTTCTCTGCACACCCCACTCCCTTCCAGCACTGATGACGTTACCCAGTTGGGTGATGAAACGTCTGCCCAAAAAAACCCCCCCAGCAAGCTCAGAGAGAGCACCAAAGACTCTTCATTTCAACCCCGAGCTATAAATATTCTCCTTTATTTGAACCCTGCGCTGCAGCCTTTGCCGGATGGGCATCAGGCTTCCAGGGAGGGGATGATGGGCACCATATAGGCAGCTCTCCCCTCCTCCCTCCCCTATTGGCATGTTCGCCTCCGGGCTTCCCCTCCCTCCGGGGGAGAGAGAGAGAGAGAGAGAGAGAGGGGGCCGGTCCTTGCCGGGGAGTCTCCGCCCGCAGCCCGCTGCTGCTTCGGCCGGACCTTTTATGGCAATCCTCTGGCCGGAGGACGGCCTGGCGGGACTCAGCCCCCGCAGGAGCCGGGGAGGGCTGGGCGGGCTCCGGATGGGGAGCGGCGCCCTTGGATCGCGGAGGGGGAGGCAGCCCATCGCTCGCTCTCCCGGGCAGCCTCGCCAACCGGGCGCCCGCGGAAGAGCAGAAGGCTTCCTGGCCAAGGGGTCCCCATTGCACGCCTCTCCTCCCACCCCACCCCCATGCATCAATCCTCCGGCTTCGCGGGTTTGGGAAAGCAGGCAAATCCACCCGGCTGTTCTCTGCTTTTCCAGCAATGTCGCTGTGAAATCGTGGGAACGCAAGCCGGGTGGGTTTGTCTTTGCAGGCATCTCCTGGAAGATGCCAAGGTGGGGGTGGGGGTGGGGGGTTGGGGGCACTTGCCCAGGGCAAAGGAGAGAAGGGTCCGACCTTCTCTCCTAGGTAATGCCCAGCAAGGCCTGTTAATTCTGTTGGGATGGGGCACCACCAGGAAACTCTTAAGTCTGTAAAATGCGAAAACATGCCCCAAAATAATGTCCTGGAAAATGCTAATGCCAATCATCATCATCATCATCCCAGAAAATGCAAAAAAAAAATCACCCTGGAAAATGACCCATTGTCATCGGGGCACTTGGTACCATGTCCAAGAATTTTATAAGATACATCAACAAATGGCAGCTTCCTGCAATCACACCAGCAGAACTGGCAAAAAACTGCGCTACTCGGAAGAGTGTACATCTTAAGAAGGTACTTGGTTGATACCCAGGACACTGGCAGCAACCCGTATCAACCATTAGCACCAGTCAGTGGTATTTGTGATACATTTTTGAATGTCCAGTTGACTGAGTTTCATGTTTAATGAATAAAGATAATAATGATAATAATAATGATAATAATAATAATAATAATGAGGAGGAGGAGGAGGAGTTGTTCCTAGGTCCTTGGTTAGGACTCGAGCTGCTGAGCTATTAATCAGCCTTAAAGGCTGTGAATCTCACTACAGATTAAATAATAATAATAATAATAATAATAATAATAATAATAATAATATCCACCGACAATCCAAACTGCCAACTTTGCAATAAAAAAGTCGAAACTGTTTCACATTTAATATGTGAATGCAGCAAAATCGCACAAACTGATTACAAAGCTAGACACGAATGACTAAGTTGCTAAATTAATCCACTGGTTGTTATGTAAAAAATATGATTTTCCTGTATCCAAAAAGTCATGGGAACATAAAGTGGAAAAAGTTATAGAAAATGAGACGGCGAAGATCTTGTGGGACTTTTGAATACAGACAGATCGTCACTTGGAACACAACACGCCAGATATCACAGTTGTCGAAAACCGAAACGTACAATTTATTGACATCGCGGTACCAGGAGATGCCAGAGTCGAAGAAAAAGAACTGGGAAAAAAATCATGAAATATCGTGACCTGGCCATTGAAACTACACGGCTATGGATGAAACATGTCACAGTGATACCCATCGTCATCGGGGCACTTGGTACCATGTCCAAGAATTTTATAAGATACATCAACAAATTGCAGCTTCCTGCAATCATACTAGCGGAACTGGAAAAAAACTGTGCCACTTGGAACATCGTCCATCTTAAGAAGGTACTTGGTTGATCCCCAGGACACTGGCAGCAACCCGTATCAACCATTAGGACCAGTCAGTGGTATTTGTGATGCATTTTTGAATGTCCAGTTGACTGAGTTTCATGTTTAATGAATAAAGATGATAATAATAATAATAATAATAATAATAATAATAATAATAATAATAATAATAATAATAATAATAATAATAATGAGGAGGAGTTCCTAGGTCCTTGGTTAGGACTCGAGCTGCTGAGCTATTAACCAGCCTCAAAGACTGAATCTCACTACAGATTAACCAATCATCATCATCATCATCATCCTGGAAAATGCAAAAAAAAAAAAATCACCCTGGAAAGTGACAGGAACTGGCCCTGCAGCCAATGGATGACTGGGAGCAACCTCTGAAAGTGAATGACCATGGAGATTCTCATTCTGGTCAGGTTTTTTTTTTCCCAAGAGGCAACTGAACTTTGTTTTTTTCTTTTGAAGACGTTTTGCTTCTCCTCCAGGAAGCTTCTTCAACTCTGATCGGATGGTGGGGAACGGAAGGATTTATTTCCTCCTTGCAGACAAAGCTGATCATTTGCATCCTTTTAAGCGGGGTCCTTGAAGCACTTGGAGGTTTGTCTGTGTCCTCGGGGGTCACCTGAGTGGTGCAAATGGTTCCTGTAGTCTGCAATTTTTTTCCTCTGGAAATCCATTCCTCCTCCCACACCATTCGAAGGGTTTTTTCCCCAAATTGCACAGCTAAAAGTCTGTAGCGATTCTCAGTCATCCAGTTTATGGTTCCATTCCCCACTACCCGGTCAGAGGCCGGGAATACCATACCAATCACCTGCCAGGAGGTAGCAGAGCCGGCTTTGAATTTTTCCCATTCTTATCCTTCAGCGAAATGGAACAGCAGGTTGTTTCTTGTTCGAGAGGAGTGAGTGGTTATTTGGATGCCAAATCTCCCCCTTGCAAGCCAAGATTCCTTCCTGCGGGATACGCAGCCAACTAGCTACGAAACCTTATTTCTAGGTCGCTTCTCTCCTTGATTAGTTTCCATCTGTTGCTTCTTGTCCTGCCTTCAAGTGCTTTGGAGAATAGTTTGAGCCCCTCTTCTTTGGGGAAACCCCTGAGATATTGCTATCATGCCACCCCTAGTCCTTCTTTGCACTAGACTGGAGATACCCAGTTCCTGCAACCGTTCTTAGCTTCCAGCCCTCTGATTACCTTCGTTGCTCTTCTCCGGGCTCTTTCTAGAATCTCAACATTTTTTTAATATCGTGGCAACTTTTGGTGAGTCACAGACCCGTGGCAGAGACTCGATGAGGCCTGCAAAATCTTGGCGCCACTGGAGCTTACGCCAAGCGAAGGAGAACTGTGGGAGTTTTCCCACCCCTTCAGGGGAGAGTATGCTCTGGGTCAGGGGGTTCAGAAAGGAGCGCTTGGGAGGGTCTTGGCTGCTGCCCCATTGCTGTTCCCAGGGGGATGTGGTAGAGAATGAAACTTGGCCTTTTCTCTTCTCCGCAGCATCTGATGAGATCCAACTCGCTTTGGAGCCCATGTTTTCTTTCCTCTTCCCTTCTTTTTTCCTTCTTTCCTTCCTTCTCCTCCCTCCCCCTCTCTCCCTTTTCTTTTTCTTTCCTTTCCATTCCTTCCTCTCTCCCTCCCTCTTCCCTTTTCCTTCCTTCCTTCCCTCCCTTTTTTCTTACCATTCCTCCCTTCTCTTTTCCTTCCTTCTCCTCCCTCCCTCTTTCCTTTTTCTTTCCATTCCTTGCTCTCTCTCCCTCCCTCTTCCCTTTTCCTTCCTTCCTTCATTTCTTTCTTCCTTCCTTCCTTCCTTTTCCTTTCCTTCCTTTTTCTTCACCTTATTTCCAGATGTTGTTCTCTCTACTTGGAAAGAATAAAAACCGTGGCAGAAAATTACACCGGCTTCGTTCTGAGATATTCTTTTGACTCTTTGGAGAAGACAGGTGACCTTATTGTGTTGCACACCTGAACAATCCCAGGGCAATTATGGGGCCTCCCTGAATCCCTCCCTCCCTGGTGCAAAGTCTTCCCAGGTGATTGCTGGAAAGGTGCCTTTGTCCTGCAAACCTGACCATCCCCGTTTATGTTGCAGAGTTGACCATCTCCTACCTGGTCTCTTTCCAGATGCTACAAACTACATCTCCCAGAATTCCAAGCTGTTGCCTAGGCCCACCAGGCATCCTGAATGTTGTCTAAAACAGGGGTCTCCAACCTTGGGAACTTTAAGCTGGCTGGGGAATTCTGGGAGTTGAAGTCCACCAGGCTTAAAGTTGCCAAGGTTGGAGACCCCTGGTCTAAAACATTTGCAGGACAGAATTCTGGGGAACGCTGTTTCTCCTTCCTCTCCCAAAACTCGGGGTGGGGGTGTTCCTTGCTGTCAAGGCAGCATGTGCAGTCTTTGCATGGGCAGAGGCATTTCTCTTTGCAATTGCTGCTGAGAACCCAGCCCCCCCCCCAATGGATAGAGTCAGACCAAGGGGAACAATGCCTCTAGACTTTAGTGGGGTGCAGAGCTCCCCAAAACGGAGTCTTTTGTGCAGCCAGGAGAGGACCCAGGCGGGAACAAAAGCTGCCTTTTTGGGGCCTTTGATGGCCCAGATGGTGACATTTTACGGCCTCTGTTTCTGCAAGCCTTCAAAGGACACAGATGCCCTATAAAACCAGAGAGGGAGAAGGGGGAGGCCCTGCCATTTGCGAAGGCCTGGGGCTTTGTTGGCCATTTGCCCAGCCCCCCTATAAATCCATCTGCACCCCTAATGGCTCCCTCCCCAGAGAAGGCTGCTGCTATTCAGCCTTTCTTTGCATTGGGGTGGGAGGGGGAGTCTGAAGCCTTCTCCCCACCCCACCCCCCTCCAGCACCAAGGGAGATTTCCAAGCAGGCTGCTGAGATAATTCCTTTTCTGCTTCATGGCTGATACCCTGGCAAAAGAGGTTCAGGGCAGAATTAAATACTTGGAGAATAGAATAGAATAGAATAGAATAGAATAGAATAGAATAGAATAGAATAGAATAGAATAGAATAGAATAGAATAGAATAGAATAGAATAGAATAGAATAGAAATAATTAATGGAATGGAATAATAGAATAAAATAGAATAAATACTGGAATAAAGAACAGAACAGAACAGAACAGAACAGAAAGGAATAGAATAGAATAGAATAGAATAGAATAGAATAGAATAGAATAGAATAGAATAGAATAGAAATAATTAATGGAATGGAATAATAGAATAAAATAGAATAAATACTGGAATAAAGAACAGAACAGAACAGAACAGAAAGGAATAGAATAGAATAGAATAGAATAGAATAGAATAGAATAGAATAGAATAGAATAGAATAGAATAGAATAGAATAGAATAGAATAGAATAGAATAGAAATAATTAATGGAATGGAATAATAGAATAAAATAGAATAAATACTGGAATAAAGAACAGAACGGAACGGAACGGAACGGAAAGGAAAGGAAAGGAAAGGAAAGGAAAGGAAAGGAAAGGAAAGGAAAGGAAAGGAAAGGAAAGGAAAGGAAAGGAATAGAACAGGAACAGAATCTTTTATTGGCCAAGTGTGATTGGGCACACAAGAAATTTGTCTTGGTGCATAGGGTCTCAGTGTACATAAAAGAGTAGGAAGGGACCTTGGAGGTCTTCTAGTCCAACCCCCTGCTCCAGCAGGAGACCCTAAACCATTTCAGACGAATGGTTGTCCAATCTCTTCTTTAAAACCTCCAGTGCTGGAGCAGCCCCAACATCTGGAGGGAAGCTGTTCCCCAGATTAATTGTTCTAACTGTCAGGAAATTTCTCCTTAGTTCCAGGTTATTTCTCTCCCGGATTAGTTTCCATCTGTTGCTTCTCGACCTGCCCTCAGGTGCTTTCCAGAACAGCTTGACCCCTCTCTTCTTTGGGGAAGCCCCCTCAAATACTGGAAGGCTGCTATCATGTCACCCCTAGTCCTTCGTTTCATTAAAGTAGACACACCCAATTCCTGCAACTGTCGTTTCTATGTTTTACCCTCTAGCTACCTAATCCTCTTTGTTGCTCTTCTCTGCACTCTTTCTAGAGTCTCCACATCCTTTGTCTATCATAGCGACTAAATGTTGTATTCCAAATGTGGTCTTACCAAGGCATTACAAATTGTTCCTAAATGAAATGAAAAATCATTACTAAATGAAAGGGGGGAAAAAAACCACGAAGTTGATCCTTGGGTTTTTAATTCGATCCTCCAACAACCCAGACAGGTAGGCCAGGGCAGAATTAGGATTTGAACTTCTGACCTAGCCTTTTTTTCTTTCAGGTGATGCCAGGGACGCATCCACAGCACTTGGTGGGTTTCTTTCCAGAGGGATTCTGTTTTTTTGGGGGGGGAGAAGAGAGCTCAGCAACAAGACCAGAAATGTGGAGGTAGAAAAAGGTGGCTTTTGTGCTAAAAAGGAAAAAAAATGAATTAAAGATGACCTATTGAAGTATAATTGTGGCTTATGACCGCAACTGAGTCCAAAATTTCTGTTGCTAAGCAAGACTGGCTAAGTGAGTTTTGTCCCATTTTCCGAATTTTCTTGCCACCGTGGCTAAGTGAATCGCTGCAGTCGTTAAGTTAGTAACACGGTTGTTAAGTGAATCTGGCTTCCCCATTGACTAGTTGTCAAAAGGTCACAGAAGCTGATCGCATGACCTCGGGACACCGCAACCGTCATAAATATGAGTCAGTTGCCAAGCATCTGAATTTTGATCACGTGACCACAGGGATGCTACAACCGTTGTAAGTGTGGAAAACGGTCATAAGTCACTTTTTTCAGTACTGTTGTAACTCTGAACAACGGTCACTAAATCAATGGAGGACTACCTGTCCCATAAAGGGGTTTTCCTGATGATCCAGGTGGTGCCATGCCAAAGTTGGCTCCGTGCTGCCATCTGGTGGGAGCTTCATGCTAACAAAACCTCATATTGCCCTACTCTATTTTTGCGGTGAGGGTTCTGGATTATCGGTGCATTTCATGTTCCCTGCAGTTTGTTGCTGGGGAAACTGATGATCTCCCACATTCAAGATTCAGCAATCATCTCGCGCCTTGTGGGAACGTTTCCGCCACACTGCAGCTGCATTTGCACAATGGTTACTGAATTATTGAAGCTTTCCTTCCACAAGCACGTCTTTCTAGTAAGAGCTGAACTAGGCAGTGGGTTGGACTAGAAGCCCTCCGGATTCTATTCCAGCAGCCCCCAACCTTTTGGGCACCAGGAACCGGTTCCGTGGAGAAAGATACTTCCACAGACCTGGGTGGGGATGGTTTTGTGTGCTGCCTGCATCCTGGGGCTTTGCTTGTTTGTGCGGCCCGGTTGCTGACATGCTACAGCCTGGTGCCAGTCCATTATCTGGAGGTTGGAGAACCCTGTTCTGCTCTGTTCCGTCTTGTCCCATCACCTGTTCTGTTCTGTTCTTCTGTTCTATTGTATTCTATTGTATTCTGTTCTGTTCTATTCTACTGTGTTTCCCCCAAAAAAGCCTTGGTGGCGCAGTGGACTAAAGTGCTGTTAAGTAGCACCTAGCTGCCAGCTGCCTGCAATTAATGCGAGTTCGAATCTCACCAGGCTCAAGGTTGACTCAGCCTTCCATCCTTCCGAGGTTGACTTTGTATAAAAAAGAACACCGCTTAGGGCGGGCCAAAAGCCCTACTAAGCAGGTATAAGTATGAAGGCTATTGCTTAACGCATTGTAAGCTGCTCTGAGTCTCTGGAGAAAGGTGGCATATAAATTGAACCAATAAATAAATAAATAAATAAATAAGACCCAGTCTTATATTTTTTTGAATCCTGAAATAAGCGCTTGGCTTTATTGCCATGCACTCAAAAGCCTGATTGGGCTTATTATCAGGGGAGGTCTTATTTTTGGGGAAACAGGGTATTCCTATTCTATTCTATTCTATTCTATTCTATTCTATTCTATTCTATTCTATTCTATTCTATTCTATTCTATTCTATTCTATTCTATTCTATTAATTCTAATTCTAATTCTAATTCTAATTCTAATTCTAATTCTAATTCTAATTCTAATTCTATTCTATTCCATTCCATCCTATTCTTCTTCATTCCAATATCTATTCTATTCTATTCTATTCTATTCTATTCTATTCTATTCTATTCTATTCTATTCTATTCTATTCTATTCTATTCTATTCTATTCCATTCCATTCCATTCCATTCCATTCCATTCCATTCCATTCCATTCCATTCCATTCCATTCTATTCTACTCTCTACTCTACTCTACTCTACTCTACTCTACTCTACTCTACTCTACTCTACTCTACTCTACTCCATTCCATTCCATTCCATTTTCTGCAGCTTCTCTATTTTAGTTGAACTATATAGCTTGCTATATAGCTTGGATAAAAAATAGCCCTCTACTAATACAACTTTCAATGCCTGTAATTTGAATATTTTAAAAATAGTTAACTTTTAAAACAGCAACCGGTGTCATGATGACTCATAATCCATCATCCTGAGTCAAATACAAGTTGGGGGTGTTTCAGCCTTGCTGGCTTCATCTAACGAAATCTGAAAACTTTCAAGGATGCCTCCATCTCTATTAATATTATTATACAGGTAGTCCTTGACTGACAACAATTAGCATAGTGATCGTTTGAACAGCCCTGAAAAGAAGTGACTTTTTTCACACTTAACGATTGTTGTAGCATCTCCACGGTCATCTGATTTACATCCAGATGCTTGACAACTGGCTCACATTTATGACGGTTGCAGGGCCCCTGGGGTCATGTGACTCCCTTTTGCGACCTTCCACAAGCCAAGTCAATGTTTCACTTAACAACCATATTACTAATTTAAAAACTGCCGAGATTCACTTAACAAGTGTGGCAAGAAAAGTCGTAAAATGGGACAAAACTCACTTAACAAGTTTCTCACTTAGCAACATAAATTTTAGGCTCGATTGTTTTTTGTTTTTGTTTTTTTAAATTTTATTTATATGCCGCCCTTCTCCGGAGACTCAGGGCGGCTTACAATGCGTTAAGCAATAGCCTTCATACTTTTGTATATTATAGTACAAAAGTCATCTTATTGCCCCCAATTTACCTGGGTCCTCAATTGACCTACCTTAGAAAGGATGGAAGGCTGAGTCAACCTTGAGCCTGGTGAGATTCGAACTCGCAGTAATTGCAGGCAGCAATTACAGTGCTTTAGTCTGCCACGCCACCAGGCTTGATTGTGGTCATAAGTTGAGGACTACCTGTAGTTTATTATAGTATTATATTAGAGCAAACTCCAAACCGCACCGGCCTGACTCTAGGGGAGATGCCTCAGTCAGACCACAATAATTAGGGAAATTTGGCTGACAACAAAAGGGATGTTTGATTTGAATCCTCCCAGCTCCAGGCTGACTGGGGGCTGTGTTTGATCAACACACTTAACCACATTAGGAAAAGACTTAAGGAGGCATGTTCACACAACATGCTAGGCTTGGCTTCTCTCTCTTTGGTGGTTGTGGTGGCTTAGTGTGCCGTGCAAACCCAGCCTCTTGAAATAATGTAAAGTTCTCAATCTCATACAAATCTTGGAACTGGGTTAATGCAATTGCTGGGTTTTGTGAATGCAACCATCAGCTTCTGGGTTCAATGCCGGGGTATTGTTTTCTGCTGCTCTTGTGGAGCTGTCATCCTGCGGTTGCCACACTCCACCTAGCAACGGCTGCTTTACAAAGAGTTGGAGAGAAGCAGCCTCTGTGTACAAAACAGCAGCTCCTCTTTCCCCTGGAGACCAGGAGAGCCTTTCACAGGAGCAAAGCTTCAAGTGATCTGGCGAGCATCCAGACAGTTGCCAAGCTCACACCTTCCCTCTGGCTGCCAGAAGCTCAGGAGATGGCTATGCTGTGTGTGAATCAAGAGCACCATCTGCTGGCCTCTCTCGAAATAACACCACAACCCTGTTTCTCACGGGTTTTCTTCGCTCCTCTCAGTAAGGCAACCATCATTGGGGTCAGTTCACACAACATCTTTAAGAGGGGATGATAAAGGCCTAGTTAGATGCCATGTAGCTGGCCTTGATGGCACAGTGGACTAATCTACTGCTGTTAAAGTAGTACTTAGCTGCCAGCTGCCTGCAATTACTGCGAGTTTGAATCTCACCAGGCTCAAGGTTGACTCAGCCTTCCATCCTTTCGAGGTAGGTAAAATGAGGACCCAGATTGTAGGGGCAATAAGAGGATTTTGTATAAAATAGAACACCGCTCGGGGGGCCCCCAAAAGCCCTACTAAGCAGGTATATACAAAAGTATGAAGGCTCTCGCTTAATGCATTGTAAGTCACCCTGAGTCTCTGGAGAAAGGTGGCATATATAACTCGAATAAATAAATAAATAATAAATAAATAAATGTACGGTGTGGATCCAGAAAAGAGGTTAATTCAGGAACTGGGACAAGAATGATGGATGAATACAGGAATATACTAACCATAGTTGGTTGTCTGAGCTGAACCATGAAGAGAGGCAGGGGAAGATGTCTTCCTTCCAGGGTGGCTCAAATAATGGCTTGAGAGAACTCGTATTAGCAGCTGCATTTCCTCAGGAAGTTCATCTTGGTTAGTGATGATCTCGGTTATGGTTTCTGTAGTTGGCCATGCATATGAACCAGTGCTCTCTTGGTAATTTGATGAACGTAGAAAATGGTTGAATATGAATAAAACAGATTCAGGGTATTGAAGAAAGTGGCTCAGAAGTTAAAAGCAAAACATAATTCAAATGAAAAATAAGAACAAGATTATGTTTAAAAAAAAACTTTAAAAAAAGGCGAAGGCAGCTTTTCCCAGCCTGGCTCACCATGGCTGACTTTTTCAAGCCAAGTGGAGATATCGAGGAATCCTTGACTTACAACTATTCATTTAGTGACTAAAGTTACAATGGTACTGAAAAAAGTGACTTAATGACCGTTTTTCAGAATTATAACCATTGTAGCATCCCTACAGTCACATGATCAAAATTTGGATGCTTGGCAATGAGCATATATTTATGATGGTTGCAGTGTCCTGGGATCACATGATCACATTTTGGGACTTCCTGATAACAAAGCCAGATTAATTTAACAACTATGTTACTAATTTAACAACTGCAGTGATTCACTTAACAACTGTGGCAAGAAAGGTCTCAAAATGGGACAAAGCTCACTTAACTATCTTTTTTTAAAAAAAATTTAAAATTAGATTTATATGCCGCCCTTCTCCGGAGACTCAGGGTGGCTTACAATGCGTTAAGCAATAGCCTTCCTACTTTTGTATATTTATACAAAGTCAGCTTATTGCCCCCATAAACTGGGTCCTCAATTTACCTACCTTAGAAAGAATGGAGCCTTGAGCCTCGAACTCGCATAATTGCAGACAATGGAAGTTTTGGACCCAATTGTGGTCAGAATTTGAGGACTAACTGTAATTGGCTGGGAGACCATTAGGAAACTCTAGGACTGAGTAGCAGAATCACATCTTGGAAAAGAGAGTTTGCAGCTAGGCTTGGTTTCCCAGTTAACCACAAGTTAAGTTAAGCTCCCTTAAGTCTTTACTTCCAGGTAAGCCTGCTATCCTCCAGAGAGGCTGGGAGTCACAGAATTCTGACTCAGCATAGCTGAGATAGCTGTGGATTATGGGAATGCACCAGAGCTTGGAAGCACCAACTTGTATAGTTTTTGCCACATCCAAAATGGATCCTGGCATTTTGACTAAGAATAAGTAGAAATTCCTGGAGTTGCAATTAAGGATCATGGATGACCAGAGATAGCTTCAGATGCTAGGTAACTTTCAAAAAAACTGTACAAGTAGTCCTCAACTTACAACTACAATTGAGCCCCAAATTTATCTTAAGTGAGACATTTGTTAAGTGAGTTTTGCCCCATTTTACGACCTTGCCCTAGTTAAGTGAATCATTGCAGTTGTTCAGTTAGTAACATGGCTGTTAAGTGAATCTGACTTCCCCATTGACATTGCTTGACAGAAGGTCCCAAGAGTTGATGATCCTGGAACACTGCAACCGTCATAAATATGAACCAGTTGCCAAGCATCTGAATTTTGATCACGTAATCATAGGGATGCTGCAATGCTCATGTATGAAAACAGTCGTAAGTCACTTTTTTTAAAGTGCCATTGTAACTTTGAATCATCACTAAATGAACTGTTAAGTCAAGGATTGCCAGTATTATTTGCCTGGATCAAGATTTCTCAACATGAACAACTTTTAAGATAGAGAGACTTCAACTCCCAGAATTCCCCAGCCGGCATGACCATTGCTGAAAGTCCACCTATCCAGAATTAATTCTCAGATTTCAAAGGGATTTTATTTCTTAATACAATTATTGTAATAAATCGTATTTTATTATAATAAAATATATATTTTATTTTAGTGGAATAATTATTATAGATAATAACAACCGGAAATTAATTATCTTCAAAGGGAAGAAGGGATCTAATACTCCTTAAGGACTCTGAAAAGTTTGTGGTTGTAAACCAGAGTTTCTCAACCTTGGCTAACTCAAAATGTGTGGACTTCAACTCCCAGAATTCCCTAACTGGCATGACCATTGCTGAGAATTCTGGGAGTTGAAGCCCACCTATCTGGAAGAAGTTCCCAGCTTTCAAAGGGATTTTATTTCTGATTACAATCATTATAATAAATCTTATTTTATATATTTAAAGAAAACTCAGCAATTCCATCAATAAGGAATAATAAATAGATACTTTACAATAGTTGTTTCTCAACCCTGGCTAACTCAAAATGTGTGGACTTCAACTCCCAGAATTCCCCAGCCAGCATGACCATTGCTGAGAATTCTGGGAGTTGAGGTCCACCTACCTGGAAGAAGTTCCCAGCTTTCAAAGGGGTTTTATTTCTTAATACAATCATTATGATAAATCTTATTTTATATATTTAAGGAAAACTCAAGCAATTCCATCAATAAGGATTAATAAATGGAAGCTTTACAACAGTTGTTTCTCAACCCTGGCTAACTGAAAATGTGTGGACTTCAACTCCCAGAATTCCCCAGCCGGCATGACCATTGCTGAGAATTCTGGGAGTTGAGGTCCATCTACCTGGAAGAACTTCCCAGCTTTCAAAGGGGTTTTATTTCTTAATACAATCATTATGATAAATCTTATTTTATATATTGCCGGACTTGCCTGATCCCTTCTACTTTTTAAAATTTTTAGAGTTTTATTCTGTTTTAAATTCTCAGCCTAATTTATATTTGTTTTTAGTATGATTTTAACTTTTTTGTATTGGTTTTTTAGCCGGCTGTTCACCGCCCTGAGTCCGTCAGGAGAAGGGCGGTATATAAATCCAATCAATCAATCAATCAATCAATTTAAGGAAAACTCAAGCAATTCCATCAATAAGGATTAATAAATGGAAGCTTTACAACAGTTGTTTGTTAACCCTGGCTAACTGAAAATGTGTGGACTTCAACTCCCAGAATTCCCCAGCCGGCATGACCATAGCTGAGAATTCTGGGAGTTGAGGTCCATCTACCTGGAAGAACTTCCCAGCTTTCAAAGGGGTTTTATTTCTTAATACAATCATTATGATAAATCTTATTTTATATATTGCCGGACTTGCCTGATCCCTTCTACTTTTTAAAATTTTTAGAGTTTTATTCTGTTTTAAATTCTCAGCCTAATTTATATTTGTTTTTAGTATGATTTTAACTTTTTTGTATTGGTTTTTTAGCTGGCTGTTCACCGCCCTGAGTCCGTCAGGAGAAGGGCGGTATATAAACCCAATCAATCAATCAATCAATCAATCAATAAATTTAAGGAAAACTCAAGCAATTCCATCAATAAGGATTAATAAATGGAAGCTTTACAACAGTTGTTTGTTAACCCTGGCTAACTGAAAATGTGTGGACTTCAACTCCCAGAATTCCCCAGCCGGCATGACCATAGCTGAGAATTCTGGGAGTTGAGGTCCATCTACCTGGAAGAACTTCCCAGCTTTCAAAGGGGTTTTATTTCTTAATACAATCATCATAATAAATCTTATTTTACATATTTAAGGAAAAACTCAAAGCAATTCCATCAATAAGGATTAAATACATTGATGGCTTACAGCTGTTGCTTGTTAACCCTGGCTAACTCAAAATGTGTGGACTTCAACTCCCAGAATTCCCCAGCCGGCATGACCATTGCTGAAAGTCCACCTATCCAGAATTAATTCTCAGATTTCAAAGGGATTTTATTTCTTAATACAATTATTGTAATAAATCGTATTTTATTATAATAAAATATATATTTTATTTTAGTGGAATAATTATTATAGATAATAACAACCGGAAATTAATTATCTTCAAAGGGAAGAAGGGATCTAATACTCCTTAAGGACTCTGAAAAGTTTGTGGTTGTAAACCAGAGTTTCTCAACCTTGGCTAACTCAAAATGTGTGGACTTCAACTCCCAGAATTCCCTAACTGGCATGACCATTGCTGAGAATTCTGGGAGTTGAAGCCCACCTATCTGGAAGAAGTTCCCAGCTTTCAAAGGGATTTTATTTCTGATTACAATCATTATAATAAATCTTATTTTATATATTTAAAGAAAACTCAGCAATTCCATCAATAAGGAATAATAAATAGATACTTTACAATAGTTGTTTCTCAACCCTGGCTAACTCAAAATGTGTGGACTTCAACTCCCAGAATTCCCCAGCCAGCATGACCATTGCTGAGAATTCTGGGAGTTGAGGTCCACCTACCTGGAAGAAGTTCCCAGCTTTCAAAGGGGTTTTATTTCTTAATACAATCATTATGATAAATCTTATTTTATATATTTAAGGAAAACTCAAGCAATTCCATCAATAAGGATTAATAAATGGAAGCTTTACAACAGTTGTTTCTCAACCCTGGCTAACTGAAAATGTGTGGACTTCAACTCCCAGAATTCCCCAGCCGGCATGACCATTGCTGAGAATTCTGGGAGTTGAGGTCCATCTACCTGGAAGAACTTCCCAGCTTTCAAAGGGGTTTTATTTCTTAATACAATCATTATGATAAATCTTATTTTATATATTGCCGGACTTGCCTGATCCCTTCTACTTTTTAAAATTTTTAGAGTTTTATTCTGTTTTAAATTCTCAGCCTAATTTATATTTGTTTTTAGTATGATTTTAACTTTTTTGTATTGGTTTTTTAGCCGGCTGTTCACCGCCCTGAGTCCGTCAGGAGAAGGGCGGTATATAAATCCAATCAATCAATCAATCAATCAATTTAAGGAAAACTCAAGCAATTCCATCAATAAGGATTAATAAATGGAAGCTTTACAACAGTTGTTTGTTAACCCTGGCTAACTGAAAATGTGTGGACTTCAACTCCCAGAATTCCCCAGCCGGCATGACCATAGCTGAGAATTCTGGGAGTTGAGGTCCATCTACCTGGAAGAACTTCCCAGCTTTCAAAGGGGTTTTATTTCTTAATACAATCATTATGATAAATCTTATTTTATATATTGCCGGACTTGCCTGATCCCTTCTACTTTTTAAAATTTTTAGAGTTTTATTCTGTTTTAAATTCTCAGCCTAATTTATATTTGTTTTTAGTATGATTTTAACTTTTTTGTATTGGTTTTTTAGCTGGCTGTTCACCGCCCTGAGTCCGTCAGGAGAAGGGCGGTATATAAACCCAATCAATCAATCAATCAATCAATCAATAAATTTAAGGAAAACTCAAGCAATTCCATCAATAAGGATTAATAAATGGAAGCTTTACAACAGTTGTTTGTTAACCCTGGCTAACTGAAAATGTGTGGACTTCAACTCCCAGAATTCCCCAGCCGGCATGACCATAGCTGAGAATTCTGGGAGTTGAGGTCCATCTACCTGGAAGAACTTCCCAGCTTTCAAAGGGGTTTTATTTCTTAATACAATCATCATAATAAATCTTATTTTACATATTTAAGGAAAAACTCAAAGCAATTCCATCAATAAGGATTAAATACATTGATGGCTTACAGCTGTTGCTTGTTAACCCTGGCTAACTCAAAATGTGTGGACTTCAACTCCCAGAATTCCCCAGCCAGCTGTGCTGGCTGGGGAATTCTGGGAATTGAAGTCCACAGAGTTTCAAGTGACCAAGGTTGAGAAACAACTGTTGTAAAACATTAATTTATTAATTCTTATTGATGGAATTGCTGAGTTTTCCTTCTCCAGAGGACCCCCCCCCACCCCCCACAACTGCACGCGGACCCTGGCGGGGAGCAGCCCTGAGGCGGAGCCGTTTGCCGCCATTTGCCAAATTGTTGCAACCGTTTTTGCGCGCGCGCGCGCGCCGGTTGCTTTCCCCCCCAACGGTTTCCCCGCGCGGCCTCCTCTGCACCAGGGACTTTATTTATGACTCCAGCCCGGGGGAATTAAAAAAAAACAACAACGCTGAAAAACTAAACCCCGCGGTACAAAGGCACTGAGGGGACGGCGGCATCCTTTAATGGCGGCTGCCTTTGAAATTCTGCCCATCTTCCCTTTTCCCCTTCCCGGGGCCTCTCTCTCTCTGAGGGGAATTGCCTCCCCTTCTGGGATTGGTTGGAAGGTTTGCCAGGACAGCCATTGGGGGGCGCATGACGTCACCACGAGAAGCTCCCATTGGTCCGAGCCGGCAGATTTCACCCAGCAACAGCTGCGCAGAGAGCCGCCTTCGTTTTCCCGCCTGAACTAACGAGCAGAAATGGCGCCTCAGCCGGGCTTTGAGGCGGCCGTGTGGCTGAGGTGGAGTTGTCCCTGGTGGGTTTCGTTGTCCGCTGCCAGAGCCGTTCGCTCGAGGCAGCAGCTGAAATGGGGAGGAAAAAAAAGAGAGAAGGAGACAGAGCCTCTCCGGCGCACGTGCCTTCTTGGAGTTGGCGTGTTGGCCGGTTCGCACGACGCGATAAAAACGAGGCCTGTGTCCGAATCCGGCTCCTCGGAGTCGGTTCAGAAACACTTCGTCAGGGTGGCCCGCTCTATTTATTTATATTTATATATTTATATATAATACATATTATAGATGCACCGACAAATTCCTTGAGTGTCCAATCACACTTGGCCAATAAAAAAAATTCCTATTCCTATTTTATATCAAATTTGGGGACCGCTCATATTCCTCACAGAGCGGCAATCCTTTGGAAAGGCCCCAAGAAGGGAAGGCTGAGAGGAAATTTGCAGGCCAAGGACCATTTTGGGCCGTTTTAGTAGCGGAAGGTCTGTCACTGCGTTTTTATATTTACCAGCAGAGCTATTATTTCTGAACTGTCAGACTCAACCTTAGTTTGCCAAGTTCCTTATCTGTATCTACTGCGCATGTATACATTCTTTTCTTTTTTTCTAAAAACTTTCCTTTGTTCTCCTGCCAGCTAAGGTCTGGCTGGGGATTCTTTGCCAAAAATGTAACTAATTAGATTAGATAAGATGTTTTATTTTCTTTACAATAAATATGAGGGTTTTTTTAAAAATTTGATTTATATGCCGCCCTTCTCCGGAGACTCAGGGCGGCTTACAATGCGTTAAGCAATAGCCTTCATCCTTTTGTATTTTTATACAAAGTCAGCTTATTGCCCCCACAAATTGGGTCCTCAATTGACCCACCTTAGAAAGAATGGAAGGCTGAGTTGACCTTGAGCCTGGCTAGGATTGAACTTGCAGAATTACAGGCAGCTGGATGTTAATTGCTGCCTTTAGTAGGAGGCATTAGCCCCCTACGCTCCTCAGGCTCAGTTTAATTAGAAGATGTATTCCGGTTTTATTGATCAAAGTATACACAAGGAGAACGTTACGATCCAACTCAAAATGAGGGCAATTACCCCACGCAAGGTAACGTGGCTGATTGCCGCTCTGACAAGGTCTATAGAGATTCTCAGTCCTCCATAGTTGTCCCAAAGGTGCTTTTTCTGATTTTTCTTTGAAGATGTTTTGCTTCTCATCCAAGAAGCTTCTTTAGCTCTGACTGGAGAAACTTCCATTCCACACCATCCGGTCAGAGCTGAAAAAGCTCCTTGGATGAGAAGCAAAACGTCTTTAAAGAAAAGCGAAAAAGTCCAGTTGCCTCTTAAAGAAGCACGTTGGGATAGCAGGCTAAGAGGAAAGGCAGGAGAGGCCACGCCTGCCACCAGCTGTGGCAGGTAATTAAGATAGATGAGGTGTACACCTTTGTATACTGTCAATTGGAGTGGAAAATCCATTCTATTTACACTAGAATGCTTGGATTTTCATTTTATTTTATTTGTTTGCACCCTGACTTTTATTATTTTTACAAGTAATTTAAGGTGGCAAACATGTCTACCCCACTTTCTTCCTCCTATTTTCCCTATAACAACAATCCTGTGAGGGAGGAAGAAAGAGAGGGACTGGTCCAAAATGCCATAGCTGGCTTTCATGCCTAAGGTGGGACAAAAATCACAGTCTCCTGGGGATTGGCCCAAAGTCACCCAGCCAGCTTTCATGGCTAAGACAGGACTTGAACTCATGCTCTCTTCTACTTTCTAGCCTAGTGCCTTAACTAGTAGTTCAAGCTGGCTATTGGAGATTCTGACTTTGGGTTGCTCTGATACCAGTGGGCCACATGGTAGAGATAGACCAGCTACAGGTAGTCCTTAACTTAGGACCACAATTGAGCCCAAAGTTTACATTGAGAAATTTATTAAGTGGGTTTTGCCCCATTTTACAACTTTTTTTGCCACATTTGTTAAGAGAATCACGGCAGTTCTTAAATTAGTAACGTGATTGTTAAGTAAAGCTGGTTTCCCGTTGATTCTGCTTGTCAGAAGGTTGCAAAAGGGGATCATGTGACGCTGGGACCTTGCAACCATCAAATGTGAGTCAGTTGTCAAGCATTTGAATGTAAACACATGACCGTGGGGATGCTACAACGGTCATAAGTGTGAAAAATGGCCATAAGTCATTTTTTTCCAATGCTGTTGTGATTTCGAATGGTCACTAAACAAATTGTAAATTAAGGACGGGTGAAATCCAAATTTTTCCCTATTGGTTCTGTGGGCATGGCTTGGTAGGTGTGGCAGGGGAAGGATATTGCAAAATCCCCATTCCCACCCCACTCCAGGGGAAGGATACTATAAAATCTCCATTCCCTCCCCTCTTGGGGAAGGATATTGCAAAATCCCCATTCCCACCCCAATTGGGCCAGCCAGAGGTGGTGTTTGCCAGTTCTCCAGAACCTGCTGGATTTCACCCCTGGTTGAGGACCATCTGTATAAGTACCTTGGTATCTCACAGTTGCATGGGAACTACCATGAGGAAGTAAGGAAGAGCTAACAATCAAGAGCTACAAAGGATGTGAAAAGTCCACCAAAGAAAGACAACATCCCAGTATGACCAAAGGAACAGAAAGGTCCAGAAGAGCCAGCTCAATTGGAAAAACGACCCACATAATACATGTGCCCTGCCAGTCATCAGCTACCCTCCTTAATGGGAAGAACAAGATCCATACCATTAACATGCGTGCCCATCATCAGTTACTGTGCCAGTATTCTGATTTGGCCAATGAAGGACATGGAAACTACTAATGTGAAGAGACAGAATTTCCTCACAATGTATGGAGATTTCTGCCTAAGTCCAATATCCAGAGACTACATCTGGAAAGAGAGGAAGGTGGGGTGTCAAAAGTTACTGTGCTGGATGAAACCCAGAACACCCAGAAGTAGATCACTGATGGCACCCAAAGATGAGCTGTGGAGAGAATGCTTGAGGCAGCAGCAGATGAAAATCAAGCAAAGGAACTGCCATGGCAAGACAAGATGGTGCAAAGGATGTACCATCGACAGATAGCTGAGATGGCTGACATTGGAAAATTATACCAGTGAAAGGGAAGGGCGGGGCTAAAGAGCACTGAGGCACTGATTGTAGCAGCACCAAAAAAGGCACTTAGCCCCAGATCCATAGATGCAGGGGTCTGCTGTGTTAGGCAGGGTATAAGATGTAGGCAGAAACAGCATACATTGAGCTCCACAACCAAGTACGGGGCATTTTGTATAAGAATATGTGTACTAGATCCTCTGAAGTTCAGATGGCAGATTCCACAGAATTACGGAGACCACTAATTATGGAGACTTAAGATCCCATGAGACTTACAAATCCAGAAGGTCATGTAGGTACTGGCTAATCAACCAGACATCATGGTAATTGACAAGAACCAGATGACAACGGTGGTCATGGATACAGCAGAGCCAAGTGACAGCAGCAGCATGAAGTATGAGAACCTGGAAAATTACCAAGGCCTGAAGGAGGAACTAGAGCAGATGTTGAAATGGTCCCAATGGAAGTAGGAAAAGCTGGGAAAATGGCTCCAACAGATCCCAGGAACAACATTAGAGCTTTCTCTCCAGAAAAATACAGGACTAGGAAAAACTAAGATACTATACAGAATCCTCAAACTCCTAGGTCTCAACTCCTTTCCTGCTGCACCACCCTGTCTATCTCTTGAGCTCCAGTTATTGGAAAAACAAATGTGTAAAGTTGAGAAGATTAAAAAGATAGTGATTAAAAAAGATAGGAGTGTCTAAGGGGATTAAAACAGCCCTACAGTTATTACAAACTATAATTAGAGCCTTGGTGGTGCAGTGGACTAAAGTGCTGTTAAGTAGCACTTAGCTGCCAGCTGCCTGCAATTACTGCAAGTTCAAATCTCACCAGGTTCAAGGTTGACTCAGCCTTCCATCCTTCCGAGGTAGGTAAAATGAGGACCCAGATTCTGGGGGCAATAAGCTGACTTTGTATAAAAAAATACCGCTTAGGGGGGCCGAAAGCCCTACTAAGCAGGTATATACAAAAAGTATGAAGGCTATTGCTTAACGCATTGTAAGCCACCCTGAGTCTCCGGAGAAGGGCGGCATATAAATCAAATCAATCAATTAATCAATAATAGTATTAAGGAAGTATTAATATGTAAAATATAAAGTAAAAGCCATTTGTATATAAGATTATTAAAAAATGAAAAAAGTCAGCATGGTGGCTACTCCTGTGTGGTTGAAGTCTTGCCCTTTATGACAAGCATAATGTGATTGCAACCATTACATTGACTGACACCCCTCTCCTTGAAGATGCCCAGCACAATTTGTTTAGTTGGGCAGTCTAGTATTTAAACACAATCAATAGATGATACCAAGTTCTAATATGTTGATATATTTGGACAACACCTGTATGAACAAGTGTTGTGGGTCTCCAGATCAAGATAACCATATCCGGTGAAATGAAAGGGTAATTAGGGTGGCCTCAGGTTTTTTTTGAAGTGGAAAGGAATCTTCTCTGGGTATTTTTGTGGAAGTGGCTTTTTTGCTTCATTCCTGGAATGGACGGGTAGCTCCCTGGCACTAGCTGCAGCTTGGCTGACCAATAGAGTCTCAGAAATTTTGCCTGGTATCCCTTTTGGTATTAGCCGGAATGGGATGCAACTGGGCCTGCATCACTTGGTCAGCCACGGGTGGAGATGGATAACTGATGAGAGTGAATGAAGGTTAGTTCTCTAAGTTTGTGGGTTGGTTTCTGAACATTTCATTACCAGGCTTAGGTAACATCTTCAGTGGAATTTAGGAGGTGTCAGTGTCTGTTCTATTACACTTTCAAAATGTTCGGAAACCAACCAACAAGCTCGGAGAATGAACCTTCACCCTCATCCTACACCTGAGCTACAGATATTTGCCACTAATGCATAACTGGGTGGGAGGGAAACACTCCTATGGGACATAATCCCTTGCATGGTTCTTCATCGTAAGTCTGGGAAGGAAGTCGAAGGAGCTGGCTTGACAGCACTGAGACCACACAATGCTTTCTTGGAGGGAGAACTGATGAGAGCAAGGCACGAGGACTTCATGATCTCTCTAAATCTATACATTTCTGAAAAGCATGTAGCCACCTCTCTGTGTACCTCTGAGAAGACGACAGTGTGAGATATGACTCCTGCAAGATCTAGATAAAATTTATTCAGTAGGCTTACATGTGGCCCATCCTGCTAGATGGTCTAAATGGCCTTTGATAAGAGGAGTTGCAGGATCTATCTAGAATCCATTTCTATAAGTAGAGGTGGGAGGAACCTGTTCCTATTAACTAATTGCCCTCTATCCTCTCTTCCTTACAAGGTTTTCCAGAGATCCATAACAGGAAAAGAAAAGCACACAGAAGAGAGATGGTAATGTGAAATATCCTTCTTTCCAAAGAATGCCCCAGTAAGCCACAGAAATTGTTCATTTTGTCCCATTTTACCCATTATCTCAAGTCTTCCTAGGTCCCATGGCTTGCTTCATAAAGTGCACCCTGGTTCATGAACGAAACCATTGAAATATAAAAATAATGAACCAGTAAGGATTTTCATGCGGGTTATGCTACAAAATGATTGATCGATTGGTACAAATAGGGACAAGGCCTTTCTGGTGCTCCTAGTTGTGGCATTGATGCCTAAGAGTTCCCCTTAGGAATTCTAGAGCAGGTGTTTTTAGACTTTTTCAGGCTGCAGAAGTGTTTAAAAAAAATAAAAATCCCTGTAAGCCTGAATTAGAGGCAGAGCTCAAGTGCTAGAAAATTGGCTGTGCTTGAGTGAACTTAGGGGGGTTTTCTCTTAGTTTCTCATGGAATCCATCAAGTTCTCATCAAATACAATTTAAAAACTCCAGTTGTAGGGCACAATCAGGTGGGCAATTGACCTTCTCGTCCCAGGCCCTCTAGAGGGTGCTAGATTGGAAAAAGCCGACTGGAGAATGAGCAATTGTCTTCCTTGTGAATTTCTGCAATCTATTTGAAGATAATTGAAACCACTGTTTAAAAGTAAAGGGAGTTCTTCTGAATTGCAGTGCAGCTCCTGACATCTAGTGGCCAATCATGTTCTTTAAAAATTATAAACCATTAATGGGTATAAACTGCTTCCCAGAATTACCCTGCCAACATGTTTGGACTCTTAACTCTAACTCTTAAAATTCCTCAGCCAGTCTGTTGGCTAGAGAATTCTGGCAATTGGTTCTCGCATCTTAAAGTTGCCAAGGTTGAGAAATATTGCAGTAAAGGACAATTAAGGCAACATTCAAACAGCATCTCCTACAATTTTTGCAAGTCATTTTTCAGGGTGAACACTGTAAAAGGCAGACTGAACACATGAAAGAAATCAGGGAAAACTGATTGCAAGGATATTTAACTTTTTCCCTTTATGCAATTTCTTTGCTCCATCATCCTCAGGCAGCTAGTCAGCCATCCAACTTTAAAGCATGTACCAAAGCTGGGAGATGGCTCCATCCAAGCACAATCAATTTATACAAATTGGAAATATTCACAGAATACTCCATTTCTTTTGAGGGCATGATTGGTGACCCCTGAAATACGGGATCCTAGTGTCCTCAGCATTGCAAACCTGAACTATACATCTTAATTCACCTGTATTTTTAAAACAGTCCCCTCTAATAATTTAAGCAACCCAGTTAAAACTGAACAGTGGTAGATGCAAGCATTTCATATTGACTTGTCAGTACGAACCTTAAATAACACAGTTAAAAGCGACATAGAACATAGAGTCTAGTGAGAGTGTTAATTAAACATGTGACATATGTAGAGACCAGCCCATGATAAGCCTTACGCCCACAGAAGGCCTAGATTGACGTACTATTGTTTCTGCACACATAAAGAGGCTTTAATTGATTGATGGCAACTGCTTCGGCAAAACACAGAAAATGAGAGTTCCTGTGGCACAGCAAAACTTTGAACACAGCATTTGAATCGGCTTGGTGACCCGTAGCTAGTATGTGTCTCGTGATAGCAGAAAAAGGCATTTTGTGGCCATAGTTTGCTGTTGGATTGCTCAGTACTGTCTGAACCCATTTTGGAAAGTGCGCCTTCATTCTGAAAGCCAGGCAACTATCAGTTGTAATTGTATCTGCAATTACAAACAAATTGGTAAATACAAGACCTTGGTGCTGATAGGTTGTGCTTCCTTGATTGACGGTAGTGGTAGCCTCTGGGTTTGATGCGGTACGTAAAGCTCGGCCATACTGAACTTTGTTTCAATTAAGGTGTTTAAACGTCAGGTTATCAGGGGCTGATCCTCCTTAAACGACAGCTCAATACATACTTCCTTTTTACTGGCAGTTGAAACTATTGGTTTTGAATCAATTGTTCTGCTGTGCCTGTTGATGAAGTGGCTCACCTGTGTTTGTCATCCTGCTGAGAGAACCATCCCATGGAACCATCCCACTGAGGCCACTTAAAGTGATGCCCATTTCCTGCTTGTGAGAAAACAAGGCTCTACATACAAATCTTTTAAGTCAGAGTAGTAAGCTCCTGATTCCTGGAAGGGAAGGGATAGAAATGGGTATGGGAATGGCATGGCATAGAATAGGAATTTTTATTGGCCAAGTGTGATTGGACACAAGGCATTTGCCTTGGTGCATATGTTCTTGGTGTACATAAAAGAAAAAATACATTCGTCAAGAAACATAAGGTACAAAACTTAATGATAGTCATAGGGTACAAATAAGCAATCAAATCATATTAGGAAACTATATAAATCTTAAGGATACCAGCAACAAGGTTACAGACATAAGTGGGAGGAGATGGGTGATAGGAATGATGAGAAGATTAATAGTGCAGACTTAGTAAATAGTTTGACAGTGTTGAGGGAATTATTTGTTTAGCAGAGTCATGGCATTGGGGGGGGGGGAAACTCTACTTGTGTGTAGTTCTGGTGTGCAGTGCTCTATAGTGTCATCTTGAGGGTAGGAATTGAAACAGTTTATGTCTAGGATGTGAGAGGTCTGTAAATATGGTTATGAAAATGGTTATGATATTCCTTTGGATAATAATTTCCCAGTTTCCTGGTTACTCAGAAACCAGGTTCAGTTTCAGTGGCTAGAGTTTCCTCTAGATCCTTTAGTTTTTCTTCTAGTAATGCATTTAGTTTACATTTGGTACATACAGTAAAACCTCTGAAAGTTGACTACCCAAGGGAGTGAAGGAAAGTGGTCAACATACAGAACAACTATACCGATATGTTTAGTGTAATTGAAAATAACCCCATGAGTGGTTGCCTCTCATCTAAAGATCCCTCAGATTAGAAGACACAATTCACTGAATTCAATATTCTTTTCCTCTGGTGAATGCCACTTGAAGATTAGAAAAGCTGAAATTGCTGTGGGAAATAACTTGGGGAAACCATATTCCAAGCTACTGTTGGAATAGTCCCACTTGAGGGAGCCAGAGTATCACCAATTATTTTCATTCGCCTATTAGTGGCAGCAAATAAAACAATCCTATATCACCCCTAAAAATAATGCACACAGGAGGGTAAGCTTTCGCAAACCTATGGATGGTGTTCATAAGACATGCCAAACATCTCAGTTGAAGAGATGATTCTAAACTGGGTTACCCTTATCCATTATATGGGATGCCTGCCCACATATATTCAGAACTAGGGCATAATGTGAACTTGTTTGAAAGGGGCTTAGTCTGTGGGCCTTAGACTTGCAGGATTCAGCCTGCTCTTCACCCAGGTCCACAGCCAGTAGCACCCTACTTGCCTCCTGCTTTCTGCAGAGAAGCCTGGCTGATGCAATGCAAAGCTCAGCTTTGTTACAGAGCCTGTCTGCCTTGTGGGAACCTCATGCAAGCAGGTAGTAGTCACAAGCCTGTAAGGGGTTCCAGTTATCAAGAGGGGCCTGTCATAACTTTGAATGGGTGCTAAGTTACAGGTCACAAGTTGAGGACTACCTGTATGATGAACAATGACAAATAGTAGTTTTAGCCACCCAAAGTCAGGCAGCCATCTAAAAAGGGAATGTGGTGAGCTATTTCGATGAGGTGGTGGTGCAGACCTGACTCCTGCAAAATCACTCAGACATCTATAAGGACCTCACTCTGCTGATTAACACAAGTGCAGCAACAAGAATTGGCTGGCTAGTAAGATAGCAAGTGCTATAAAATTCTGAATGGCCATCTGTGATAATGAATCTATCTCAATCTGCGGTCTCCCCAAGTGCTGTGCTATTGGTAAAGATGTCCAAAAAGGCACGAAACAATGGGAAAAGAAAATGCTGGGTGCACTGGCCTTTCCTAATTCTGTCTTTGCACTTTGTCCTTTCGAGATGATCTGTCTTTCTGGTGGTAGAAAAGGGTCTTTCTGCTAATAATCTTTCTAATTTTTCCTAATCTTTCTGCTCTGAACAGCTGGCCATCAGGAGGCTGCAAAACTGTCCTGCAAAAGGCTGCCCCTGCATAAAAGGTGGCAGCTTCAGGACAAGCTTTCCAAAACCTTTCACTTGCTTAACCCCTTGCACTCTTCCCCTAGAAAGCCACATTATCAATAAACAAAATTAAAACCTGGGAGGGATGGACTTGTTGATCCCATCCCCTCTTTCTGCAACTTTTCCTCCCTTGAACTGGCAGAATAGAGGAATGAAACAAGCAAAGAGAGAAAATCTTTTTGCAACTTTTTTCCTGTCAACCCCTGAAACGGCAATGACTACAATCGCCGTTTTGGGGGTTGCCTTACCTGAGGGAGGTGGGTGGTGGGAAGAACGAAGATTCACGAAGCCCTTCGAACTTGTGATCTTCAGAGGCTGCGAACAAAACTGGAGCTGATGAACAGCTGATCCCATTTGACTGCAAACGGACAGTCATCAGCTGATTGTGGCTGCCTGCAAGCTGGCAGATGAATAGTTGATTGCAGCTGCCGGCAGGCTGACGAACAGCTGATTGGGCCTGTCGGATATTCAGCTGATCCAGTGAAGGAAGGATGCAGCTCCAGGTTTCTTAGGGCACTAGGAGGTGGTGGCTCCCAGTGCTAACTTTTTTCCTTTCAACTGAGCTCACTGTGTGCTAAGATTCCAGTTCAATAAACCATTGGAAAATCACAGCAAGTGGCACACTGATTTGGCTTAGGTCTGGAGCTCGGACCTTTGAGGGTAAGTTAGCGCTTCTTCCCCCCCCCCCTCCTGTTTGTACTGCTGGTCTGTGGTGCTCCCAGACAGCCTGACGGAAGGTAGGGGAGCATTGAGGAAATGGCAGAAGGGATGGCACCAGCAGCCAATGCAGGAACGGCGGTGGAGCCTGCCTTAGAGGGCAAGTACCCAACCGGACTTGCACCCCAAGGAGCGCAAGGCCTACCCAGAGAAAGTTAGCAGGAGTGGCCCAGGAGATGGGCCCCATAGGAGAATGGTGGCACAGCTCGTCAGGGACTGCTGTGACTAGACCCCAGCTACCAACCCCAAGCTTTTCCGGTGCCCATCTGATGAGGTGGCGGGAAAGGAGATTTACCAGTGGCAACGAAGAGGGGGATCTGAGCTATTTGACTGTACCAGGCATTCCAGGCAATGGAGCAGCTGCAGGAGTGTTTTGGAGAGTCCAGTTTCTGAGTCAGGGCCTCCTAGCAGTGGTGGGATCTGGGTGGGGAGGTGGCTGCAGGACAGATATGGAAGCCGTCTGGCCAACTGAGTGCTGCACCACCCACCCAGTTCCATTTGGCCGGCCCAAAGCTCTGCCTGGATACAGCCTATTGCCAGACCCGAGATGCTCTGCCGGTGAGGGGTGTGGAGCAGGGATCCTTGTTAGTGGAACTGGGTGGCCGACCAGGACTGGCAATGGAGGAGACCACCAGGCTGGCAGACAGTGGGTCCCAGTGGCAGAGACTGAGGCTGGCTAGCCCACATCCTGGCCATCAGGGCCCGACACCCGGGGCCCCGGATCAACGCCAGGCTGACCAGGGCTCCGGATGGCTTATGGGATTCTGTCTCTTCCCTCTGCAGTTGGAGCCCCTGCTATTGAGGGCTATCTTCAGTGGGAATCAGGACCTCTTGGCCCTATTCCTAAGCCAGGTGATTAGCCATCTGGACCATTATGCCCATCTCTACCTCTCCCAATGGGCCATGGTTGTGGAAGTGACGGCTGTGTTGGAAGGAGAGGTAGCTGAGTGGGTGGTGGATCTCCATAGTGAGCACACCCATGAATTGGGTGATACCGGCCTATTCCTGGAGGCTCTACGTGACTGTTTCGAGGATGTGACCCGAGCTCAGCAGGCTGAAGGGGAGATCTTAGCACTGAGATAGAGGGGCTGGTCAGCGGCTGATTATGTCCAGGACTTCCGCCAGTAAATTGCAGGCCTGGCCAGAATGGTTGCTGGTCCACCACTTCAAGGTGGACCCTCTTCACTGGTTTAATGATTGGTACCAGGTGGCCACTGAATTGAATGCCCTGCCCTTGCCCTTGCCCCTGCCCCGCAGGCTAAAGCCGGGTCTCCCAGGTCGGGGAAGGCCAAAAAGTCACCTTGGAAATCCCCAAGAAATCCAGGGCGGCATCCCAAGCAGTGGAGGTCACTGACAGACTGGGGGGAGGCAGTTCGAGAAGTTCAATTGAACTCATGAGAAGGCTTTCTTTTACAGCGTGTTTCCCTGGACACAACGGCAAGGAAAGTGACGGAGCTGGAAAGGTAAGACGCGTGTCCCGCTTCTCACCTGCCCTATCTGCCACCCCCAAATTGCATCCCTAAAGGGGGCAGGTGGCTAAGTGAGGGGCAGGAGCCCTGTCATGCTCGGTGAGTGGGGGAAGAAGAGACGGCATGGGGAGCCACATTTCACTCCATGCGTCTTGCTTCTCCCCCGCTCCACCTGCCACCCCCCTCGATAAAGAGATGGCGGGGAAGGAAGCAACTGTTGCCATTGGGGTAGGGTGGGACGTGTTGGGCCGCTTGGCTAGTGCAAAGAACAGGGGAAGCGATGGCAGTGACGGGACATCCAGTGCCACGGTCACCGTCTTCTTCATCCCCAAAATAATAAGACCCCCCGATAATAAGGCCAAGCACCTATGGGGGGAGTGTCCAAAAGAAAATAAGACACTGTCTTATTTTTGGGGAAACACGGTAGCCAGTCTCTTACTTTGGCCTGTTACTACCTGTCACAGGCTTGGACTGAGATCTCCAGTCTCTATTTCTTTTAAAATACTTAAACCGACTCCAGGCGGAAGAATAGAAGAATCAAGCAAGGAGTGAATATCTTTCTGTAATTCTTTCCTTTGAATTGAAGCGGGGGCGGGGGGGGGGACTTTAAAAATCAGCTCGTTAGAAACTTATGCAATAAAATGGAGGACGCTGGGTCTTTGCAAGGTTTAGCTGTCCATCTGATAGCCCATAAATAGCAGTCTATAAAATCATTCGTTTGGGTTAAACATTGCCCCTACTGGCTGCTGACCAATCAAAAAATACTTCTGCGGAAGGCATATGACAACATATTCAGCTTTTGTCAATTAACGCCTCTCTATCCTCTTGCATCCATCAAGAGTTTTCGGGGAGGGACTACGATGTCATGCCAGTTTCAGGGGGAAATGCAGAAGTGATGTCATTGATTGAAAGCCCTGTTTCAACAAAAGTAAGTCTAAGACAAAAATGCACTCTTACCAGTTTTGGGGTCACAAAGACAACTGATGTCCTATCATTCAATAATTATTTTTGTAGTGTCTGTAATGTGTATACTTTGTATGTTAAACAATTGTATGTACATGTAGAATTTATTGCTTGGAGACTTGGAATTCACGCAAAGCAAAAATATGAAGGGAAATTAAAATATGTCAGGGTGGATGTAGTGGCAATGCGGAAGACCATTGTTATTTCGAGGAGTTTAGTGACATATTTTGATTTCTTCTTCATATTAAAAAAAGTCTAGAAGTCTGGAGCTCATTTTGAGGTAACCAATTTGTTGGACAAAAATTTGTGAGATGGGGTTTTAATTTTTAATCAACTTTGTTCAGAGGGATTCAGCTCTTTCTATTCAGAGACTCCCCAGTTATACTTGAGATGTTAAGTAGAGGGGTTAAGATCAATCTTACTGTAGACTTCCATGTTGCACATAACCAACCCCCAGACAGAGGACAATGATGCTGAATGATGGAGAGGTCCATTGATTCACAGAGACGGAGGTTCACATACGGTACTATAAAGTGAGTACACCTCCTCATACTTTGTAAATATTTAGGTATATCTTTTCATGTGACAACATTAAAGAAATCACACTTGGCTACAATATAAAGTAGTGAATATACAGCTTATATAGCAGTGTAAATGTGCTGTCCCCTCAAAATAACACAAAACACAGCCATTAATGTCTAAACTGTTGGCAGAGTACACCCCTGATTCTGCAGGTTTTGAAATTTATTTTTTTCATTAATTTACACTCAATACCCCATAATGACAAAGTGAAAATAGAGTTTTAAAAATGTCTGTAAAATTATCAAAAAAACCCTGAAATATCACATTGGCATAATTATTCACACCCTTAAAACTTCATTGAAGCACCTTTGGCAATACTTACAGCCTTGAGTCTTTTGGGGTATGATGTGACAAGCTTTGCACACCTGGATTGGGGGACTTTCTGCCCCTCTTCCTTGTAAATCCTCTCAAGGTCAGTCAAATTGGATGGCGACCGTTGGTGGACAGCCATTTTCAGATCCCTCCAGAGACATTCAGTAGGGTTCAAGTCAGGGCCCTGGCTGGGCCACTCTAGGACATTCACAGAGTTGTTCCTAAGCCACTGCTGTGTTGTCTTGGCTGTGTGCTTAGGATCGTCATGCTGGAAAGTGAACCTTCAGCCCAGCCTGGGCTCCTGAGCACTGTGGAACAGGCTTTCATTGAGAATATCCCTTTCAATATTACCTTGCTCCACTCAGCAGCAGTTGACTGGGCAACCAAGTTGACATTTGTGCCAAAGATCTTCTATTTGAGAATTATGGAAGCCACTATTCTCTAATTTTCAATGCAGCAGAAATTTTATTATAGCCTTCTCCAGATCTGTGTCTTGCAATAATCCTGTCTCTGAGCTCTGCAGGCAGTTCCTTTGACCTCATGGCTTTTGCTCTGCAGCAGTGATGGCGAACCTTTCAGAGACCGAGTGCCCAAACTGCAACCCAAAACCCACTTACTTATCGTGAAGTGCCATCATGGCAATTTAACCTGAATATGAGGTTTTAGTTTAGAAAAAACAACTTATATGTGATAAACGTCTTTTTTCTGGACAACCCCCCCCCCCCCAATAACAGCGCTTTCAATGATACAAACAACTTTTTGTTGAAAGGTAAAAGTTTGCAATTGGCATGCTTTTGATTAACGTGGCTTTTGCTGTTGTATGCACGCTGATAATTTTTCTAACCTTGGCTCATATCTTGTAAGTTTGAGAGCAACACATGCAGCACTCAAGTCATCTGTTAGTCTGTTCCTGGTGTCAGATTTGATATAATACAAAGTTGAAAACAGCTGCTCACAAGATGATCCAAACAAAATTAGGAAAGCAACCTAAAGTGCTTTCATTGACTTAAAATTATTTGGCAGACAATTGCACAAAGCTTTGCTTTGCTGGCTGAGAAATTCTGGGAGTTGAAGTCCGCAACTCCCTGCCTGCTTGATTGCAGGCAGGGAGGTTCAGTTGCTTGCTGATGCAATGGATTGCAGGCAAGTGAAGCAAGGCAAGCGTTGCGGCTAGCAGCTAAGGTAAGCAAGCTGGAGGGGGGGGGCTTTTTGCTACCAATTAGCAGGTAAAAATTAGCAGCTGGGATCGCCAGTGTTGTGTAAAAGGAAAGTTTTTCCCTTTTACATGCTGCTGGCCATCCAAGCTCTGGCGATCCCAGCTGTCTGGGGAAGTTGGAGCGTGGGACGGTGGGGGAAGCTCCGCACAGCAACCAACTGGGTCCAGCATTCAGCAGCATGCAGCCTTGACGAGATAGGCACAGCTTCCCCTTAATGTTGTCGGCGCTCCCGTAGTGTTATCAGTCAGCGCCGGCAACTCAGATTCGGGTTAGAAATCTCAAGCAATGACTAGCGATATTAGTAGCTGCTCTTACCGCTTCCGTCAGTCTGTCAAGGTAGATACCGTAGGTTTATACCCGGCGTATAAGACGACCCCCAACTTTTGAAAAGATTTTGCTGTGTTAAAAAGTCATCTTATACGCTGGAAAATACGGTAACTGTGAGTAGGGATTGCCAGTCCAGGAAAGGGCGTAACTGGCACATAACACACAGTTGTGCAAAGGCCAAGACCTCCACCTGCTCTTTGAGCAGGAGTTGTGAGTCCAGGAGAACCCCCAGATTACGCACAGGGTCTGTTTGGGGTAGTATCACCCCATCCAAGACCAAAGATGGCAATTCCCACTGAGCCAACAAACCCTAAACCAAGAGCCACTTGGTCTTGCCAGGGTTTAGTTTCAACCTGTTGCTCCCCATCCAGCCCCTAACAGCCTCCAGGCACTGCAAGAGGGAGGACACGGCATTGCTTAACTCACCACGGCTGAGACATACAGCTCGGTATCAGCATATTGGTGATACCTCGGTCCATGGTGGCAGATGATCTCACCCAGCGGCTTCATATAAATATTGAACAGGAGTGGAGAGAGTACCGAGCCCTGCAGAACCCCACAAAGCAGTGGGCGAGGGCTGGATCTCTCCCTTCCTATCAACACTGACTGAGAGTGGCCGCAGAGGAAGGATGTGAACCAGGATAGTACAAGGCCTCCCACTCCCATCTCCCCAGAAAAATATCATGGTCGATGGTATCAAAAGCCGCCAAGAGGTCAAGTAGAACAAGGATGGATGCACTACCCCCATCCCGCTCCCACCAGAGATCATCCAAAAGTGCGACCAATGCCGTTTCTGTCCCAAATCCAGGCCTGAATTCTGACTGGTAGGGGTCAAAATAATCCATTTCATCCAGAAACCTCTGGAGATGCTGCACAATCACATTCTCAAGAACCTTCCCCCAAAAAGGGAAGATAGGAGACAGATCGGAAATTATCCAACCGGGTGGAGTCCAGCAATGGCTTCTTAAGTGCTGGAGCATTGCCCCCTCCTGTAGGGAAGCATTAATCACCGCCAGAGTCCACCCGCCTGTCACCTCCTGGGAAGCTTTCATTAGCTAGGAGGGACATGGGTCTAAAACACAGGTGCCTGCACACATACTCCCTAGGATCCTGTCCACTTCCTCCGGAGCAACAGGGTCAAACCATTCCCAGATAATGGCAAGAACCTGCCTCGGGGGCTTTCACCGGACCAGCAACCATGCTGGCATCTAACTGGGAATGAAGTCGAGCAATTTTGTCTTCCAGAGAATCCGCAAAGGATTCTCCTTCCCCAGGAGGAGGCAGCTCACCTTAAAGAGAGTCAGTGGGAGATTATCTGCAGACACAATTAGTGTGGAGAAGTATTTACACTTCGCCGTACAAATTGCCATGAGGTAGGCCTTAGTAGCAGCTTGTATCCGTGTTCAGTCACGTTCATCCCGTCTTCCACCAGCTGCACTCCAGTCATCTCATGTGTTTGATCCCTTTCAGTTCCTCTCTATACCACGGGACACAGGTCTATTGGTGAGGAGAGGTTGCATGGGTGCAATCCTATCCAGAGCCTCAGTCACCTTCCTATTCCAAATAATGACTAAGAGCTTGGCTGGACTGCACAGTTGATCTGCAGTTATAACCCCCAGCTCCTTCTGGAACCCATCCGGGTCCATTAGTCAATGGGGACAGACCAATCTAATAGATCCTGCCTCCGGGTGGGGTGCAGCTCTTGAGAAACTCATTGCCACCAGACTGTGATCCGACCATGACAAGGGGACCAAGGATAAATCCACCAATTCCAGATCACATAGGCACTGCTCCGACAAGAACACCAAATCGGGTGTGTGACCACTATTCCTAGTTGGGCCCTGGATGACCTGGGACAGGCCCATGGAAGCCATGGCTTCCATGAAATCTTGGGCTACCTCCAACTCCGACCCCAGAGATGGCAGGTTGAAATTGTTCTGGCCCCGTTCCCAGGAATACACCCCCTCAGACAGTCAAAGTCTAATGAACTGGCAGGCAATCAAGTAAGCTGATAAAAAGCTTGGCAGCAATCCCCGCAACTGCTTGCCAAAGCCTTTATTAATAGTTCAGTCAAATACACACCACCAAAATGTCCAGAGCTGAGACGCAGGGCAGATTCGAAACCGGGATCCATGAATCTTTGTTTTGTCCGTCACAAAGATACAGGCTGCAATCCCTCTCTTTTATAGCCTGTGGGGTGTGATCCACCAGCTAATCACGACCACGCCTTTTCCTCTGCTGGGCTCTCCTGTCTCTCCGGCGCTGGCGAGGATCCAGCCAAAACTCACTTCCCTCATCAATGTCCTCCTGTGGCTGCGAGGATGAGCTTGGCTCTGGGCCTATCTCCTGCCCTTCGGTGTCCTCCGGAGGCATTGCCAGAGAGGAGAGTCCTGGAGAAGGAGGCCTTGCCAACTCCTCTCCCTCACTCTCAGAGTCCTCCCCTGCTGATAACGCAGGCTCAGGCAACGGAGCCACAACAGAAATTTTCCAGAGCTATTAAGACTTGGGAATTCCACCACCAGGTCTAGGAACCTGAGTAGGGACTCTGCCACACAGCAGGGAGGCTGTTACAGCAGCAGCAGTAATCCCACCTGATCCCTTGAGCCCAACCTAAGAAAAAGTGTCTCACAGCTGGGCACTTGTGGAGCAGTGCCCCTGGTGGCCATTAGAGATTCTCTGATAACAACAGCCACACCCCCTCCCCAGCCCTGAGGTCTAGACTGGTGCCATGCTCGATAACCCACTGGGCATATTTCTACAAGGGGAACGCCCAGTGGTGGGATTCAATTTTTTTAACAACCAGTTCTGTGTGCGTGGCTATGTGCATAGGGACTATTCAGAGGGCTGAAAAAAGTCATTTCTGACTGGTCCTGGCACTTTTGACCGGTCCTTACAGTTATGACAATCCTCACATTTATGCCCGTTGCAGCATTCCTAACAACCATGTCAGTCATTTCACCAGTACTTCTCTTCACCACGGTGACAAGATAGGGTGCAAAATGTAAAATGTGAGATCAGTCGTAAGTTCAAGGACTGGTCAAAAGTGTGAGGACTGGTCAAAAATAACTTTTGTAAGCCCTCTGAGTAGTCCATATGCATATAGGGACTACCCAGAGGGCTGAAAAAAGTGATTTCTGACAGATCCTCACACTTTTGACTGGTCATCATTTATGCCCATTGCAGCATTCTTAATTAAATTAATTAAATAAAAATGACCTACTGGAGCAGTCGCAGGTGGGCATTCAGGCCGGCTGCAGGGCAAGGTGATACAACCGGAGTTGGTAGGCCGTTGCTGCCCAGGTGGGAGGTGGGCGCAGGCCTACAGGGCTGGCTGCAGGTGAAGCGATTGGATGGGGTAGGTCAGGGGTCTGCAACTTTAAACACTCAACTTTAAACACATGTAAACATTTAAACGCAACTTAAACCTGGGTCAGCATTGCCAGCTCCATATCATTTACTCCTATCCAGCTTTTGTGGCTCCCAGTATTTTCTTTTAAACAGACATCTCTGTGTGTTTCATCTTATCTCTCTTTCTCCCCTTCATCCATTTAACTTTTTTTTAAAAAATACTTTTTTGATATTTTTATGTGTATTTGTTGTTTTTACAGTCGCTTGGTCGATTGTGGATTGTCATTGTGAGCTGCCCTGAGTCCTTGGAGATAAGGCGGCATACAAATTTTATAAAATAAAATAAAATAAATGAATCTCTATTTCTCTCCCCCTTTCCTTCACCCGTCTTTCTCTCCATCTCTTCCCCTCCTTCATCTCTCTTTCTCTCCATCTCTCTTTCTCCCACCCCCCCTTCTCTCCTTCATCTCTCTTCTTCTCCATCTCTTTTTCATCTACCGCACCATCGGGTCGTCCCTCTGCTTGGAGGCGGCACCTTAAGCCTGCGCCCCACTGCGCATGTGCTCGTCTGGCTGCGCTTGCAGCCGACTCTGGTTGCTCTTACTGAGCTTCGCAATGGAGCAGATGACGCCCCTTCTCCTCCTGGAGCCCATTACAATGCGGAACATTGGCTGCAACCTGGGCAGCCAATGTTCCCGGGCGGAGAAAAGTCATGCCTCTCCCCCAGCGACTGGATGGGGTAGGGTAGGCTGGCGCCGCATGGGTGGGAGGTGGCCGCAGGACAGTCCTGCTGGGTCAGCGACAGGCTGAAACGTTTGGATGGGGTGGCCAACGGCTCACAGCTTCTGGCCACCCCATCCAAGCACCTCGCTAGCCACACAGCCGCCAGCCACTAGTCGGATGGGGGTAGGCTGTGGCCAGCAGCCGTGCGGGTGCAGGTCGACCCCCTTTCCCAGCCCCGCTTCCCCGAGGGTAGCACTCAGCTGTACTTGCCTCTTCTGCTGCTGAAGCGGTCGGGGGCAATCCAAGGTGGGCATTCGGGAACAGAGTGGGAGGCTGCCGCGGGCAAAGTTGGGAAAGCAGGCTGGGCCATGTGGTCGAGGAGCCAAAGAATAACTGCAGGCAAACTGTGCAACACTGTGAGCGAGGCCAATAAATAGTGGTGGGTGAGGGGCGAGTGAGCCAGCAATTTAACAAACGGTTCAGCCGAACTGCCTAGAACCAGCAGAATCCCACTACTGGGAACGCCTCCCTCTGGGCCCAGCCAGGTCTCACTTATACAAGCCAGATCAGCTTTCTCTTCGAGGATCAAATCAGCAATAAGGCTAGCCTTATTGCAGGCTGATCTGACATTTAAAAGCAGCAGCCTAAGATCAGGGCCACCACAGATCTGCTGACCAGGTAAATGAGGTGAGTGCAAGGGGGCAGAACACGAGACCGATACTAAACATCAAGGTCGTGTTCCCTATGCTAGGGCCCCCCTTGCCTCCCGTATCTCCCATTACCCGACACCACTGAAATAGGTCACCCTCCTCTGCCTTCCCTGAGAATCATTCCATCCATCTCCAACATTCTTCCTTAAAAAGGGGAAAACCTACTTCCACTGACAAACAGTCAGGGACAAGGTGAGACTTACAGGCACTATAGCATTGCTCTCAGCGCCCTCAAACTCACACCACCTCTTCCTCATTGCCGCAGAGGGATCACATTCAGCACCCCCTTACCTTCCAAAACACTCAGAGTGAATTCGCTCAATGCACAAACGGCACCCTGCCAGGTCGCTCTCACCCACCAGGCAGGGAGCCACTCCTCCCCCCTAGTCCCTACCCAGGAGAGAGGGACCAACACACTTGCCTCTCACTCAGCTTTCACTTCCAGCCCCAGAATTTCCCAGGCAGCCTTCCCAGGCCCAGTTATAGAACATTCAGAGGATTGAAGATGCAAGATTGCAGAAGATAGTCCAAAAAGAAGCCAAAAGATCTGCTATGCTGCCCTGGAAATTTAGAAGCTGCCTAGTCCTACAATGTCTCATGAAGTTCACGGTTCCAAATTCCAAGGTCATAGAATTTATTTTTCCACACAGAGCTTTCTTGAAGTTCCAGTAGCTCCACTTCCAGATTTTCTAAATCTAACCAGTGTAAGCAGGAAAGATAAAGTTCTTCAAATTTGGCTTTATCTGGAGAAGTAAGAAAACACAGGGTGGTCTCCATCTTACGGAACTGTAAAAACCTGTTACTAAAATTCACCTTTGCAACTGCTATAATGCTAAAAAAATTCCTTGTAGATTTCCTGATGGCTTGTAGGGTTGTCTGCAAATGTAGAATTTTCGAAATGCATTTTTAGATTTGGAAAATATTTCAGCTGCCCACTTTCAAGGTCTCTTTCAAAAACCTAGTTTTCTCTCAAATGTTTTGATATCACAAACCATCTTTTCTGCTGTTTTCCCTACACCTTGTAGTTGTTTGTTTAGTACATTGAAGTATAGTGTAAAATCTGTAAAAAACAGGTTGGTAAGCCAGGCCATATCAGTGAACTGTGGATATTCCTGCCCTTTTTTCCTTCATAAATAGCCTAATTTCATCCAAGCAGGCTTCCAATCTTTCCAGGACTCGTTCTCTGCTCAGCCGTGCGTTGGACCTACTTCTTGGGGAATTTGCATAAATAAGATGAAGTAGAAGTGTAAGCCACAAGGCAGGGCCAGCGGCACATGCAGGGCTGGCACTGTAAAGCCCACACTGTCGCCCAAGCGCTCCACTCCCCTCCAGCTATGCCATGCTGTGAGCTGTACTCCCAAGATAGCTCCTCTCCATCCCCACCACGGGAATCACCTTCACCACAGACTGAATAGGTTGTCGTCTGTGCTGCACTCTCACACTGCACGTGAGCCGCCCGTCTTACCCCAGACGGGAAGGAGAAAGCACTCCCATTGGGCTGCTGGGCAGAGGGGTGGATGATGTGAGAAATGTCCTCAGGCGCGTGGGGAGAGAGGGAGGGGATCAGCCCAGCCCCACGTCCCTCTGGTTTTCTAATAAGGGATTCTGGCGAACTCTACTGGGGCGACGGCGCATGTGTCCACAGAGAGGGCTCTGCATGCCATAGGTTCACCACCACTAGACTCTGGTCTATATAATCTCTGCTTGCTGTAAATTCGGAAGTGCAGCAAATGAGTCAAACAGGTGTTTTTTATTCGGCTCGCTCCCTCACAGTTTATTGATTATCTCTCTTCTTTCTTAAGGACATTGCTGAAAAAACATCCCCAGAATTATTTAGGTTTGAAGTGCTAGACTTTTTTTTTTTAATTTGATTTATATGCCGCCCTTCTCCGGAGAATCAGGGAGGCTTACAATGCGTTAAGCAACAGCCTTCATACTTTTGTATATTTATACAAAGTCAGCTTATTGCCCCCACAAACTGGGTCCTCAATTTACCCACCTTAGAAAGGATGGAAGGCTGATTCAACCTTGAGCCTGGTGAGATTCGAACACAGTAATTGTAGACAGCTGGTGTTTAATTACAATGCTTTTTAGTCTGCTGAGCCACCAGAGCACCTTAGGTTTTAAACTGATAGTATCCTCTTGGGAAAAACAATCCAGAAGTAAAATGACTGTTTCTGAGCAGAAGATGTATACTGGGAAGATTGAAAAGGAACTCAGAAAAGGCTTCCTTTTAAGAAGCATGCTAGGGACTATAGACTGCTTAAAGGCTAGCAAAATTTGCATGCAGAATTTTCTACCGTGTTTCCCCAAAAATAAAACCGGGTCTTACATTAATTTCTGCTCAAAAAGATGCATTAGGGCTAATTTTCAGGTGATGTCTTACTTTTTTCGTGTACAGCAGACATCAAGCATAAGGCCCACGGGCCGGATAGGCCCATATCTCACCTATGGGGCAGTCCTAGAGATGGTGAGGGACCAGCCTAGCCCAGCCCCTTCAACACCCCTGCAATGGCTGCTAGACACCCCTACAGTCCCTGCAATTGTCCCATCCTCTGCCAATCACCCGCTGCCCCCCCCCCCAGTGCCATTGTTGGTGCCCAATTGGCTTGCGGCTACTTGTCTCATGGAGCGAAAAGCCCAGTTCAAATGGTATCTGGGTGAAGGGCTGGGGACGGGGGGGCCAGGAGGCCATCTTGGCTTAGATAGCATTGCCATGCTCTGGTTGTCTTTAACATGCACCCCCCACTCCCAGGAACCTGGCTGGCTTCTCTGTTTGTGTCTCTGCTGTGTAAGGGGCTCCCAGGTCGTCTTCCCCCCTTGCAGCAAGAAGGGGCAATGAAGCTGGTCCCAGAGGAGCTGTGTGCAGAGCAGGGCTTCACAACATGAGAGGTGCGTAAGTTGAGACAAAGGTGATCGAGTACTAGGTGGCTTTGATGGTGGGTCTCCTCAAGCACCTGTGTGGGAGACACGAGAGGCAGGTGGGATATTGGAGTAGCTTTTAAATTATAATTGAGCGCACAAGGCAGATGACATAATCATCTTGGCTTGGACAGTGTTGCCAACTCCTTTCGCGACCGCGTTTAAGAGGCCACTTTTTTCCTCCCCTCCTTATGCATGCGCTGTTCTGCACGTGGATCTGCCACTCTATCCCCCACTACCTCAGCACCCAAGGACACTGCTGTCCATGATGCCCTGCCCCCCCCTGCCACTCACTTGGTGTGCAGGGAGGGTAAAGAGCTGTGAGGCTTGCCAGGAGGGCTCCTAACCCCCTCCCCACAATCGCCCCTGCCACAACTTGTGCACTACGCATGGGGAGCAGGGGTGGGATTCAAATATAACAACTGATTCTCTGTCCTAATGACTAGCTGGGTAGCATTGCTGGGTGGTTATGTGACTGAGTGGGTGTGGCCAATTCGACATCACTCACGTCAAGGGATGCTTTTCCTCGCCTGGCCTCTTGTGACCGTGGGGATGCTCAACGGACTTACGTATAAAAAACGGTCATAAGTCACTTTTTTCAGTGCCATTATAACTGTTAGGAAATGGTTATTTGTCTAACTAGTTGGTCAGGCAATATATAAACCAACAATGTACGTTTGCAGTCAGAAAGGTATTATATTGCTTTAAGACTGTATTGCATCATCCTGTATCCTGATTGGCTAAGCTCTGTAGCCAATGTACTTAAGTGAAGCATTTATTCAAAGGGTACTCTGCTCAATAACCTACAACATCGGTTATGAGCCAAGAATATCTTTATCAGTAACTCTGAATGGTCACTAAATGAACTGTTGTAAATCAAGGATTACCTGTACAAAAATACAAAAAGCTTTTGCCCTAAATACCAATCATTAGAATAAAAAGACCTGCAAGTCGGAGTTACAAATCAGACAGGGTGCCAAAGCACCTTGAGAAATTAAAAGGAGAGGGAAGACCCCCTCTCCAGATAGAAAAAGAAACCACGAGGCAGGAAAAAATTAAATCACAACAGTTTAAATCCTTTTAAAACTAAAACACAAGCTCATTGCCAGAGCTCACACCCCAGGCAAGCTCAAGTGTAAACACTTGAGATAAGCCTAAGAACAAAGAAAGCAATTAGTGCTAGAATGTAGCAAAGGAGCAAACACAGTACCTGTTGCTTGTTAAACCTATTACCAGAACAAATAGTCACAGGAACTAGCCAGATTTCTGAATCCTGCTTCTTTTCAAGAACAGAGATTAACCTTTTTCCTTCCAAACAAAGCTAAATAGGGAAAATTATCCCATCAATAAACACAGGATTGAATGTCACCAAGCACAGAATTAAACTTCACAAAAAAACCAGACCAAAACTCAGAAAGGGTATGTAAACTCACATTTGAATGTCCATCAATCATTCTAGGTAGCCAAGAAGCCTTGCTGAATATCACTCATCTTGGTTCCTTGTCATTAAAAGCTTCTGCTTCGTTATTCAGTTATTTCTTCAAAGTGCTGATCGTTGCATCCCCAGCTGGAAGAACTCTAACAGGGGAGTATTTCCTCCCAATAGCAGTGTAAAAAGCTTAAAACAACCCTTCCCCTTTAAGAAAGTCAAGCCCCAGCAAAGAAAAAAAAAACAACTCCGGAGAAGCTCAGGTGTAGGAAGTTAGCACCCAATGAAAAATATTAGGAAATATTAAAAAGGCAGAATATTATGTTTCCGTGGTTGAGAAATGGAGAAACATGTTTTAAAGACAAAGCAGCTCCCACCTTCCTGCCCCCCCACCCTTTGTTAATGGGCCAGAGGCAGAAACCCAATCCTTTGTCAAAGGACATCTGCAACACAATAGCAACAGAAACTTACAATGGGACCAATCTAGACAGAAACTCACCACATGGCACCTGGGAAGATTACATCAGCCAGCAAGGCTAGCTAAGACTCCCACCCCCTGGAAGTCTGACAACCAATCAGGATACTCTTTCTGGGCCCCAGGAAGTTCAAAGCCAGAGAGAGCATAAAACCCGTGATTCATTGTATGACCCTTTTTCTGTTCAGGAACCCAAGCCATGTGATCCTGTCTACCATTAAACCATCTTTCCAAGCAGTCTGCATGTTTCCAGTGTCTTGGAACAGAACCCAAGAGGATATTTCTTCCAACACAGGTGACAGTAAGTCTTAGGCATACTGCCAAGAATGTAATAAGGGTTAACAGAGAGGCAGTTTCTGTAAGCAGGGCAATAAAGATTAGGCTAGAAACAACACCAGAACGGATGTTGCTTACCTGAATGTCCCTTTTATGCTCGCTGCAAAGACATTCCTACGTCTGGGTTATCCTCATTCTTATTTGTTCAACTGAGTGCCAATCATTTCCCTCTGAAGCTGATCACGCCCACCTCTTTGGCTATCCCAGCAGTCTTTTTTATGAAGACGACTCCATAACAGACGAAGGTAGACACCAAAAGATCCAGGCAGGATATGGCCTCAACTGCAGAGAGAAACAAGAAGAAAAGCCCACCCAAGGCCAGGAAACGGCGAGATCACGGGCGGAACGGAATGTCTTTGTAGCAAGCATAAAAGGGACGTTCAGGTAAGCAACGTCCGTTTTCCTGGCTCGCTGCTCTGACATTCCTACGTCTGGGACATACCCAAGCTTAAGTCCCCAGGGCTGGAATCGAAGCTCTCCTGGTCATGGGAAGATATTACAGATGGCAAAACACGTCTGCCGAAAGCGGCATCAGCAGAAGCATAAACATCCAAACGGTAATGCTTAACAAATGAAGAAAGCGAGGACCAAGTGGCCGCTCGACAAATGTCATCTATGGAGGCTTGAGTAGCCCAGGCAGCCAATGTAGCGGTACTGCGTGTGGAATGGGGCAAGATTCCTCCCGGAACTGGACCACCCCGTAATTCGCATGCTTTAGAAATACAGGCTTTAAGCCATCTGCCCTCAGTAGCGGAAGAGACCTTCTGTCCCAGAGAGGAAGTAAGGAAGGACATCAACAATGCCTCAGTCTTCCTAAAGGAGGCAGTCCTACTAATATATCGCTTTAAGTCTCGACGCACATCCAACGTATGCCAAAGTTTTTTGGAAGGATGACGGGGATCCGGGCAGAACAATGGAAGAACAATGTCCTGTGCTCGATGGAAATGAGTGTTAATTTTGGGAATGAATGCTGGGTCTAATCGGAGAACCACATGGTCCTGATAGAACACACAAAGGTAACTCCTAATAGAAAGGTCCGCAATTTCAGAGACCCGACGGGCCGATGTTATCGCCAACAAAAAAGCCATTTTCAAGGTAAGATAGTGCAGACTGACAGAACGGAGAGGTTTGAAGGGAAACAAAGTTAAAGCTTGCAGGACGAGCCTAAGATCCCATGTGGGATAGCGGTGTATCGCTGGAGGCCGCAAGTTGGTCGCACCTTGAAGAAAGGACCTTATCCGGGAATCATGAGATAAGGAGTGTTGATTGTCTCCAACAAGGACTGTAGCCAAGGCAGCCACCTGCTTTCTGAGCGTTGCAGGAGCCAGACCTTTGGTGAAGCCTGATTGGAGAAATTGGAGAACATCTGGGACAGAAGCAGTAGTTGGGTCCACTTGATTTGTAGCACACCACCTTGCAAAGGCATTCCAAGATGCATTGTAAATGCGGACAGTTGACAGCCATCTGGCTGCTTGAATGATCGAGATGACGACAAGGAGCGAATGCCCCCCTGATGGTTGACATGGGCCTTTGTGGCCATATTGTCGGTTAATATGAGAATATGCTGGCGGAAGACTTGTTGGTGAAAATATACAAGTGCCAGGCGGACTGCACGTAACTCCAGCCAGTTGATGTGAAGTTTCTCCAAGGGAGACCAGGTGCCCTGTGCCAGCTGAGATTGTAGATGGGCACCCCACCCATGAAGACTGGCATCCGTGGTTAAGATGATTCGTTCCGGTTCCAGGAAGAGAGAGCCTTGACGCAGAGCTGAAGAGATCCACCAACAGAGAGAAAGACGCACTCGAGCCGGTACTGCAACCTTGAAGAGAGACTCCCCCCGGCCTTTTTTCTGAAAGGGAAGGAGGAACCACTGCAGTTGACGTAAGTGGCGGCTCGCCCATGGAACTATTGCTATGCACAATATGAGCTTGCCCAGAAGTTGGGAGAGCAGAAGCAAGGGCAATTTCTTGTGCGACAACACCTGAGACACAAGGTCTCGAATACTGGATTGACGTTCGGGAGACAAGTAAACAAGACCCTGTTAATCAATGACAAGTAAATCAATTATCGCACCTAGATGTAAGATCCGTGTCGTTGGGCATAGGTGACTTTTGTCAAGATTCAGAGTGAAGCCGTGGCTCTGCAGAGCGTGAATCCCAAGTTGTCTGTCCTGGGCTGCCTGAACAGCCAAAGACGACAGGATCAAAATATCATCTAGGTAACATGCCAAACGAACAGGTAGTTCCCTGAGCGACGCCGCCAACGCCGCTAAGATCTTTGTGAAAGTTTGCGGCACCGACGAGAGCCCAAAGGGCATCGCCTTGTATTGAAGGTGGCTGTTGGTGAAGGCAAACCTCAGAAACTTCCTGTGTGCCGGATGGATGGGCACATGTAGATACTCTTCCTTTAAATCGATTGATTGCATGAAATCCCCTTGGCGGATGCACCCTAGGAGAGATTTGAGGGAATGCATCTTGAAGCGGCGATACAGTACGTGCAGGTTCAGTTGCTTCAAGTTCAGAATTCCTCTCCAACTCCCAGAACTCTTCGGAACGAGAAATAATGTTGAATAAAACCCGGTCTGCACCTGATCTTCCGGAACCGGCTCTATGGCCTCTATCTGCAAGAGATGTTGGATTTAGAGGACCAAGAGATGCCGCTTGGCCGGTTGAGTGGGCCAGGGGCATTGAGTATAATGGTTCGGGGGAGTGGAGGTAAACTCCAAGGTGAGGCCGCTGGTGATAGTGCAAAGAATCCATGCATCTAATGTAGTAGTTTTCCACTGGTGGTAGAAAGACTGTAACTTGCCTCCAATGGGAATCTGAAGTGGTGAGTCACTTGCCTCTACGGGAGTAGCGGGTGGAGGAAGCTCGAAACGGGCGGTGGAAACTGGATTGACTGCCATGGTCCCAAAAGGAAGCCTAGTCGGAAGCAGGTTGGTAGGAGAACGGTGCAGAATGTTGATATGAGGAACCACTGGTGCCTTGGTCATGACGAAATGGCTACCGCGGGTAATGTGAGTACCACCAATCCGGACGTCTATACACAGAAGGTAAGAACTTTTTCTTGTCCCAGTTTTCAACTAATACAGAATCTTAAGATGCCTCAAACAGGGAAGAGCTTTTATAGGGCGCTGCAGTAAGCCTCTATTTCGATTTCATGTTGGCCCTCCAATTACGGAGCCAGAGAAGGCGATGAGACGAAACTGTGGACCACAAAGCACGTGAGGCAAACTTAGCCATGTCCAGAGAAGCGTCCGCCAAATATTCGGCTGCCGCAACGATCTTGGCCACATCCTGATGTAGGTGTTCGTCTTCTGGAGGTAATCTGTCTCGTAACTGATGCAGCCAGACTACCAACGTTCTGTTGAAAAACGAGGCAGAAGTCGTTGCCCGAATGGCCCAGGCAGCCATCTGGTGGGTTTTACGAAAGGCCATCTCAGCCCTTTTGTCCTCGAATTTTAGACCATCACCAACCTCTCCAACGAGAACAGAGGAGGACATAAGGCTAGCCAAATTGCTCGGCTCCGGAGCTTGATGCTTTGCTTCAGCTGTCAACTGAAGCAAAGCATCAAGCTCCGGAGCCAAGCAATACAGCTTTCTATCGAAAGAATTCGGGCCAGAGAGAGAAGCGGGATGCTCCCACGGCTTCTGAATGACCTGTGAAAAAAGATCTGGGCAAGGTACAAAATCATAGTCTGGTTTAGACAAGAGAAATAAATTGCTATTACCGACTGGGCGTATAAGATGACCCCCTACTTTTCCTGTTAAAATATAGGGTTTGGGCTATACTCGCCGTATAAGATGACCCCTCTTCCAACGCACGCCATATAAAAATAAAAAAACATCAACTGGCTCACCCACAATGTAAAAGCAGCTGTGCTAGACCCAAAATGGCCCCTGCAACAAGCAGGAACCTCACACAGCCACAAAAAGCCACAGAACCCAACTTTCACACTTTACACACACAAAATTCCACATACAGCTTTGTGAGACTTTGTGCGTTTGTGTAGTTAGAGTGAAACACTACAGAAACACACTAAATCTCAGAAAGCTGCACAAATATTTTATTTTATTTTTATTTTTATATGAAAGCTAAATTTAAAACTTCCTAGCCTAAAACTTAGACCTAGCCTTTAAATGGCTAGATCTAAAAAAGAACAACTAAAAAAACCCCCCAATTAACTATTTTTTTAAAGCTCCCAAAGGGGAAACAAACTTACCCAATAGAACAGGGGTCTCCAACCTTGGCAACTTTAAGACTTGTAGACTTCAACTCCCAGAATTCCTCAGCCAGCTTTGCTTTGCTGGCTGAGTAATTCTGAGGGTTGAAGTCCACAACTCCCTGCCTGCTTGAGTGCAGGCAGGGAGATTCAGTTGCTTGCTGATGCAATGGATTGCAGGCAAGTGAAAGCAAGGCAAGCGTTGCGGCTAGCAGCTAAGGTAAGCAAGTTGGTGGGGGGGGGATTTTTGCTACCAATTAGCAGGCAAAAATTAGCTGGGATCACCAGAGCCATGTAAAAGGAAAGTTTTTTCCTTTCACATGGCTCTGGCCATCCAAGCTCTGGTGTGTAAAAGGAAAGTTTTTTCCTTTTACACGGCGCTGGCCATCCAAGCTCTGGCGATCCCAGCTGAGTTGCCTGCTAATCAGACAGCTGGGGCTCGCCATCACTGGGGGTCTGGGGAAGTCAGAGCATCGGTAATATCCACCTGGATGCCTGGGACGGTGGGGGAAGCTCCGTGCAGTAACCAGCAGGGTCCAGCATTAAGCAGCATGCAGCCTTGACGAGATCAGCACAGCTTCCCCTTAATGTTGGCGCTCCTGTAGCGTCATCAGTCAGCACTGGCAACTCAGATTCGGGTTAGAAATCTCAAGCAATGACTAGCGATGGTAGTAGCTGCTCTTACCGCTTCTGTCAGTCTGTCAAGGTAGATATCGTAGGCTTATACCCGGCGTATAAGACGACCCCCGACGTTTGAAAAGATTTTCCTGTGTTAGAAAATCGTCTTATACGCTGGAAAATACGGTAGGATCAGGCTGAGCCTGGGACGCAGAAGGTTGGTCAAGCCCTTTGCCCATATTTGTAGCTACTTTAGCTTTATGTAAGAGCGATTTGAATAAAGAAGGTTTAAACAATCTCGGAAAGGCCTGTTTGTCCGGAACCATTCCCTCATCTTCTCAGAGTTCAAAGTCCTCCAGGTATTCCTCCTCCTGGACCAGCTCAGCCACATGTCCATAGGAAGAAGAGGAAGGTTGCATTGTGATAGACTGCATCTGGCAAGGAACCCCCATGTTGCACTCCGGTGGCAGCATATAGCCAGTCTGTGGTAAACCAGCCTGAAAAATGCGGATAATAGCCTGTGATACTAAGGAGTTAAAATCCAGACACTGACTAGAGCTATGGCCTTCGTCTGCATGGAGCCAGGCAGCCGTAGGTGTGAAAGTGGCCTCGGGTAGGAAGGGACGATGACTGATGGCTCCAGAAGAGCTAGGTCTGGGAGCAACATGGTCAGTGTGAACAGTGGTCAGGACTTGATCTCAAGATACAGACGCCATGTCACACTGGGGACAAGTACTCTGGTCAACATCTTGAGATGAAACTGAAGTGAGCTGTAATTGGTGGTCAGCAGCCGCCTCAGGACAGAGACCCAGCGGCGCTTGATGTTGTGCCTTGGAGAATTGCCGTTCGAAGGCATTGTGCCTCCTTTGGGCTTCTTTATCTAGACTAGGTACTGTCTTAGTGGCTCTAGAAGCTTTGGACTTTCTCCCCTTGGGCAGTTTCAGGGAAAGAACTGGAGGCGGAGATGGAGCCTTCTCCAGGTCCGAGGACAGCTCAACATCTGCCATTGCAAATAGATACTATGAACAAAATGGACCAATATTAATACCAATAAAGTTGTAAGTGTTTTTTTTTTTTAAGTAGAAGAGCAAAGAAACTTACCTCAGACCAGGGCCCCCACAGTAAAGAAAATATAAATTACTTTCCTGTGTTGCAGGCAAACAGTGATGACCAGAGCAGCGATGGGAGCCAGGGCAATACTGGGCAGTGTCCAAGGCCTGTAGCTTCGCCTACATCCCTGAGAACCAAAGCTCAGGATGCAAAAGACAAACCGCGCCAAATTGTGCAGAAAATGGCGGGTGGCGATTAGCAGCAAAATGGCGGCTGGTGGCTCCGCTGAGGTCGAAAGCCACACACAGCCACAGCGAAACGAGGCGCCGAGAGGCAGGGCCACTAGGAATGAGCAGGCAATCCGAAATAAAAGCTGCGACAATGCTGTAAAATGGCGGGATAATTCAGCCGCCGCGAAGTGTCCTCCCTTACAATCGAGTATGCCAGCCGGCAGGGACTCTTAAGCCACTGATGTTGTCAGCGAGGGCTGCGAGGGCGAGACAATAATGCTGGTCCCAGCAAAGCTACACCCGCAGCTGAGCGACAGGAGACGCCTAAGCGACCTCCAAACTCCGGCAATTAAAGAGAAACCGTGAGTGGCGTCCGGAACGTCGCCTCACGAGCAGAAATGTCGCTGAGGGAAATCCCACGTTGCGCAGCCCCCACAATCCAAAAACGGTAATTTTAGAAGGAAAAATGTATTAAAACACCGCAGTAAATGGTACTCGAGTCTGACACCATCAACTGAGTGAAAAAGACTGCTGGGATAGCCAAAGAGGTGGGCATGACCAGCTTCAGAGGGAAATGGTTGGCTCTCAGGTGAACGAATAAGAATGAGGATAACCCAGACTTAGGAATGTCTGAGCAGTGAATCAGGAAACTGTTTCCTTCCTGCCTGCCTTACAGGATTAGCCCTGTAAAGTGGAAAAAAACAAAGATTTCTTCCAATAACCGGTTCTCCAAACTGCTTAGAAAATTAACAGGTTCTAGCGAATAGGTGTGAACTGGCCAAATCCCACCCCTGATGGGGAGTAAAGAAGAGTTGTGAGGTTTGTCAGGATTACTCAGTCCCATCACCCCCTGCAATCGCCCCACCACTACCACTTGCATGCTGCACATGGGGAGTAAAGAGGAGCTGTGAGACTTGCTAGAATGCCCCCCCCATCGTCCCACGCCAGCACTCGGGCACAACCCAAGGATGTCAAGAGGAGCTGCGAGGCTTTCTAGGATGGCTGCCAGCGACCCCCTCCCATGCCCCCTCCCGGCCTCTACATGCGCTGTGGAGGGAGAATAAACAGGAGCTACAAGGCTTACCAGGAGGGCTGCCAACCCCCCCCCCATCGCCCCATTGCTGCCACTCGTCTGCTGCCTTCCCCATTGTTGCTGCCCAATGGGCTGGCGGCTCCTTGTTCCCTGGAGCCAATCACATGGGTCAGGCAATGACTCGGGCAATGGGCCAGGACAAAGGGCTGGTGGCAGAGGGCCAGGGGGTCACTGGTGGTAAAAAATCACCGTTGGAGTGGTAGCGGAGGAGGAAAGCTGGCTGAATTATCTGAGGGTTGGCTTGGGGAGAAGTGGGCACATCTAATGGTAGGCGCCAAAACTTCCTAAATACTTCCACAGTATAGGGGTTGTTGTACAAAAAGGTTGTATTTTACAGGGGAAGGGGCTTCATCCACCCACTTGACCATTTTCACTGTTCCTGCTTATGCCCCAATCTTCCCTTTCCTACAATTGCTCCTTTTTCAAAACCCAAAATGTTGGACTGCACTTCCTGAAAATTATCAACTCTCAGGACTTTAAACTGAAAGAAGGTCAAGCGGACAATACAATTCTCCACGATTGAGGTTTTATTTCCTGGTTGAAAAATCGAAGTGGAATGTTGAAATTAAAAGAAATTATATAAAAAGTCCTTGTGCAATCTCCCTCTCTTTCATCTAAATGATCTTGATAATTTATTGAAATACATAACAATTTAGATGGGATTCCCCCCCCCCCCACCCTTTCTCTTTAGTCAGTCTTGTTCTGCTTTCAAAAGAAGGGCTTGCCTTCACTCTCCAAAGCAGCAAATCATAAAGCTGCAACCGATTGCAATGTTTTATTTTTATTTTCAAAGTGGTATCTTCTCTCATACACTCACCCTTCCCGATCACTCCTGTTTGCTTGTATGTGTGTTGAGGATCCAGTTTGGGGCTGTTTGTGAAAAATGACTTCTTATGGAGTAATGACAGGAAGAGAGGATAATTGAGCCAAGCATTTTAAGAACTACTGATGCAGGCATAGTCAAAAATATGAACTGGCCTTTTTCTTTTTAGCTGGCCTTTAAGGGCATATCCTCAGATCTCTTCTTACCCTTCCCTGAACCTATTCTAACTTGTCAATATCCTCCTGGAAACGTGGTGCTAAGAATTGTACACAGGATATCAGATGTGGTCTCACCAGCCCTGAGTGGAGAGGAAGAATGATTTCTCTTTCTTCAATGCAATGCTTCTAACAGAGCCCTACAGGTAACATGTTTCAGCTGCTGTCTCAAGTTCAGCTTACTGTCAAAGTCCATCTCCATATCTTGTCCAGTGGTGGGTTTCAAAATTTTTTTTGAATCCCCATTTCCTCCCGATCAGCTGGGACTTGGGAGGCAGAGAATAGATGGGGGCTAGTCAGAATTTTTACTACTGGTTCTGCTACTGTTTCTCCAGAACTGGTCAGAACCTGCTGAAACCCACCTCTGATCCTGCCTTTATTTTGTGTAACATCATGGTCTCCATCCATGGCAACTTTTAAGACTTCTGGATTTCAACTCCCTGAATTCATCAGCCAGGGAGTTAAAAGTCCTTAAGTCTTAAAAGTTGCCAAAGTTTGGAGTTCCCTGATCTACATCATGGTCTCCCCTCCACAATTTTTCTCCATTACAACCCTGTGAAGAGGGGTTGGGTGGAGATGGAGGGGCTGGCTCAAAGTCCCCTAGTTGGCTTCTATGCCTGAAGATTCAAATTCACAATTTCCCCAGTTTGTTTTTAAATATATTATTAAAAAGAAGCCTTCCATCTCATTCATTCTGCACTTGGTATGATTTGCCAATGCAGTTCGGCTTCGAAAAATTTACTTTTTGAGGGGGCATGAACTGGCGACATTCTAAAAGGATGCATAAAAACGGCTAAAAAGCAAAATTGTATACAATGATAAATTTGCCTCTATGGTGAGTAGGCTTTCACACTTAACTCTAGATTTGAATTGAATTGGTTAATTTAACGGATAATCCATTTCTTGGATTTATCCCCAGCCAAATAGAGATTTAGTTATCTTATATTCATCTTTATATAAAGGGCTTCTGGATCTGTTCTCTGGGATGCAAATTTGCCTGGTATGAAGCTTCTCAAATCATCTTTATACCGTCATTGGAAGTCTGGGAATACAATTCAGCCCAGAGTAAAAATTGCAGCAATGTTTATTGCCCAACAGATGTAAGGCAGAATCTGGAAGAAACACAAGGTGTTTCAAGTTTTCAAGAGTCCTTCAAAAATTACAGTTGGGTGAGAAGATATTAACAAATGCATCCTTTGAAGGTACAGATGAAACATCAAAGCACATAAAGAAATGCAGATAAAGAACATATCACCTTCAGTCCTCTTAATGAATATTTCTGGCAGATGCACCTTGATCTCTGCTAACTATTCAAGACAAATGACTGGATGAGATATTTTGATTACATTGTGTTCTTTCTCAAGAAGGGATGAAGGCTGATTTTGCTTTTGAGAGCTGATGCTAGATAACTCAGCCTTTTTCTTTTATCGTTTTAGAATTTTTTAATCCTACTTGCATTTTTTAATAAATAATTCAAGCTGGTATACATCTGTTCCTCCTCCTCCACAATAATCCTGTGAGGTGGGTTGGGCTGAGAGAGGCTCAAAGTCGCCCCACATTTCAAGCCTAAAGTGGGACTACAACTCACTGTCCCAGTTTCTAGCCTGATGCCTTCACCACTAGCTGGCTTGTTAATAGACTTGTTACCTCTTCATTTTTGGGCCTACATTGTTTAAAGCAGAGCTTCCCCAACAGGAGTAACATATCTGTGTACATATTATTAGATACAGCGCCCTGTCTGTAACACTTCTCGTATTGGGTTTTCAATTTCAGTTATATAGAAATGTAAAGGATGTATGTTTGCGTTTTTATTTTTATAGTTATAATATACACTGAAAACGGCATTTAATTTTGTTGTACCTTGTACAATAACAATAAAGTAAACTAAGCACTTCTCAATGTGATGTTTTCTGGTTGCCATTGCAAATTAATGTGGGATGGCTGGAGTGAAAGGTAGAAGTGAATTAGCACCCCCCCCCCCCAATCAGGAGTCTGGTAGGTAGCACTTTTTCTGACTTCTGCCTTTAATTAAACTTGTAGACAATTCTTGGGGTGTGTCCAGGCAATTCTGTGCATTTGACAGGACAGCCCAAACCAAATTATAGGATAGGATAGAATAGAATAGAATAACAGAGTTGGAAGGGACCTTGGAGGTCTTCTAGTCCAACCCCCTGCCCAGGCAGGAAACCCTATACCACTTCAGACGAATGGTTATCCAACATCATCTTAAAAATTCATATGTCATGTTCCTGATGGATGGTTTTCCAATTTGTACTTCCACAAAAAGGAGTTGAGATGGCCATCTGAAGATAGATAGACAGATCTAAGATGATCATTATCCTTCTCATCTTCTCTACCACCTTTATTGATAGTTATTACTCTGTTTCTTTGTATGTACGGTACATTGAGAGCTTCTGCACCAGACATTTGGCCAAATAAACCGATTCCTATTCCTATCTTATCCTATCCCCATTATAGACAGACAGATAGATTTGACTCACAGAAGAACAGGACTTAGTATCTGTTGTCCTGATGGGTAGGAGGATAGAACTAAAGGATTAAAATTACAAGACTATTAGATCAAGCACCATGAAGAATTTCCTCACTGTACATAAGTTGCTAGCCAGCGGAACAGGCTGCAACCTGAAGTGGTGAATTATTCTTTTCTGGAAGGCTTCAAGTGGGTTGGTGAGCTTTTGGGGATCCCTTGCCCTGAGTAGAAGGTTGGCCTAGACAACCTCTAAGGTAACATCCACCTTGGATACTATGCGGTTTAAAACTACTGACGCAGTGTTTCTCAACCTGAACAACTTTTAAGAGGAGGGGACTTCAACTCCCAGAATTTCCCCAGTCAACAGAGTCCACTTCTCTTAAAGTTGCCCAGGATGAGAAATCTCTAGATTTTTTTTCTAGTCTCATTTGCCACCAGTTATGGAATTCTGCATCTGATTGCACAACAGATGTGTTACTACCCACTTGTGCCTCCTGTGGGTTCTTTTGATTCAGATCACAACCAACTTGAAGAGTGCTATTTTTTTAAAAAAATAAATTTTATTAAGTTTTCCAAGTTAAAATCAACATAAGACAAAAACATTGATTATACATAAAAACAACAAACATACATTCCCCTCCCTCCCTCCCTCCCTCCCCCATTCATAACACTAAACATACAAACACATCTATCCTGGCAGATAATATTCCTGCCCTCATTAATAAATAATTATGCCCACAACACAGAATAGAGTAAATAATCCCCAAATATGATTTTTATACAATTATCTTTCAATCTAAATAAGTATATCTCTCCTCATATTGACTTAAGCCCTCACTTCATCTCAATCCTTTTATTCAACCACCAATACCAACTGTCCCAACTTTGAAAAAATTCAGAATCCTCTTTTTTTTTTCAACCTATACGTTATTCTGTCCGCTTCAGCACACTCTAATACTTTATTTATAATTTGGGCACTAGCCAGTATCTTTTTCTTTCCACTGTTGGGTGAACACTATTCTAGCTGTGACTAAAATATATAGAGTGAGATACCATTTTTTCTTACTCCGCCCCTCTGGATGAATACCTAGTAAATATATCTCAGGTTTCCAATGGAGATCCACATTAGTAATTTCCTTAATCCAATTCCTAATCCTTCTCCAATACCTCTTTCCATTATACAAGTCCACCATTGATGGAAATACGTACCTCTGATTTTCCCACATTTCCAACATAATTCTGATGCACCCGGAAACATTTTAGCAATTCTTGCTGGTGAGAGGTGCCACCTATACAACGTTTTATATGCATTTTCCTTGAAAGACGTTGCTGTGGTCATTTTAATATTTCCCCCCACATTTGTTACCATTTTTCTAAAGGAATCGAGTACCCAAAATTCTTCCCCCAGGCAATCATAGTATCTTTTACAACCTCCTCTCCTATCATTTGCTCAAGCAATTGTGCATACCTTTTGGTTATATATTTATGGTCCTCTCCATTAATATTTTATCAAAACTCTGTTGCATCACATGTATCCCGTAATTATCTCTATCCTTCCTGTAACGAGATTGAACTGTAGCATAGTCCACCAATCTAACCTCATTCCTTTATCAGCCAAATCTTCCCTAGATCTTAATATCACTTGAACATCCACAAGATCTTTATATCTAAAAATATTATCCTGTTTAAGAGTTGTTGGATATATCGTTGCTTCTGTTGCTAAGAACCAGGTTGGGATCTTGATATAAAATTTTCCTCTAAATATGTCCCAGGTTTCCAGCAATATTCGCCTTAAATAAAATCTCTTAAAATACTTATACTGTTGAGCTTTCTCTCTCCATAACAGTGTGTGCCAACCATGCTGTAGGTCGTGTCCCTGAAGAGTGCTACTGATGGTGCTGGAAACTACCAAGTGTGCAGAAAAATATCCCTGCCCTAAGACACTATCTAATATGATTTGACTGCTTATTTGTACCCTATGACTATCATTTCTTTTACACTGAGAGCGTAGGCACCAAGACAAATTCCTTGTGTGTCCAATCACACTTGGCCAATAAAGAATTCTATTCTATTTACCCAGGATTTGGAGTTTATTTTTCACTTTTAAATCACACGTGGCTCCTGGCATCTGCACAAACAAATCCTGCCATTTTCTTGGCAAGATTTCCAAAGTTAATTTGCGATTCCTTCTTTCCTGAGGCTGAGAGAAAATGACCGGCCCAAAGTCATCCAACTGATTTTGTTCCACTCCAGGGAAGAGGATAACGAAAGAACTGGTGATGAGTTGTGGGGATACTGAAAAAGATTCAGGGGAATAAATAAAATATAAATTCTGTTTGGTGATGTGAGCAGATGTGGGGAAAAGAATAAGATTCAGGGGAATATATACTGTGTGCATGGGTTTATTTATTGTGTCAGGTGGCACGAGCAAACAAGTGGGACCAAGAGGAGAGAACCGAGAAAACCCAATTGAGTGAGAAATAGGAAGTATCTGGTGAGAATATGCTTAGGAAAACATGAGTTTTGAATGCACGATTAAGCATAAATCTCAGTTGGTTGCAATATGCTATAATCCTGTTGTTCATGCACAACACATTACAAACTGATTTACAAATAGAGAGGATGCGCGCTGCTGAGAGATAAAACTGAGCCAGCTTACAAGCCCAGTAAAACAAACATGCCTGGAGGAAAAACAAAGAAGTGGAGGGAAAAAAGTAAAAATTAAAAACTGCAGGGAAACAATACAGGATGGTCCTTGATTTATAGGATGTTGATGTGATCCATTCAGTCATGTCTAACTCTTGGCGATTCTCTGGGCCAGATGTCCCCACACCTTCCAATCTTGCGGGATTTTGAATTTTTCCTATGCTCTGGCTGCTGTCAGCATTGTTCTTTCCAAGCCCGATTTTCTTTTACCGCTAACTGATCCCAGCATAATCCCTTTCTCCAGTGAACATCCCCGCATGACATGGCCAAGGAAAGTAAAACTCATTTTGTGATTTTTGTCTTCCAGTGATGCGTCGGGTGTTATAGGCCCCAGGACTTGCTTGTTAGTCACCTTCGATACCCAAGGAATCCGCAGGAGCCTTCTCCAGCACCACAGCTCAAATGAGTACATTTTCTTCCTGTTTCACTTTTTTAAGATTCAATTTTCAGAACCGTAGGTAGCTACAGGAAACGCACTAGAGCAGACTAACCTACATTTCGTTGCCAGCCTGATATCCTTTTTGTCAGACCTGGAAGCCATCGTTTACATTTGGGCCTTCAGGCCTGCCACATTTTCTACTATGGGAAACTAGGAGTGGGGATTGCATAGAGTATGGGTGATATCTAGTCAAAATAACATTCCTTTCTCAGAGAGTCAAGGACGCCTTGTCCTGGCACCTGGAGTCAGATGATTGGGAGGTGTCTCCAGTTTGAACGGTGGATGATTGGATCATGTGATGGACATGTGGCAGGGACTTGAACTTTCACTTGGGTGGGGGAAACCTAGAAACTTTCCGATCTGGGTTTTCCCAGATGTGCCAATATGACATCTCTAATAAAATGGAACTTTGAGGAAACTCAAGCCTCGGAGTCTTCTTTTGTTGGGGGTGTTACTTGAAACCCCTGACACTTCTTTTCCCATTCACTCATGTTCTTCATTGCTGGGTGACCCAGTGCAATTCGACGTTTTGTTTCTCGGTTACATTCACTGCTTTGAGCGATCTACGGTCCTAGCAAAGTGAATTTTCCCCACGCGTTCTATCTCTTCACCGTCCATTTCTATTCTGATGTTTCCATTCCTTGCAGTGGTCATGAACCAGTGGTCTTTTTGATGCTCAGAAACAGACCAAAATTCTCACTTCTTTGATTTTCTTGATCAGATGTTTCAGACTTCCTTTGGTTTTGAGAGGAGAGTTGTATTGTCAGCATATTGAAGATAGTTGATGTTTCTTCCTCAATCCAATTTTTCAAGATCTAACTTCCTCACGATCATTTCAGCAGACAGGTTATTCAAGAAAGGGGAGAGAATGCTACCTTGTCCCACCCCTTTTTCTACCTTAAAACAATCTGGCGTCTCGAGATACAACTAACTATTTTGCGGTCTGTGAAAACCACCTGCTTCAGCTTTGCGCCTTGCTGGCGTTCTGTCATCAATATTGACAGAAGGGAGGAGGGAACAAATAGGTAATTTGCTGTACAGTTAGTCCTTGACTTACGATCACAATTGAGCCCAAAATCTATGTTGTTAGGTGAGAATTTGTTAACTGAGCTTTGCCCCATTTTACAACATTTCTTGCCACAGTTGTTAAGCGAATCACTGCAGTTGATAAGTTAGTAACCTGGTGGTTAAGTGAATCTGACTTCCCTATTAACTTGGCTTGTTAGAAGGTTGCAAAAGGAGATCACGTAACCTCGGGACGCTTCAACGGTCATAAGTATCAACCAGTGGCCAAGTATCTGAATTTTGACCACAGGACCATGAGGATGATGTAAAAGTCGTAACTCTGAAAAACTCTCATAAGTCTCTTTTCGGTGTCTTGTAACTGAATCACTATATGAACTGTTGTAAGTTGAGGACTACCTGTATACCTTTATGGCGGGAAATTAGGAGGGGGGAATTGACAGATGAGGGAGAACAGAGGCGACTGGAATCCAGTTCATGTCGGCAGCAGCATCTTCAATGTCTTTTTTTAAAAAAAATTTGATTTATATGCCACCCTTGTCCGGAGACTCAGGGCGGTTTACAGTGCGTTAAGCAATAGTCTTCCTACTTTTGTATATTTTATACAAAGTCAGTTTATTGCCCCCACAAACTGGGTCCTCAATTGACCTACCTTAAAAAGGATGGAAGGCTGAGTCAACCTCGAGCCTGGTGAGATTCGAACTTTTTGCAGACAGCTGAATGTTAATTACAGTGCTTTAGTCTGCTGAGCTATCCAGGCTCCTTTTAACCCAAGTGTGGAGTTTCGGCAGCCCAAACGCATCAGCGTTTCCCATAACATCTCGGTGGTGCTGGATTGGCTATTCACGGATGGACCACTGGGGAGGGGGGGGGGTGCTCAGGAGAACCAAGTGTTTTAGTTCAATATTAGCACACAAGAAATTTTAGATTCCGCTTAACTCTCCTGCAACCAGCGCCTTTTAGTAAAACTGCCTTTTCACTTCAAAGGGAGTTGAGATCTCAAAAAGTGCTTTTTCAAGAGGCGACTGGACTTTCTGTTTTTTCTTTGAAGACATTTCGCTTCTCATCCAAGAAGCTTCTTCAGCTCTGACTGGGTGGTGGGGAATGGAAAGATTTATACTCCTTGCAGAAAATCTGGTTGTTTGCATTCTTTTAGTCTCCTGATTGAGCAGGAGGTTGGACTAGAAGACCTCCAAGGTCCCTTCCAGCTCTATTCTAATTGATGGGTTGATAGATTCATCTCCTAACAGAATGGCTGCAAGAAGAGAAGAGGAAGCCGTTAATTGGAAGACAGCAAAAGGAATTAAATTACAGGAGTGTACAATCAGAAGGCGCCTGGAAGCAGCTTTTCAGGCGAGCAGATACGTTCAAAAGCAGACGCCTTCGTGATTTGTGGCTAACGTAGGCTGATCTGGCTCTGCTCCTCAATAATTACAGAAGAATGCAATTATGCCTACAAGAAACACAATATTAGATGTTCACATGTTGCACTGGGACACTCGGATCAAAAGAGGAACACAGTCCTTCAAATGGGCGCGCCGAGACTCGGATGTATGCAAACAAAGGAAGTTGAACTTTGCTTTTCGATTGCTAATCGATCAAAAAACCCATCCCTCTTCCTGTGAAAATGAGCCATGAATATTGGCTAGCTCCAGAGAGATTCCCACAAGACAATTCCTTCCTAAGAGGATCAAGAAAACCACTGGCCCCAGTCAAGAAGATGTGGTCCTTATTAAATTATGTCAGTTAGTGTAAAATCAGTGTGACATGAGAGAGCCTATTATGCTTGACTAAAAAGTCATTTGTTTGTTTTCCCAGCTGTCAAGATGCTGGTGTGGATCTAATTTATCTCTGCTCCTTTTGAGGACGACTAATTGGTTATGTGGACTCTTAATGACTTCTTAAGTAAAATTTCTCAATGATGATCTGTCATTAGCTTGGTCTTTCACAAGGCTGTCAAACTCGTGGGCTGGATGCATCACCCGCTGGCCACATCTCTGCCTGCTTTAGCAAAGGGGGAAAAAGTCACGATACATTGTGTGATGACGCCGCAATGACACAAATTTGACAACCTTGATCTTTCAGTCTTCGAACTATGCCCGCAACCTGCTCAGCTGTAATTGCCCATAATGTTTGTTTTCTGGCCTCTATTTAAGGCTCAACCTTATTCTTGTAAATCAGTGTTTCTAAACCCTAACCCTTCATGAATTTGCATGTCATTCTTGCGAACAAGATCTCATGAAGTATTAACACCACTTTGTAAGGCCTTAGTAAGGCCACACTTAGAATCCTGCATCCAGTTTTGGTCGCCATGATATAAAAAAGATGTGGAGACTCTAGAAAGAGAGCAGAGAAGAGCAACAAAGATGATCAGGGAACTGGAGGCTAAAACGTATGAAGAATGGCTGCTGGAACTAGGTATGTCTAGTTTAATGAAAAGAAGGACGAGGGGAGGCATGATAGCAGTCTTCCAATATCTTAGGGGCTGCCCCAAAGAAGAGGGAGTCAAGCTATTCTCCAAAGCACCAGAGGGCAGGACAAGAAGCAACGGGTGGAAACTAATCAAGGAGAGAAGAAACTTAGAACTAAGGAGAAATTTCCTGACAGAACAATGAATAAGTGGAACAACTTGCTTGCAGAAGTTGTGAATGCTCCAACACTGGAAGTTTTTAAGAAGATGTTGGACAACCATTTGTCTGAAGTGGTGTAGGGTTTCCTGCCTAAGCAGGGGGTTGGACTAGAAGACCTCCAAGGTCCCTTCCAACAATGTTTTAAACCCTGGGGACTTTAAGACTCTATCCCTGGGAATTCTGGGAGTTGAAGTCCACACATCTCAAAAGTCCACAGCTTTTAAGAAACAGTGTTAAAGATAAAGATGATACTGGAGTCCCATTATTTTTTGTGGCAAACCAGCTTCCCTTAAAAAAAGAAAACTTAAAAAGGATCTTTTTTTTTTAAATTCATGAATGCTGCCCAAAACTGCTTCCACTTTTTCAAGCATTTCTCTCCCCTCTGCAAAATGAAATGAATGCAATTCCCCGTTGCGCTGCTCTTCTCGGAATGATGGCAACCAAGTGTAAGTCAGTTCGCTCTATTGTGTTCCCTGTACAGGTAGTCCTTGAATTACGACCACAACTGAGCCCAAAATTTATGTTGTTGAGAAATTGGTTAAGTGAGTTTTGGCCCCATTTTACAACTTTTCTTGCCACATTTGCTAAGTGAATCACTGCGGTTGTTAAATTAGTAACACCGTTGTTAAGTGAATGTGGCTTTCCCATTGACTTGGCTTTTCAGAAAGTTGCAAAAGGGGATCACATTGCAACTGTCATAAATATGAACCAGTTGTCGAACATCCGAATGTAAATCACATGACCAGGGGGATTTATTTATTTATTGGTTCGATTTATATGCTGCCCTTCTCCGGAGACTCACGGCGGCTTACAATGTGCTAAGCAATAGCCTTCCTACTTTTGTATATTTATACAAAGTCAGCTTATTGCCCCCACAAACTGGGTCCTCACTTGACCTACCTTAGAAAGGATGGAAGGCTGAATCAACCTTGAGTCTGGTGAGATTTGAACTCACAGTAATTGCAGGCAGCTGGCAGCTAAGTGCTATTTAACAGCGCTTTAGTCCGCTGCTCCACCAAGGCTCCTTATGCTACAACAGTCATCAGTGTGAAAAATGGTCATCTGTCACTTTTCCCAGTGCCGTTGTAACTTCAGTCGCTAAGCGGACTTTGTGACTCAAGGTCTACCTGTAGCTGTGAAAGATGGACCTTAGAAAAGTGAAACAGGAAAATATTGGTCCCACTTGAGCTGTGCTGCTGGAGAAGGAGCCGGCATATTCCTTGGATAACAAACATGATTAACAAGCCATTCCTGGAGCACATAACACTGGAGAGCAAAATCACAAAACCACATCTCACTTATTTTGTCCACGTCATGCTGGAGAATTCACTGGAGAAAGCAATTATTTCGGGAAGAGTTGGTAGTAAAGAACATGGCGGCTGGACACCATCAAAGCAAACACAAGCCAGAGCACAGAACAACTCAAAAGAAATGGTGCAAGATCAGAAGAATAAAATTCTGTGTTAGAATGGAATTCTTTATTGGCCAAGTGTGGACACACAAAGAATTTGTCTCCAGTGCATAAGCACATATAAGCAACAGGTGTTAAATCATGATCACAATGAGGACCCAGTTTGTGGGGGCAATAAGCTGACTTTGTATAAATATAGAAAAGTAGGAAGGCTCTTGCTTAACGCATTGTAAGCCGCCCTGAGTCTCCGGAGAAGGGCGGCATATAAATCAAATTTTAAAAAAAGGTACAATCGTCATAAATCATAAGATACAACACTCAGTGATAGTCATAAACAAGCAATCAACATACATCGTAATAGGTTGCTAAATAAAAGCGATCAGCATAAATCATGAGATATAAACAACAAAGTTATAGTCATAAGAAGCTAAGGAAATAGATAATAGGAAGGGGTTTGGCGAATCAGTAGCATTTTTTATTACCAGTTCGGGCAATCCGGTCCGGTAGCATTTCACCCCTGATGAAAAGCATTTTTTCTACAACCACTTCGGCCGAAGAGGTTGTAAAAAAAAAAACGCTTTTAAAAGGCTCTGACAATCAGGCAACTCAGCTGGGATCGTCAGAGCCTTTTAAAAGCATTTTTTAAAGAAGAAATGCTTTTAAAAGGCTCTGATGATCCCAGCTGAGCCGCGCGATCATCGGAGGCTTTTTTTTTTTACTTTTAAAAGCATTTTTTTCGACCGAAGAGGTTGTAGAAAAAATGCTTTTAAAAGTCAAAAAAAAAAAGCCTCTGATAATCGCGCGGCTCAGCTGGGCATGGGGGGGGGGGCAGGGATTTTTGCTACCAGTTCTCCGAACCACCCGCCACCATCGCTATCGGATCGGGTGATCCGGTCCGAACCGAGAGCATTTCGCCCCTGCCCTCCTTCTGACCCACTCTATCCAGATCCTGAATGGAAGGCAGGCTGGTTGAAATAGGTGTGGTTTCTGCAGTCCTAGCTATCCTTTGGAGTCTGTGTCTGTCTGGTTTGGTTGCTGTGGATGTGGAGATGTTGGGAGACCTGGCCGATAGAATCGCCAAAAAGTTGGACATGATTAAATGGATATCACGATCGGATAAAACTCTCACTGGTATGCATACATTTCCAAGAACACCTTTCACCAATTCCTTATTTGTTTTACAGGTAGCGTTAACATTCCACTTATCCCTTGACCCCCAAACAATATTTATTTATTTATTTTTATTTATATTTATATACCGCCCTTCTCTCTGGGGAATCAGGGCGGTGTACAGCCAAATAAAAACATAAGAGTACAAACATTAAAATACGATTAAAAAGATATATGTAAATTTGGTCCCGTAATTAAAGACAATAACAAACCAATTAAAACATTTCAAAGTGTTAAGCCAGCCTGGCTTGCTGAAAAAAGAAAGTTTTAAGGGCACGGCGGAAGGTACCGAGGTCTTGGATTCTCCTTATCTCTGGGGGCAGTTGGTTCCAGAGGGTATATTATGCAAGCCATGCCTCCGAATAAAATTCATTAGTCCGAAAAGCCGCTATCGATTTTTCTAATTTTTTTGCTGCCTCCTCCAACAGAGTTTGCATTCAGACAATTCTCCTAATGAAGTCAAGCGTACTTCTCCTCTTTTAGCCCATCTGCTTCTGTTTATTTTCCCCAACGTTTCCCCTTGTATTAATGTTGCAAAATTACCGGTCTTAATACCCAACAATAGCAAAAGGTTTACAAGCTTTCCAGGCTTGGACCGAGGAAGAATGAAATTGCAAGAAGAGATGAGCAGCCAGCCAACCGCTCTTTCATCATTGTAAACAGCTTCAGTGCAGAGGAGATAAGAGAAGAGGACGTGAGTTCTACACCACCTGATCAAAGAGGACTCCAAACAGCCCCCTCCCCAAAAGGTAGAAAGTCATTCAAAGCGCGATTCAAATGTCTGAAATTATCATATGGAAAGATACAGGTAGTGCACAGAATAGAATAACGGAGTTATAACTCAAGGACTACCTGTACAGAGTTAGTTCTCGGAGGTCTTCTAATCGAACCCCCTGCTCAGGCAGGAAACCCGTTACCATTTCAGACAAATGGCCATCTCAATCTCTTCTTAAAAACTCCCAGTGTTGGGGCATCCACAACTTCTGGAGGCAAATAGTTCCACTGCTTAATTGTTCCATCTGTCAGGAAATTTCTCCTTAATTCTAGGTTACTTCTCCCCTGGATTAGTTTCCATTAGTTTCCATTAATTTAGGTAGTTCTTGGCACCGTAATTGAGCCTGGAACTACGGTCGTAAGTCGCAGCCGTCATTAAATAGATTACCAAAGCAAGGTGCACAATTTGATTATCTTTTTTGGGGGGGGGGTGGTTAAGCAAACACGACCGTCATTAAGTGAACGCTGCAGTTGTTAAGGTTTTCAAAAAGAGATTGGATTCGATACCATTCTGGTTATCCGGAATGGTATAGAATCTCCTGCTGAAGTAGGGGTTGGAGTAGAAGATCTCTGAGGTCCCTTCCAATGCTTTTACTCTGTATTCTGAATCCATTTTCTTTCATGGGCTGCTTTCGCTGGAAGCTGAAAGTAAATCAGTTTAAAAATGCTGCAAATCGTAGTTATGTGACCGTGGGAAGCTACGAATGGCTTGAAATGTGAGCCTGTGGCCAAGCGCCCAAAATAAAATCATGTGGGCGTGGGCGTCGTAATTCCAAACAGATAGAACTCAAGGACTGGTCATAAATTGAGGACTGCTTGTATTTAATTCTTGAACTGCATTTTAACAGCCATTAAAAGCCTACTTACAGTTGCTATCAACCAGGTGATTTGATTTTGATTTGATTTTGATTTTATTGGATTTATATACCGCCCTACTCCTGAAGGACTCAGGGCGGTGTACAGCCAACAAGAAAAATACATGAATACAAAATTTAAAACCAACTAAAAACAAATTAAATAAATTTGGCACAGACAGAATTAAAACACCCCACGTAATTTAAAACAAATTAAAATTTAACGCTAAAAATGGAGAGAGGTTAGGCCAGGCACGCCTGGCGAAATAAAAAGGTCTTAAGAGCGCGGCGGAAGGTGTGCAGATCTGGGATCCTCCGTATCTCCGGGGGGAGCTCGTTCCAGAAAGTAGGTGCCCCCACAGAGAAGGCTCTCCCCCCTGGGGGCCGCCAGTCGACACTGTTTTGCTGATGGCACCCGGAGGAGCCCCTCTCTATGGGAGCGTACCAGCCAGTGGGAGGCTATTGGTGGTAGTAGGCAGTCCTGCAAGTACCCAGGTCCTAAGCCATGGAGCGCTTTAAAGGTGGTAACCAAAACCTTGAAGCGCACCCGGAAGGCCACCGGGAGCCAGTGCAGCTTGCGCAGGAGAGGTGTCACATGGGAACGCCATGTCGCTCCCATCACCACCTGTGCGGCCGCACTCTGCGCCAGCTGGAGCCTCCGGGTGCTCCTCAAGGGGAGCCCCATGTAGAGAGCGTTACAGTAGTCTAGACGGGAAGTGACAAGGGCGTGAGTGACCGTGAGTAAGGAGTCCTGATCCAGAAAGGGACGCAACTGGCAAATCAGGCGAACCTGATAGAAAATCCTCCCGGCCACGGCCGTCAGGTGCCCTTCTAAGGACAGCCGTGAGTCCAGGAGGACGCCCAAGTTACGAACCCTCTCCGTGGGGGCCAGTGATTCACCCCCAATAGTCAGTGATGGCGCCAACTGACTATATCGGGACGTCGGAAACCACAGCCACTCGGTCTTGGATGGCTTGAGCCTGAGCCTGTTCCTCCCCAATTAATCCACTCTTCTTACAATGAGCCGGTCATGAGTGTTGCTAAGCTTTACTTGTCTTGTGAAGACCTAGCCTTCATACTTTTGTATATTTATATTTATACCAAGTCAGCTTATTGCCCCCACAAACTGGGTCCTCAATTTACCCGCCTTAGAAAGGATGGAAGGCTGAGTCGACCTTGAGCCTGGCTAGGATTGAACTCACAGAAATTGCAGGCAGCTGGATGTTATTTGCTGCCTTTAGTAGGAGGCATTAGCCCCCTACGCTACTCAGGCTCTTCAGGTAGTCCTCGACTTAACAACAGTTCACTTAGTGACTGCTCAAAGTTAACAACAGCCCTGAAAAGAGTGACTTCCCAGTGATGACTTTTGCAGCCTCCCCATGATCATGTGATCTAAATTCAGACGCTTGGCAGACGGTTCGTATTTATGACCGTTGCTGTGTCCCGAAGTCACTGACAAGCAAAGTCGACGGGGAAGCCAAATTCACTTAACCCCCGGGTAACGTAATTCATCAACTGCACTGATTCACTTCACAACGGCCGGAAGAATGGTTGTAAAAGTGGGGGAAATGTCTCCCTTAACGACCGTCTCACTTTACAACAGAAATTTTGGGCTTTAATTTGGGCTCGTAAGTTGACTGCCTGCATTTGACTAAAGCCTCCTTTGGTAGTATTTGCTGGGTGACTGTCAGGTGCCAAAGAAAACTTGTGTTTGTGCAAGAGTCAATCTGCACAATGAGTGTGAGACGTTTTATAACGAAATACTTTGTTTGGGGGTTTTAGATTGGCGGATTTTAGGATTTTCTATTGTTATATGTTTTTAATTCTGTGCGCCGCCCCGAGTCCTACGGGAAAAAGGCGCCATATAAATTTAATAAAATAAATAAATAAATAAATAAATGGGCATGTATAGAATTGTGAGCTTCCTGAAATCCAGTAAACCAGTGTTTCTCCACCTTGAATAGAATAGAATAGAATAGAATAGAATAGAATAGAATAGAATAGAATAGAATAGAATAGAATAGAATAGAATAGAATAGAATAGAATAGAATAGAATAGAAAATATGAAATGGAATGGAATGGAATGGAATGGAATGGAATGGAATGGAATAGAATAGAATAGAATAGAATAGAATAGAATAGAATAGAATAGAATAGAATAGAATAGAATAGAATAGAATAGAATAGAATAGAAAATATGAAATGGAATGGAATGGAATGGAATGGAATGGAATAGAATAGAATAGAATAGAATAGAATAGAATAGAATAGAATAGAATAGAATAGAATAGAATAGAAAATATGAAATGGAATGGAATGGAATGGAATGGAATGGAATGGAATGGAATGGAATAGAATAGAATAGAATAGAATAGAATAGAATAGAATAGAATAGAATAGAATAGAAAATATGAAATGGAATGGAATGGAATGGAATGGAATAGAATAGAATAGAATAGAATAGAATAGAATAGAATAGAATAGAATAGAATAGAATAGAATAGAATAGAATAGAATAGAATAGAATAGAATAGAATAGAATAGAATAGAATAGAAAATATGAAATGGAATGGAATGGAATGGAATGGAATGGAATGGAATGGAATGGAATGGAATAGAATAGAATAGAATAGAATAGAATAGAAAATATGAAATGGAATGGAATGGAATGGAATGGAATGGAATGGAATAGAATAGAATAGAATAGAATAGAATAGAATAGAATAGAATAGAATAGAATAGAATAGAATAGAATAGAATAGAATAGAATAGAATAGAATAGAATAGAATAGAAAATATGAAATGGATTGGAATGGAATGGAATGGAATGGAATAGAATAGAATAGAATAGAATAGAATAGAATAGAATAGAATAGAATAGAATAGAATAGAATAGAATAGAATAGAATAGAATAGAATAGAATAGAATAGAAAATATGAAATGGAATGGAATGGAATGGAATAGAATAGAATAGAATAGAATAGAATAGAATAGAATAGAATAGAATAGAATAGAATAGAATAGAATAGAATAGAATAGAATAGAATAGAATAGAATAGAATAGAATAGAATAGAAAATGTGAAATGGAATGGAATGGAATGGAATGGAATAGAATAGAATAGAATAGAATAGAATAGAATAGAATAGAATAGAATAGAATAGAATAGAATAGAATAGAAAATATGAAATGGAATGGAATGGAATGGAATGGAATGGAATGGAATGGAATGGAATAGAATAGAATAGAATAGAATAGAATAGAATAGAATAGAATAGAATAGAATAGAATAGAATAGAATAGAATAGAATAGAATTTTTTATTGGCCAAGTGTGATTGGACACACAAAAGAATTTGTCTTTGATGAGTGCATATGCTCTCAGTGTACATAAAAGAAAAGATACGTTCATCAAGAATCATAAGGCACAACACTTAATGATAGCCATTGATGGCTTTAAGATGCGTGGACTTCTGGGTGTTGAAGTCCGCCCATCTTAAAATTGCAAAGCTTCAACCCATCCATCTTAAAAATCGCCAAGAGAAAACATTGCAGTCAACATTTAAGTGCATCAGGCTTTTTGTGGGTGCACCTTTGACGGAGCACCCTAATGCATTCCCACAACACATTCAGCTGATTGTGGGAACGCAACTGATTTCAGTGTCTTGGGCAACTGGCAATGTTTAAATAAACTGCCAGCGAAAGGCATGTAATTCTGAAAAGGAGAATAGGCTGCGTGTTGCAAAGTTTCTGCCCGGAGTCCATACCAAACATCCTTGAATGCTTATCTGACTTTAACGTCTAGCAGAGATGAATGGGGAAGGGGCATAAAATTAAAACAAAGATGATGCATGGTCCCGGATTGGCCTTCAACGGGTAGCTGGGAAGGCAGAAATAATCCAGTTCTCCTGGAAAACAGCCTGTTTTATCAGCAAGTTACAAGCAGTGAAATTTTATTTTCGCCTAGGGAAAATATTTTTTCTCCCTGGAGTGGGAGTCAACTGTGCTAGCAAGGAGATAAACTACCTACCAACCTGGCTCATAATTCCCTGACAACAATTGTGCCATCTTTTGACTAAAAATATTCACCTTTGGGGTGTGTCTTAACTGTGTTTGCCAATGCAATTATATGATGCTGCGATTTTCCAACTGTCACCCTTTAAATCCCACAACCTTAAAACAAATCCTTGTGCTTATTTACAAAGTCACAAATTTTCTCGGTGCTGCAGAAAAAAAGCTTTGAAAGATATTTTCCACTTTAATATACAGGTAATCCTCAATTTACGTCCATGATTATAAGTTGAGAATTTACCTGTATTGGGTTTCTTTTAAATGCTGATGATTAGTATTTTAATAATACTTACTTCCAGTTTAAGTTAAGCAAACCAATAGTATGTTTATGGACCCGGTTCTGTCAAAATCTGTTCCAGTTTGACAAAAACTGGAACAACTACAGCAGCCAGTTTATAACTATGGCGCTTACTTAGCAACTACCACAAATAATGTCTTAAAATCAGATCAGACGTAACTAACCCGTTTTTACGACCATGATGGGCAGGCTACATTAAGAGCTGTGGTGGCCCAGTGGTTAGAATGCAGTGTTGTAGGCTCACTCTACCCACAGCCTGGAGTTCGATCCTGAGGGTCGGAGGAGCCAGACTGTTGGGGGTCAAGAGGCTGACTCTGTAAATGGCTTAGAAAGAGCTGAAAAGCACTGAAGCGGTATATAAGTCTTAAGTGCTATTGTCTTTCTTTCTCTCTCTCTTTCTCTCTCTCTCTCTCTCTCTTTCTTTCTTTCTCTTTCTTTCTTTCTTTCCTTCCTTCGTTCCTTCCTTCCATGATGGCACAGTGGTTAGGATGCAGCATTGCAGGCTGACTGCCCACAGCCTGGAGTTCGATCCTGAGGGTCGGAGGAGCCAGACTGTTGGGGGTCAAGAGGCTGACTCTATAAACGGCTTAGAAAGAGCTGAAAAGCACTGAAGCGGTATATAAGTCTTAAGTGCTATTGTCTTTCTTTCTTTCTTTCTTTCTTTCTTTCTTTCTTTCTTTCTTTCTTTCTTTCTTTCTTTCTTTCCTTCCTTCCTTCCTTCCTTCCTTCCTTCCTTCCTTCCTTCCTTCCTTCCTTCCTTCCTTCCATGATGGCATAGTGGTTAGGATGCAGCATTGCAGGCTGACTGCCCACAGCCAGGAGTTCGATCCTGACTGGCTCAAGGTTGACTCAGCCTTCCATCCTTCCGAGGTGGGTAAAATGAGGACCCAGATTGTTGGGGGCAAGAGGCTGATTCTGCAAACCACTCAGAGAGGGGCTATAAAGCACTGTGAAGCGGTATATAAATCTAAGTGCTATTGCTAAATGCTATTATGGTCATAAATTGAGGATTACCTGTACATCTGCGGCAACGAGTTCCAAAAGAGGAATTAGGAATTCTGTGCTGCCACTCGTAATTCTCCTCCTCATCTGTATGGGGGATTTTTAATTTTTCTCTTAACACGTAAAGTCTCTGTTGCCTCACTCCCGGTCACCAGAGGTCCCTCCAAGCTTAAGCATGACAAACCTGAAGCTCTTCTGGATGATAGAAGAAGGAGGAAAAGTTGATTTTAAGACTAGGGCTGTTCAGGACGCCTTTGTGAAGACCCGAGATGAAAAGAAAAACACGAGCAAACGGGAGATGATACAAACTAGTCCTCAACGACCGCAATCTGGACCACAATTTCCCTTGCTAAGCAGAGTGAGTCACACCCAGTTTTATAACCCGTTCTTGCCATCTGTTTGCTAAGCAAATCAGTGCAGTCGTTGAGTGAATCCTGTGGCCGTTAAGTGAACCCGCCACCCCCACTGACTTTGCTTTGATCACCTGACCCTGGGAGGCCGCGGTTGTCATGAAGACATCCCAGTTGCCAAGCGCCTGATCCCGTGACAATGGGAAGGCTGCAACGGTCGCAACTGCGAGAACCAGTTGTAAATCACTTTTTTCAGCGCCATTATAACTTCTAGCATTCGATAAACGAACAGTTGTAAATTGAGGATTAACTGTATTTCTATGCTTGGTGCCAGTGGGGAAGGATCTGTATGTACAAGTAGTCCTCGACCTACGACCACAATTGAGCCCAAAATTTCTGTTGTTATGCAAGACATCAGTTAAGCAAACTTTGCCCTAGTTTACGATCTTTCTTGCCTCAGTTGTTAAGTGAATCACTGCAGTTGATAAGTTAGTAAGATGGTTGTTAAGGGAATCTGGTTTCCCCATTGACTTTGCTTGTCAGAAGGTCACAAAAAGGGATCACACGATCACATGACGGCAACGGTCATAAATATGAACTAGTTGTCAAGCATCTGAATTTTGGCCACGTGACCATGGGGATGCTGGGAAGGTCGTAACTGTGAAAGGCTGTCGTAAGTCACTTTTTCCAGTGCTGTTGTAACTTTGAACAGTCACTAAATGAACTGTTGTAATTCCAGGATTACCTGTATCTGGAACATTTTTATATCGGGGGTGAAATCCAGCAGGTTCTGACAGGTTCTGGAGAACCAGTAGCGGAAATTTTGAGAACCAGCAGATACTACCTCTGGCTGGTCCCAGAGTAGGGTGGGAATGGAGATTTTGCAGTATCCTTCTCTTGGATTGGGGTGGGAATGGAGATTTTGCAATATCCTTCCCCCAGGAGTGGGGAGGGAATGGAGATTTTGCAGTATCTTTCTCTTGGATCGGGGTGGGAATGGAGATTTTGCAATATCCTTCCCCTGGAGTGGGGAGGGAATGGAGATTTTGCAGTATCCTTCTCTTGGATTGGGGTGGGAATGGAGATTTTGCAATATACTTCCCCCCAGGAGTGGGGAGGGAATGGAGATTTTGCAGTATCCTTCTCTTGGATTGGAGTGGGAATGGAGATTTTGCAATATCCTTCCCCCAGGAGTGGAGAGGGAATGGAGATTTTGCAGTATCTTTCTCTTGGATTAGGGTAGGAATATCCTTCCCCCAGGAGTGGGGAGGGGATGGAGATTTTGCAGTATCCTTCCCCTGCCACGCCCACCAAGCCACGGCATGCCCACCAAGCCACGCCCATAGAACCGATAGTAAACAAATTTGGATTTCACCATTGGTTTATCTGTTGGTTCGTTTTTCATGGGTCTGATAACGCTCTGATGCTCGTTGATCCCGACTGCCTACCTCCTTCAGTCAATCCAAACAGGATGAATACAGGTAGTCCTCGATTTACAACCGCAATTGAGCCCAAAGTTTCTGTTGCTAACTGAAACATTTGTTCGGTGAATCTGGCTTCCCCATTGACTTTGCTCATCAGAAGGTTGCAAAACGGGATGACCCCAGAACAGTGCAACCGTCGTAAATACGAGCCAGTTGCAAAGGCTCTGAATTTTGATCACGTGACCACGGGGATGCCACAACGGTCGTAAATGTGAAAAGACGGTCATAAATCACTTTTTTTTCCAGTGCCGTTGTAACTTCGACTGGTCACTAAATGAACTAGTGTAAGTCAAGGACTCCCTATATCTGATTTTATTCATTTTTTAAAAAAAAGAAGTCTAATGTAGGGGGTAACAAATACTGACAATTGTGTCTAATTCTGCTCTAACCTGAATTACGGGATGACCTTGGTTCCTTCCCTACACAATTCAGGTGTGCAGATTAGTTTGTGATGGATGACGGCAACAGCTCTGGCGGGTCACATTAAATCCTGGTGAGATTCTAAAATAATGAGTTGAGAAAAATTGAGGCTGCAACAGATAAGGTGTTTCTACCTAGCGTCCTATCAACAGTCCTTCCAGGAGTACGTACGGTATATTCATTAGTATTTTCACGTATGCTTCAATGCAATTGTGCATCATGTACTCTGTGTCAACCCTGAAGCCATTTTGAGGGAGAGGGAGGGCGGGGAAATTTTCAATAGATGGGATTTTGTAGCCAAAACAAAATACTTTCTCATAGGAATCAAGGACATTCTCAACACCTGGTCAGAGGAAGGGGGGAGCAATGTCGCCAGGCAACCAGACAGCGCTGTGATTGGACCATGTGACTGATTGTTTTGAGAAAGTGACAGACTTTTAATTAGGTGAAAACCGTGGGAACCTTCAGAGTCGGTTTTCACCAGATCTGTGCCAGTGTGATATATCCAATAAATCTATTCTTCGAGGAATCTACCTGCCTCGGAGTTTTGTTCGCTGTGGGTATATTTCTTGGAACGCTGACACTCTGTCCTTTGACTCTTCGTCCTTTGACTCTTCGGAACGTACACCTTGGTCCCTTTCCATGTCATATCATGTTTTATTTTTAGATCACCTCTATGGTTCTGGAACCAATTGTCTTGTTCCAAAGTCTCCTTAGACTTCTGCTTCAGTGCTTCTAACACTAACTTGGAGGGTTTTTCCCTGGGCAGAACTCCTCGAGCTGGCCTCTGCGAGTTAGCTGGAAAGATTTATAGAATTTACCACTTTTTCCTTGGTATTTTTGTATTGAGGCATACGTGAAAGAGCATTACCATATTTTTTCGGAGTATAAGACGCTCCTACCCTTTTTGGTGAGGAAAACAAGAAAAAGAAATCTGCCTCTGCCACCCAGCAATTTTGCCTCGTTGCAGCAAACAGCAAATAGCCTGATTTACTTTCAGTTTCGTTTTCAGCATAGCTTGATTAGCACAAGGGGGAAAAAAAAATCTGCTCCCAGCATTTTACCTCCTTGCAGCAAGCACCAGAGGCCCGTGCAAAACAGCTGAGAGCAAAACAGCTGAGAGTCAGGAGGCCGATCCAATCAACTTGTGCTCATTAGGCTGTGCTGAAGCTGAAACGGGCTTCTTTTTGCTGCTTGCTGCAAGGAGGTAACTGCTGGGAGGCAGAGGCCAAAGGGTGGGGCCCAGTGGGTGGGCAGGGCTCCATTCGGTGTATAAGACGCACCTAAATTTTCACCCCCTTTTGGGGGGGGAAGGTGCGTCTTATACTCTGAAAAATACAGTAATTTACACTGAAATGATGGAAGAACATGAAAAACTAAAAAAATGCCCAACCTTGTTTCCCAGTTAATTCCTCCACTGAGTTCACACAACACATGGGTTGTGGGACCATGAATCTAATCAGAGATGGGTTTCACATAATTTTACCACTGGTTTGCCCAGCACCAGAAATGAGAATGTAAGCACACATGCACACCAGTTAGTGGGTTTCAAAATTTTTTACTACCAGTTCTGTGGGTGTGGCTTGGTGGGCGTGGCATGGGAAGGATACTATAAAATCTCCATCCCCTCCCCAATCCAGGGGAAAGATACTGCAAAATCCCCATTTCCTCCCAGTCAGCTGGAGGCAGAGAATAGATGGGGGCGGGGCCAGTCAGAATTTTTACTACCGGTTCTCCAAACTACTCATAATTTCCACTACTGGTTCTCCAGAACTGGTCAGAACCTGCTGAAACCCACCTCTGATGCGCACAGTGTCACAAAACACGGCCATTCCTGCGCACCGTTTACACATGCATGCAGCGTCAAAAACAGAGCAATATAGGACTGAGTTCCAGCCAGGTTGGTGACCTATCCCGCCGCCACCACTTTGCCCGAATCGGCTGAATACCACCCATGAATCTGAATCGTGTAACTTGGAGTAAATATGTTCTGGCTACATATCACTCCTAATATCTGAAAAATTTAAGCATTTCTGTAAAAGGTTCATTGCACAGTCGGCCAGATGTTGAGACTGGATTTAGCGTTTTTGTCCACCTCTGGAGGCCTTCCTAAGGACCTGGGATAGGCAGATGTGGATGTTCGATGATGTTCAAGGGATCGTCGCAGGATGGAAGACGTTCCAAGTCAAGCTGCCTTTTGCAATTGACCGATGGGGATTTTATCAGTGCCGATGGTTATGATTATGGTTTGTCACACAGGCAGCCAGATGTTTAGACTGGATTTGGCATCTTGGTCCATTTACTGAGTCCTTTCCAAATTCCTGGGATGGGCAGAGGTGGTCTGATGATGTTAAAGGTTCTCGTCTACCAGACAAGGATATCCTCTATCACCATTGCTGTTTATCCTGACTCTAGAAGTTTTAAGTAGAAATATTAGATGAAATGACAAGATAAAAGGGATGAAAATTAAAGAGGAATACAAATTGCAAGCATTTGCAGATGATTTGGTATTCATTATAGAGGAACCGCAAACAACAGGCTCTAAATTATTAGAACAGATAGAAGCTTGAAAATAAATAAAGACAAAAACAAAAATGTTGGTGAAAAATACAACAGAAAAACAAAATAGAGAGATAAAAGAAAATTTAGATATACAAGTGGTGAAAAAAGTTAAGTACCTGGGAATATATTTAACCTCAAGATGTGCAAAACAATAAAAGAAGAAAATTATTACAAATTAAAACAACAAATCGAAAAAGATTTGGAAAAATGGAAGAATCTTCAATTATCACTTACGGGATGGATTGCATTGATAAAGATGAACATATTACCAAGATTGTTATTTCTATTCCAAACTGTGCCAATAAAAATTGAAAAGACTTAACTTTCAATATCTTAATAAGATAATGAGGAAATTTATACGGCAAGGGGAAAATTAAAAGGTTCTCGTCGCAGGATGTAAGCTATTCTGAGTCAAAAGCTGCCTTTTGCAATTGACGGATGGGGATTTTTGTCAATACCAATGGTGTTTTGGGATTTACCCACAGAACCTATCACTATTGGTTCTACTTTGCTTTCTTTTGCCACGGTCATTCTCCTTGTCCATGGAGATTTTCTCCAATCCGCTCTCTTCTATTCTGCGGTCTCCAGGCACTATCCAGACTTCGTTGTCTTTCTTATCCACTTTCGTTTAGTCTGGGGTGTTATCCCATTTATTTCCTGCCCATCTCATGGTTCAAGGCAACTCTTTTGAGTTTTAGATCAAGTATATTTCTCCTTGTCTTTTACGGGGGGGAGGAATCTATCAGGATACGATGAAATAAAAACAGGCAGAGCTTCAATCGTCTGGTTCAAGCCATTATCTTGATTTTATTCAATCACGCTCTGCAGACATCCGACATCACTGAAGTGAAGCAAATTATTCCACCTTTCCAAGTCAGTACAAGTAGACCTCTACTTATGACCATAATTTAATCATAAGAGTGGCAATTATAACATTTTGTCATAATTTAGAGCCGAGGCAACTCAGTAGTTAGAGTGCAGCACTGCAGGCTACTTCAGCTGACCGCTAGCTGCAGTTTGGCAGTTCGATCCTGACCGGCTCAAGGTTGATTCAGCCTTCCATGGTTGGTAAAATGAGGACCCAGATTGTTGGGAGCAAGAGGCTGACTCTGTAAACCTCTTAGAGAGGGCTGGAAAGCATTTTGAAGCGGTATATAAGTCTAAGTGCTATTGCTATAATTTAGCCTTGTAAGTCGTGTGTGATGGCAGTCATTAAGCAGGTCACCGCAAAACCGCCCCGAATTTTGTAACCCTTTTTGCAGGGGTTGTTAAATGAACTCTATAGTCATTAAACGAACCAATTGTACAGGTGGTCCTCGACCACAACTGAGCCCAAAATTTATGTTGCTAAGTGAGACAGTTGTTAACTGAATTTTGCCCCCTTTTACGACCTTTCTTGCCATGGTCATTAAGTGAATCACGCCAGTAACACGGTTGTTAAGTGAATCTGGCTTCCCCGTTGGCTTTGTTTGTCCGAAAGTTGCAAAAGGGGGGGAATACGTGACCCCGGGGACACGGCAACCATCATAAGTATGAGTCAATTGCCGAGCATCTGAATTTTGATCGCATGACCATGGGGATACTGCAACGATTGTAAGTGCAAAAAACAGTCATAAGTCATTTTTTTTAAACTGCTGTTGTAACTTCGAACGGACACTAAACAAATGGTTGTAAGTTGAGGACTACCTTTAAAAACATATATGAAAGAAAGAAAAGATCAATGCAAAACTATCACCTGGAGCGCTTAAGAATATAGAATAACAGAGTTGGAAGAGACCATCCAAGGTCATCTAGTCCAACCCCCTCCTCAGGCAGGAAACTCTATACCGTTTCAGCCATAAGAGTATTGCTCACATCAAACTTTCCTTATTATTTCCTTATTTTTCTGTATCAATGGAGCACGGGGGATAGCTAAAGCCTAACAGAGCCTGTTAATAGCTAATTAAAAAAGGGGGAAAAAGTTAGATTTTGAAAGCAAGACTCAGGGATATATATATATAACGTATTATTGGCTGGAGTCAGGTAGTCTGAAATGGGGAGGGGCACGGGTGGGGGAGAGAGATCATAACCTGTAAATGGATATCCGGATAAAAATCTGGTGAAATTAAAGGGCCATCAAGATCAAGGTGGAGCAAAGGATGGAAAGATAAATCGGAATGGCTCCATTAAGAGAAAATATAGGCCTGTCGCCAAGTAACAAGATAAGAGTTGGAAAATGTCGCATTTCGTGGAACTGTAAACCTGTAGCATTAAATCAAAGCTTCAGAAGTCCGTTGTAAGATTCGGCACGGCTCTTATTACTCCCGTTCACACAAAGAGGTTTAAATTGATTATTGACTTAATTCTCACTCTGGCTTCCTACTGGGCAAATGCAGTTGTGGAAATGAAGTCTGCAAGGGACTTGGGTGAGGGCAGAGGTGCCCACAAAGGATATGTTTTGTATTGTCAAAATGTCAGCACTTTGGGGCAGTGGTGACATTCAATTTTTCTTTAAACTACCGGTTCTGTAGGCGTGTCTTGGTGGGCGTGGCAGGGGAAGGATACTGCAAAATCCCCATGCCCTCCCCACTCCTGGGGGAAGGATACTGCAAAATCTCCATTCCCTCCCCACTCCAGGGGAAGGATACTGCAAATTCTCCATTCCCTCCTGGGGGAAGGATACTGCAAAATCTCCATTTCCTCCCCACTCCAGGGGAAGGATACTGCAAATTCTCCATTCCCTCCTGGGGGAAGGATCCTGCAAAATCTCCATTCCCTCCCCACTCCAGGGGAAGGATCCTGCAAAATCCCCATGCCCTCCCCACTCCTGGGGGAAGGATACTGCAAAAACTCCATTTCCTCCCCACTCCAGGGGAAGGATCCTGCAAAATCTCCATTCCCTACCCACTCCAGGGGAAGGGTACTGCAAAATCCCCATTCCCTCCCCACTCCTGGGGGAAGGATCCTGCAAAATAGAATAGAACAGGGTTGGAATAGAAAACATCCACAGTCCCTTCCAACTCTGTTGCTCTGTTGTTTTTGTTATTATTATAAAGCAGTCTTTACCTGATAGGACAAAAGAATAAAAATAAATTGGACTTGTATGGTTTAAAACTTGGCAATTTTAAGATTTGTGGACTTCAACTCCCAGAATTCCTCAGTCAGCCAACAGATACATTTTCTTATTGAGAGAATGGAGATTTTGCAGGATCCTTCCCCCAGGAGTGGGGAGGGAATGGAGATACTCAGCAATATTGCTGATAACCACTAGATGGCAGTAAAGAGAAACAGGAACACCCTTTCTTGCCATCTATTGGCCATTTGGATTATTGCAGCCTATTCTAGCTTTCTTTAAAAATCAGCAGTTGTGAACTCAGAATGAGAAAAAGAGAAAGCATATATATAATTGGTTTCTGGAATAAATCAGTTGAGATTGTGGATTTTCTCCAGAGAAATACAGGAAACAAAGAACGCACAAGATGGTGATTCTCCATTTCTTCTGGGGAATTCTGGGAATTGATATCCACAAGTCTTTAAGCTGCCAAGTTTGGAGACCCCTGCTCTAGAAGTGGGAGGTTTACTTGGATTTTCAGGGATGTCCGGTGGAACCAGGATTGGCCAAAATAATCCCTGGGTGGCAAGAGAACTATCGACTCGGCCTGGCACGGCATGAGAACCCGAAGGATGCTTCGGAAACGGAAGCCGCCAATTTTAGGCTCGGCACAGAGAAAAGCTGCCTTCGTCAGCTTATGAAAAGGTCAGGTAGTGTGTTTAATGTAGCGAGAAGTCATTTAGTGCCCAAAGTGTGGTTAATTACCCAGAAATTCATGACAGCCCCTCCCCAAGGAGAGAGAATCAATACAGAAGAGGTTACTCGGGGCAGAAGGGTCTGGCGTTTGCAGAATGGAGCCTAACAGAGTTGGAAGGGACCTTGGAGGTCCTCTAGTCCAGCCCCCCGCTCAATCCCTATACCAGTTCAGACAAAAATGCTGCCCAATCTTTTCTTTAAAAAACCTCCAGTGTTTTTGGTACGTTCACAACTTCAGGAGGCAGGTAGTTCCACTGACTAATTGTTTTCATGTCAGGAAATTTCTCCTTAGTTCTAGATTGCTTCTCCCCTGGATTAAGTTGAGTTTCAATAGATAAAGTTTTTGTACTGGTAGTCCTCAATTTACAACAGTTTGTTTAGTGCCTGTCTGACGTCACAACGGCACTGAAAAAGTGACTTATGATCCTTCTTTGTATTTATGTCTATTGCGGCATCACCACGGTCACATGATCAAAATTCAGATGCTTGGCAACTGACTCACATTTACGACCACTGCAGAGTCTCAAGATCATGTGATCCACTTTTGCGACCTTCTGAAGAACAAGGGGGAAACCAGCTTCACTTAACAACTGTGTTAACTGATTTAAAAACTGAAGCGATTCACTTAACAACTGTGGCAAGAAAGTTTGTAAAATGGGGCAAAACTTGCTTAACCAATGCTTCACTTCGCAACAAAAATTTGGAACGCAATTTTGATTGCAGGTCAAGGTTTATTTATTCGTTCATTCATTCATTCATTCATTCATTTATTAGTTCAATTTATATGCCGCCCTCCTCCGAAGACTCAGGGTGGCTTACAATGCACTTATACCAATAACCTTCATTCTTTTGTATATACCTGCTTAGTAGAGCTTTCGGCCCCCCTTAAGTAGTGTTCTTTTTATACAAAGTCAGCTTATTGCCCCCACAATCCAGGTCCTCATTTTACCTCCCTCGGAAGGATGGAAGGCTGAGTCAACCTTGAGCCTGGTGAGATTCGAACTTGCAGTAATTGCAGGCAGCGGGCAACTAAGTGCTACATAACAGCACTTAGTTGGCTGCACCACCAAGGTTCTTGGTTACGTATACAGGCAGTAGTTGGTTGTCTTTGTCTGAGACCTGGAAGCTAAAACAGCATTCAGTCAACATAGTTCTTGGAGAAGAGACCACTCGGCGATCCCAAAACAGCAGGCTCGATTGGGAATTTTAACTGTCTAGGAAGAAGACAATGCGAAACATTTCTGTATTCTTGCCAAAAATCTTGACATGGAAGGATCTGAGGTTGCCTGAGATTCCCCTGAGCAAGACTCAAAAAAAGGGCTGCCTTTTACGACGTGTCCTTAGAGCTGTGTTTCTCAACCTTGGCAACTTTAAGGTGTGTGGGCTACAATTCTCCGAATTCCCCGGCCACCATGAGTCAAAAACTGAATGTTGAAGTTGCCGAGGTTTGAAAATATTATTCCAGCACCACATCTGGAGGAGAAACATATGTCCTTCCAGGCATCTGTCTGGACTTGCATGGTTGCATGCCAATCCTCCAGTTACGGATGGAGAAAGACATTCATCCGTGTGACAACTCCGTGCTCAAGGCGGTTGTTAAGTGAGTTGCCCCCGATTTAACAACTTTTTTTTTCTTTTTTCTTTTTGTCCCGGATTAGGATAGAAGGCTAAATTAAAAATCCACCCCTGGAGAAGTCAGGAGCAAATTTATTTCTAGATTGCTGCTTAAAAAGGCTGTGGCCAGGTTCGCCTGATCAACGAGTTGCATCCCTTTCTGGACCGGGACGCCCTGTGCACGGTCGCTCACGCCCTCGTCACTTCCTGTCTGGACTACTGTAATGCTCTCTACATGGGGCTCCCCTTGAAGAGCACTCGGAGGCTCCAACTGGTCCAGAATGCGGCCATGCGGGTGATTATGGGAGCAACATGTTGCACCCACATAACACCTCCTGCGCGAGCTGCACTGGCTCCCGGTGGTCTTCTGGGTGTGATTCAAGGTGTTGGTGACCACCTTTAAAGCGCTCCATGGCTTAAGGCCTTAGGACCTCCTTCTGCCACCGATAGCCTCCCATCGACTGGTACGCTCCCACAGAGAGGGCCTCCTCAGGGTGCCGTTGGCCAAATTATGTTGACTGGCGGCACCCAGGGAGAGAGCCTTCTCTGTGGGGGCACCCGCCCTTTGGAACGAATTGCCCCCGGATTTACGTAGGATCCCTGACCTTCGCGCCTTTCGCCGAGCCAAGAAGACCTTATTATTTCAGCAAGCTGGTCTAGCGGTATGAGAAATTTTAAAGGGGTTTTAGTTTTTTAATTTTGGGGGTTTTAATCATGGACCATATTATTTAATTAATTTTAAATTGTTTTAACTTTTGTATTGATGTTTTTATTGTTGGCTGTACACCGCCCCGAGTCCCTCGGGAGAAGGGCGGTTTAAAAATTCCCAAAATAAATAATAATAAATAAAAAGGCTCTACAGATATGTGCATTTTGCTACCGGCTCGGTTCTAAGAAGACTTTGGTCTTTTTTTTTAAAAAAAAAGTAATTGAGTTTTAAACAAGAGCTGAACGATATAATCTGAGGAAGGAGGGCTTCCTTAACTCGCAAAATCCTGATATGTAATCAGCATTTAATATCTTTTTATCCTGCTGTTCAGAACAAAGCGCTTCCCAAAGCAGATTAAACTTAATTAAAAATACTAAATGCACACACTCAAATCCTAAAAAACAATCGATAACGATCAGTCATTCTAATAGGGAACAGATAAAATCCCCAATGCTACTTTGCTCAGGAGAATTAACTGAGGATCTTACAATATTTACAAATGAATAAATTTAGTCTCAGGAAAAGCCTACTAGTAGAGTTCACGAAAATTTATCAGAAAGAAATCAGTAAATTTTGACAAAGATTTGAGTTCAGGTAGTCCTCGACTTACAACCATCTGTTTAGTAGCCGTTTGAAATTTCAACAGCACTGATTTATAACTGTTTTTCACACTTACGGCCATTGCCACATCCCCATGGTCACATGATCAAAATTCAAACGCTTGGCAACTGGTTCAAATTTATGACAGTCGCAGTGTCCCTGGGGTCACGGGATCCCCTTTTGCGACCTTCTGAGAAGCCAAGTCAATGGGAAAGCCAGAGTCACTTAACAACCGTGTGACTAATTTAAGAACTGCAGTGATTCGCTTAATAAATGTGGCAAGAAAAGCCGTAAAATGGGGCAAAACTCAATGGATGTCTCACTTAGCAACATAAATGTGGGGCTCAGTGGTGGTCATAAAGCGAGGACTGCTTGTGGTAAGGAAAGGAAGAACCAGACATAATTCAAGGAAAACTGTTTGAAAAAGTGGGCAATCTCAAGGAGATTAAAAAGCCTGAATTCTTAGAACTTCCTACAACCTCTAGATAAGTTGCAAACTATCATTTGCATGCATCCCGTAGTAGGTTAACCTTGCTTTATCCCTGGTTTCTTTTCTCTGGGTGATTTAGCCTACAGGTAGTCCTTATTCTGCCCCAGCTACAGATCCCAAAGAACACACCACACACAAAGTTTGTACAAAACTGAATTTACTAAAATAACTCCGTCTTTTTCAAAACAAAGGCTGTTTCTTAAGAGCCTACAAGAAACTAAAGATAAAAGTAATCACAATCTTACTAAGGTTGGCAGAAAGCCCAGAAACAATTTGAAGAGAATCCAGACGCGAAATAGAGTGAACTAAAGTTGTTCCCTGCAAATTGCTTCAGTTGGCGTTCTTCCTTAAATAGGCTAAGGGAGTGGCCAATTAGCCCCAAGCCTTACTCTCAAGGAGACCTCCTCCTGAGAAGCCACTCCTGCCTTTTGGCAGCTCTGCGCGCTCATGCATCAAGAAGAGGCTCCTCCTCTTCATCCTCTTTGCTTATGGGAGCTTCTGGAGGTTCTGAAGGCCGTGGCTGAATCCCCGCCTCTGGCACCACCTCTTCTCCAGCCTCCTCACTGTCCGACTCGAGTGCCAGCTGCACAGGCTGCTGGCGCAGCACCACACCAGCCTCCTCGTTGTCGGAATCAGCTACAATCCGCACAGGCCGCTGATGGGCCACAACAGCCCTCACTTTACGACCCCAGTGGTGGTTAAGTGAAGTGCCCTTGATTTCATGACCTTTTTTTTTTTGCTAGGGTTGTTAAGTAAATCATTGCCATCATTAAACAATTGTGATGTCTTTAAGTGAATCTATTTCTATTTCTGTTCTCCTTAAATCCTCAAATCATACATTCAAATCGGAGACCAATGAAGTTCTAAATAAGAGACTGACTTTTCCCCAGAAGGAAACTTATATTTTTACGGTTACATTTTGTTAGTGCCCGTTTCACATAAGAGACCATTTTAAGAGCATCAAAACAGAATAATCATATTACAGCAATACCTTTTTAGTACGTTAACTGTAAAATAAATGTGAGCCAAGTGGGGTGGGAACTGTATTTTTCCCGTAACAGCAATCTATTCTTATACCCAAATGAAATAAAAACCCATATCCAAATCGCAAGGAAGGCTAATCGCCACAAAAGCAGCATTTCACAACTTCAACAATTTTTAAGATAGTGTTGTGGCCCGCCAGCGGCCTGCGCGGATCATGGCTGATCCCGACGACGAGGAGGCTGGTGTGGGGTCGCGCCAGCAGCCTGCACAGCCGGCGCTCGCGTCAGACAGCGAGGAGGCTGAAGAGGATGTGGTGCCAGAGGCAGAGACTCAGCCTGGGCCTTCAGAACCTCCAGAGGCTCCTTCAAGTGGAGAGAGCGAAGAGGAGGAGCCTCTCCTCAATGCTCGAGCACGCCGGGCTGCCAAAAGGCAGGAGTGGCTACTCAGGAGGAGGAGGTCACCTCGAGAGTAAGGTTTGAGGATAATCGGCCACTCCCTTAGCCTATTTAAGTCACACGCAGTTAGTAATTTCTTGCTGGAAACAACGTGTAATTATTGTTTTCTGGACTGGTTGCCAACCTTTGCCAGACTTTGTTTATTATTGGTACATTATAACTTTGATAAGGACATTGGTGTGTGTCACAATCCTTGGAAATCCGGAACTGGGACAGAACAGATGGGGGGCTTCCAACTCCCAGAATTCCCCAGCCAACGATGCTTCAGGTAGTCCTCGATTTACGACCACAACTGAGCTCAAAATTTCCATTGCTAAGCAAGACAATTGTTCAGTGCCCCATTTTATGACCATTCTTGCCACAGTTGTTAAGTGAAACACTGCAGGTGTTAACGTTAGTCACACAGTTATAAAGTGAATCTCGCTTCCCCCATGGATTTTGCTTGTCAGGAGGTTGCAAAAGGGGATTGTGACCCAGGGACACTGCAACCGTCATAAATATGAGTCAGTGGCAATGTGACCAAGGGAAGGCTGCAACCGTCATAAATACAGGTAGTCCTTGACTTACAACAGTTCATTTAGTGACCGTTCAAAGTTACAACGGCACTGAAAAATGCGACTTATGATCGATTTTCACACTTATGACCGTTGCACATCCCCAAAGTCACCTAATCAGAATTCAAAAAACTTGATGACTGATTCATATTTATGACAGTTGCAATGTCCTGGGGTCATGTGATCCTCTTTTTGTGACCTTCTGACAAGCAAAGTCAAAATGGGGAAGCCGGATTCACTTAACAACGGTGTCACTAATTTAAGAACTGCAGCGATTCACTTATCAAATGTGGCAAGAAAAATCATAAAACGGGGCAGAACTCACTTGAGACATTTCTCACTTAGCAACATGAATTTTGGGCTCAATTGTGGTCGTAAGTCGAGGACTATCTGTATTTTGTTTTCCCTTTCTCCTTTTCTTCTTCTGTTTAATTTAAGATGGGCCCAAAATCAACTTCTACCTTGAATTGCCCTGAAATAAAGCAATTTCCATTTCATATAGTTAAAAAAGATTTACAGTCCTTGACTTACAACCAACCGTTCATTAACTGACCAAAGTTAAAGCAGCACTGAAAAAAAGAGTTATGGCCGTTTTTCACACTTACGACCGTTTCAGCATCCCTGTGGTCACATGATCAAAATTCAGATGCTTGGCAACTGACTCACATTTATGACGGTCGCAGAGTCCCAGGGTCACATGATCCCCTTTTTAATGGCTGGGGAATCCTGGGAGTTGAAGTTGAAGCAAAATGGCCGTAAGTCACTTTCTTCAGTGCTGTTGTAACTTTGAAACGGTCACTAAACGAATGGTTGTAAATCGAGGACTCCCTGAACAAAGAGTCAAGACAGTCTTGCTGCCCAAATTGTTTTGTAACTGCTGATAAATGGGAGTTAAGAGGGGCTGAAGCCTCTCTAAATAGAATCCCCTCCCCAAATATATGCAAATAGCCAAAGAGGGACTGGCCCTTTCTCCTTTCTGCTGAGCCCCCCCCCAAAAAAGCTCGGAAGCCCTCTGCACACGCTCAGAGGCTCACTTTTTCCTTGGAATTGAATTGCTCTGCTGGGACCCCATGCGGGACGAGTGTGCAGTTACTCCAACCTGGCGCCCTCCAGATGCACCAGGTTTTGCAACCTCAGAAGGATTGCTAGGCACGATGCAAATGGGACACACACACACACACACTACACCCTTGTGGGCGCCTGGTTGGGGAAGCTGGCATTGTCTCAACTGGTCGAACAAGGCAAGTTTATTTATACACAAGCAGAGTGGTGAAATCCAATTTTTTTTTACTACCGGTTCTGTGGGTGTGGCTTGGTGGGCATGGTGTGGCTTCATGGGCGTGGCAGGGAAAGGATACTGAAAAATCCCCTTTCCCTCCCCACTCCTGGGGGAAGAATACTGCAAAATCCCCATTCCCACCCCACTCCTGGGGGAAGGATATTGCAAATTCTCCATTCCCTCCCCACTACTGGGGGAAGGATACTGCAAAATCCCCTTTCCCTCCCCACTCCTGGGGGAAGGATACTGCAAAATCCCCTTTCCCTCCCCACTCCTGGGGGAAGGATACTGCAAATTCTCCATTCCCTCCCCACTCCTGGGGGAAGGATACTGCAAAATCCCCTTTCCCTCCCCACTCCTGGGGGGAGAATACTGCAAAATCCCCATTCCCACCCCATTCCTGGGGGAAGGATACTGCAAAATCCCCTTTCCCCCCCTCCTGGGGAAAGGATAGTGCAAAATCCCCATTCCCACCCCACTCCTGGGGGGAAGAATACTGCAAAATCCCCATTCCCACCCCACTCCTGGGGGAAGGATACTGCAAAATCCCCATTCCCACCCCACTCCTGGGGGAAGGATACTGCAAAATCCCCTTTCCCTCCTCACTCCTGGAGGAAGGATACTGCAAAACCTCCATTCCCACCCTACTCTGTGGCCAGCCAGAGATGCTATGGTATTTGTTGGTTCTCCGAACGACTCAAAATTTCCGCTACCAGTTCTCCAGAACCTGCTGCATTTCACCCCTTCACATATATATATATACACATACATACATACTATATACATACAGACACACACCAGGGAAGGAAGCCCTGCTCCCCACTCTTCAAACTTCTTCTTAATGTACCCCTTCCCCCAAAGCTGCATTGCTCGCCTTCAGCCCCCTAGACCAGGAGTCCCCAAATTTGAGCAGCTTTAAGACTGGTGGACTTCAACTCCCAGAATTCTCCAGCCAGCTATGCTGGCTGGAGAATTCTGGGAGTTGAAGTCCACCAGTCTTAAAGCTGCCCAAGTTTGAAGACCTCTGCCCTAGACGCCACGCCACCTTTCTTTCCCAACAAGGAATGGGGGTGGGAGGAAGGCGCCAGGTGGGGGAAACTGCGCCCCCATCCCTCAAGGGGACTCCTGATGTGTGTTAGCAAGCCAAGCCCAGGAGGAAGCGTGCCTCTGAGCGCGTGCAGAGCGCTGCCCAGCTTGGGGAGAAACTCAGCAGCATCCAAGGGAGACACACGAACCGTTGAAGTTTGCAGCGGCCGGCAGGGGGCGCGATAGGTCGGGCACGCCCCCTGGTGGCTCTTTAAAAGACCGGCCGAGCCGGCTCTCGCAGACTGCCCGAGCGCTGCTTTAGACGGGCGGACGCGCGGCCGGTGCCCAGCAGACATCCAAAGCCGAAGCATCGCGGCGGGGTGGAGTGAAGGGGGGGACAGGGACGGGGACGGGGACGGGGACGGACTCCTCTTACCTACCTGGAACCGAACAGGTGAGTCCCGGGGCTGCCTTCCCAGCCCCTCTCCAGCTATCCGGCGCTCTGCACACGCACAGAGGCAGGGACTTCTCTTTCCCGGGGTCTTCCTCGGAAAGGAAGAAGAGAAGGCAGGTGGGGGAGAGAGAGAGAGAGAGAGAGCGCGCGCAGCGCATCCTTGGACGGCTGCAAAGATGGGTGGACTCGATCCGGCGCAAACGAGGCGCAGGGGGATGTTGCAAAGCAAAGGGTTCCTCGGGATCCCGCGAAAGATCCGGGATCGTGGGGATCCCGCAGAGATCAGCTGGGACGCGGGGGACCAAAAGCCCCTTCGATGCGCAGCTGGAAGGCTGCAGGGAGCTCCTGCCTCAAAAGGGCTGCAGACCGAACGCTTGGATCGCTCGCTGATAGGAAACAGGGTTTCCCGCTTTTAGCAGAAGGGTTGGACTAGAAGACCTCCAAGGTCCCTTTTAACTCCCTTATTCTATTGCTCTGAGGTTCTGTTACTATTCTGTTGTGGGCTTCTGAGGGTCCACTCTCCCTAACCCAGAATGCGTGACTTAAAATTGGAATTTCTGAACGGAAGGGGGCTTTCCCCCCTTCATTCTCTTGTCTCTAAAGAGGGAACTGAATCCTCCTTTACGACAAGCCTGTGAGGTAGGCTAAGGGAAGGTGGGGGGGAAGTCTGCGCTTTTTACCTCCTGGAAAACACCCAGATGGCTGTTTCTCAGTTGTAACCCCCAGGAAAATCTGCTGCACCTTATGGGACCTCTCTCCTAACTCAGTTCTGCCTTTGGAAAAATGAGACTTCCATCATATTTAAATCAGAGAGGATGGGAACTGTAATCCGGCACGTTTGAAGAGTCGGTTCCCTCGATTTATTTCTTGAGTGCTGCCAGGCAGCACAGATGAGAAGCTTAGGAATTGCTCCTCTCGCGCAGTCTGCCAAGAGAGGATTATCCAAAGCAAAGGTAAGACTTGACCGCAGTCCTTCGTGCATGTCTAGAGTTCATTTTCCTTTGATGCAGGCTAGATTAGAGAGAGAGAGCGGCTATAAAATCGGCAAATTGTAGGAATAATCGGACGGTCAGAAGGCGTTTTCTGCTCTTCCTTCCCTGGCTTTGGATTTATGCCTTTGGCGCAATCTTGCTCTCTCTTCCTGCAAATTTTGCAAATGGATACCCCAAAATATGGAATGCGACACATTTTAAGTAAAAATGTAAGAAAAGAAAAAGAGAGATTCGAAAATGGTGATTTTGATGGGAACCAGGGTAAATTCCCAGCATTTTGCAAGCGGATTGGTGCAATAAGTGGGGGTTTTAAAAAAGGGGAGGGGGAGTCAGAGAAAATGCAGTTTCTGTAGCCTGCTGTGGTACAGGTAACTCCTCGACTTAACAGCTGTTCATTTACTGACCGTTCAAAGTTAAAAGAGCACCGAAAAAAGTGACTTATGACCGTTTTCCACAGTTAACGACCTTTGCAGCAGCTCCACGATCAGGTGATCGAAATTCGGATGCTCGGCAACTGGTTCCTACTTAACGACCGTGACTGCGTCCTGGGGGGGGTGTCAGTGATGCCCTTTTGCGACCTTCTGCCCAGCAAAGTCAACGGGGAAGCCCGATTCACTTAACAACCAGGTCACTAACTTAATCGGCTGCCGTGATTCATTTAACAACGGTAGCAAGAAAGGTCGTAAAATGGGGCAAACCCCACTTAACCAACGTCTCATGCAACGAGAGAGATTTTGGGGCTCAATTGTGGTCACAAATTGAGGATTACATAGAAATGACTACATATATTACTATGCAAAAGTAAAAAAATTGAGTTTGTACGTTGTTACCTTAGTCTACTGTGATAAAAAGAGTGGGAAGTCAATGCTTTTCTCTTTCTTTCCCTTTTTCCCTTCCACTTCTTCCTCCCCTACCTTCCCATCGTTTTAATTTTTCTTTCTATTTTACATTTCGACAAACCAATAAAATGCGTAATACTGCAGATTGAGGACTACCGTATGAGAGTCCTTAAAAAGCAAATAAGAGATAAGGAACCAGCGAAGGCAGGGGTGGAGAAACACAGTTCCAGAAATGGATTTTAATTTGCCCTATTTATTTACTTGTATACAATAATTGGTTAGTAGTTGGCTGGTCTGTCTGAATTGATTTCCCATTTTTTTTTCTGTCCTTGCCACCCCTCCGAGTGGCTCCCATTGATTGATCCAAAATGCCAATAATCAAATCAGTGCAGTGAAAACCAAGCCAAATCTTCAAATCAGCCAGCTGGCTGCAAAAATGCAGGTTTGCAGGGGGATCCTCTAAACCCTGCCCCGAAATTTTGGAGAAAAAAATAAATAAACCCACCTGGTTCCCTTTCCCCTGAATTCTAAGGACGATGGGGCACCCTCGTTGTACATAGAATTCATGCCTGATTTTGGGGAGCAGAAGAAAAAATTTGCAGTGACGTGGTAAATCCAGGCAGGAAGAGCATTTGACTTGAGGACAGAATCAAAATCAACAGACAGACAGACAGACAGACAGACAGACAGACAGACAATGCAGTCCCTCTGGCTTCGCTCCACAGCAGAAAGCATCAATGGAGGAGAGTTAAGATGGAAAAAAAGGGACTTCGCAAAAACTATTGGGTTTTGCCCAAAACATAGCCAGCATCTCTGTAGATGTTCCAGATGTGTTTTCCTGCTGAGAGCAACAGGGTGCCAAATTAAAATATTTAATTCTAAGGAGACCTTTTAAGAGACGTATCTCCAACTCGGATCCAGAAAAACAAAATGTATTCTTGTTCACGAATGCCGATCTCCTTAGCTGACCCCCGAAGGTGAAAAAAACAGGTAAAAATTAGAGACAAAAACTCTGCTTTTGAATATTTGTAAATATTTGTAGCTAGCGGTGGGCATTTGACGGACGGCCTACATAATGCAGTTTCATGTTTCCGACACAATTTGCCTGCAGCCTCTTGGTAGGTTACACAACTTTCTTCTCTGCATGTTATCATAGACTCATATTTTTTGTCTTTGTAAATTCTCTTCAATTTAATCGATGGTGGCTTTTTTGGGTGTTTTTGGGTCTGTAGTGAAATGGGGATGATAATTGCTCTCTCTTTTTTTTTAAAGTGCTAACCAGTCCCTGGTTCCCACTTCAGTGCACAGCAGCTGTGAAATAGAAAATAGTTTCAGATAATCCCGCATTTTCAATCTCTTCCTGATTTGCATCTCTCTCTCTCTTTTTCTTTCAAATAATCCTGGCAGGTTGTGGGCTGCCTTACTCCATCCTGCATCTGAAAGTTCGTGATCTTTGCATTTAAAATAATTCCATGTGTTTATTTGTATTTAATGATGCACGGAGAGATTCCATCAAGGAGTTTCTTCTGGTCTCCAAACGCTCTGGGGGAAGAAGGGGAAAAACGGAGGGTTGGGGGTGGCAGGAACAAAGGAATAATTCTCCTTAATTCTAGTTTGATCTCTCTTTGATTAGTTTCCATCCATTTATTCTTGTCCTGCTTTTGGACCTTCTGAGGCTTTGGACAATAGCTTGACTCCCTCTTTTATATGGCAGCCCCTCAAACAATGGAAGCAGAACTACCGCAAGAACCGGTAGTAAAACTTTGTAGTAGTTCGGAGAACCGGTAATAACATTGGCTGGCCATGCCTCTGAATCGGTCCCCGGCCCGGTCACTGCTCACTTACCCTGCCCACCTCATCAGAGGCTTTTTAAAAAAAAAAAAAAAATTAAAGCATTTTTTTCTACAACCTCTCCAGCCTAGGCTTGATTTTGGACTGATGGCATTAAAATGGCTGGAGGGGGGTGGCTTTGGAAAATCTCGTGCTCCCCCCTTCCCCATCAGCAAAGCCACGGGGATTGACAGCTTTGAGGTGGGTGGATCACAGCTCTGAGTCACTCACCTGCATGGAGGGTGGGGGAGATGGGACGGACTGCAGCACAGACAATGCATCAAAGCCAACCGAGACCTCCATTTTCACTGGCCGCGAGCTGGGTGGCTCCCTCGATCTGTTTTTTTAAAAAATTAGATTTATATGCCGCCCTTCTCCGGAGACTCAGGGCAGCTTACAATGCGTGAAGCAATAGCCTTCATACTTTTGTATATTTTTTATACAAAGTCAGCTTATTGCCCCCACAAACTGGGTCCTCAATTGACCTACCTTAGAAAGGATGGAAGGCTGAGTCAACCTTGAGCCTGGTGAGATTTGAACTTACAGTAATTGCAGACAGCTGAATGTTAATAACAGGCTTTAGTCTGCAAAGCTATCCAGGCTCCTGCATTCATTTAATAAATGAATGCAGGTAGTCCTTGACTTACGACCATTTGCTTAGTGACCGTTCGCAGTTGAAACAGCGCTGGGGTGGAAAAAGTGACTCACGACCGATTTTTCAGACTTCTGACCATTGCGGCATCTCTGCGGTGATGAAAATTCAGACGCTTAGCAACTGACTCCTATTTATGACGGTTGCGATGTCCCCTTTTGCGACTTTCTGACCAGAAATGGTACAGGGTCTCCTGTTTGAGTGGGGGGTGAGTGGGGTTGGACTAGAAGATCTATTCTATCCCTTCTAGATCTATTCTGATTGATTGATTGATGTATGAGGGTGAATTGATGCCTTGCATAGCACACGCACTGGTTATGCATAACTGATCTGTCCCCCCCTACAGAGACCCACAAAAACACAGCCAGTCGAGGGTTAAGAAGCACTTGGCACACTCCACAGTTCTTATCTCAAACTTGGCAGCGATATGCACACCGTCTGCCAAGGGCTTTAATAGTTCACAAAATCACCTACGTAGCTTTGCCAAAATCCGTTCTTTTAGCTCCAAAGACTACTAGATTGCGTTTTTGTTCGTCACAGAGATCATGGACCACCCTCCTGTCTTATATAGGCTCTGGGTGTGGTCCAGTGACTCATTGATCCTGTGACTCCAGTCCAGTGACTCAGGTCTATTCCCTCATGCGTCTCCGCAGCTGCTGTAAGCGTTTATCTCGCCTTCTTTGGCGTGCATCCAGGAATGACGTCTCTCCCTCACTCTCATCTGAGACACCTGTTTCCCCACTACTTGGCTCTCTTTCAGCTGGCACCTGAGACGGTGCCAGAGGGGGGGAGGGCTGTGAGATCTGGCTGGCTCCTCTTCCTCCTGCTCAGAGCTTCCTTCCTCCAATGGGATAGGCTCAGAGAACGGGGCCACAACAATAACATCCTAAACTGGTGGGACTTAATCTTATTTCAACTTTTTTGTGATTTACTGTGCTGGTAAACTAGAAGAAGTTTTAAAAAATGGGGCTTTAATCTCACGGGCGCGGCCGCCATCTTGACTTCTTTGACCCTCCTGGTGGTACACTTCTATGGTTAGCCGATAGTTCAGGTGCAATAAAATCAATTTAATAGGTTGTTGGAGAGGAGAAATATCTGTTGATCCCAGAGTGTGTTCAATCCAGATTTACTCGTTACGGGTACAATTTATGTCAGTTGTGCAAAGATGCATTTAGCGCTTTTGCTGAAATTTGCATCCACTCCCTAGGAAAGCAAGTATGGAAATGACGGAGCTTCAGCCGTGATAAAAATATCAGCTGGAAAATTAACACCCGTATTATAAATGAGCAGAAATGACACAGCGTAAATCATGTTTTGGGCCCCTTTGGAAACGAGGTCTGGTGGTTTGGAAATGAAATCAGAAGGATAATTTTTCTTTTCTTGCCTCCAAAATGTGCTAAATGGAGATTCAGAGAATCAAAGTCTTATAGGTAATGCTCAACTTACAACCATTCATTTAGTGACCGTTCAAAATTGCAGCGCCACTGAAAAAACACCACTTACGACTTTTTTTTTTACACTTATTGTTTATATGTACACTGAGCTGCACTGGAGACAAATTCCTTGTGTGTCCAATCACACTTGACCAATAAAGAATTCTATTCTATTCTATTCTATTCTATTCTATTCTATTCTATTCTATTCTATTCTATTCTATTCTATTCTATTCCATTCCATTCCATTCCATTCCATTCCATTCCATTCCATTCCATTCCATTCCACTCCACTCCACTCTACCCTACCCTACCCTACCCTACCCTACCCTACCCTACCCTACCCTATCCTATTCTGTTCATTTTCTATATTCTATTCTATTCTATTCTATTCTATTCTATTCTATTCTATTCTATTCTATTCTATTCTATTCTATTCTATTCTATTCTATTCTATTCTATTCTATTCCTCTACTGTACTCTACTCTACTCTATTGTACTCTACTCCTATCCTATCCTATCCTATCCTATCCTATCCTATCCTATCCTATCCTATCCTATCCTATCCTATCCTGTTCATTTTCTATTCTATTCTATTCTATTCTATTCTATTCTATTCTATTCTATTCTATTCTATTCTATTCTATTCTATTCTATTCTATTCTATTGTCATTTTCTATATTCTATTCTATTCTATTCTATTCTATTCTATTCTATTCTATTCTATTCTATTCTATTCTATTCTATTGTCATTTTCTATATTCTATTCTATTCTATTCTATTCTATTCTATTCTATTCTATTCTATTCTATTCTATTCTATTCTATTCTATTCTATTCTATTCTATTGTGTTATTCTGTTCTGTTCCCATTGCAGCCATCCTCTGGGTCACCTGATCAAAATTCAGACGCTCAGCAACTGTCTCATATTTATGACGGTTGCAGTGTCCCATGATTCCCTTTTGCGACCTTCTGACAAGCAAAGTCAACGGGGAAGCCAGATATTGTTTAACCACCATGTTACTCGCTTACCAACCGCAATGATTCAGTCAGCAACTGTTGCAAGAAAGGTCATAAAATGCGACAAAATTCATGTCAGCCCCGGAATCTTTTTGAAAATCTTCACGGCTGCCACACCAGAGCCGGTTGCTACTGCTCTGGGAATGTAAACGGGGAGATGAGATAACTGGGGTGGGGTGGGGGGGAATTGTAGCCAAAATAACATTCTTTCCCGTGGGAGCTAAGGACGTTCTAACCAGGTATTGAAAAGACGTCGACTAAAGCCAGCCGGAGTGGGGACTGTGACCTGACTGGACCATGTGATGGATGTGTGAACTGAGGGAAAGGAGTTTTGATTTGGGTGGGGGGTCCTTCAGAGTTGGGTTTTTCACCAGCTGTGCCAATGTGGCCTTCCTAATAAATTCTTACTTCATTAGGAGTTTTGATGGCATTGGATCTGTTACCTGGAACCCTGACAATTCACCTAGCAACTGTCTGTCCTAGCAATAGAAATTTTGGACTCGGTTGCAGTCATAAGTCGAGGACTATCTGTATTTTACTTTCCCAATCTCCCAAAGCGGGTCATATTTGGTAACCCAGTGATTTGTCCAGAGCTGGATTTCGATTTGTAGAATATGTGGGAGACGATGAATCACCCCAATAGAGTCCAATTATTCACTGGGAGACCCACCTAGCAACAGACTCACTGCTCACAGCTCTGAAAAAATGCAAACGTATTACAGCCCGGGGGTGAAATCCAATTTTTTTTTACTACCGGTTCTGGTGGGCGTGGCTTGGCGGGCGTGATGTGGCAGGGGTAGGATACTGCAAAATCCACATTCCCTCCCCACTCCAGGGGAAGGATACTGGAAAATCCCCATTCCCTCCCCACTCCAGGGGAAGAATACTGCAAAATCTCCATTCCCTCCCCACTCCAGAGGAAGGATACTGCAAAATCCCCATTCCCTCCCCACTCCAGGGGAAGGATACTGCAAAATCCCCATTCCCTCCCCACTCCAGGGGAAGGATACTGCAAAATCTCCATTCCCTCCCCACTCCAGGGGAAGAATACTGCAAAATCCCCATTCCCTCCCCACTGCAGGGGAAGGATACTGCAAAATCCCCATTCCCTCCCGACTCCAGGGGAAGGATACTGCAAAATCCCCATTCCCTCCCGACTCCAGGGGAAGGATACTGCAAAATCCCCATTCCCTCCCCACTCCAGGGGAAGAATACTACAAAATCTCCATTCCCTCCCCACTCCAGGGGAAGGATACTGCAAAATCCCCATTCCCTCCCCACTCCAGGGGAAGAATACTGTAAAATCCCCATTCCCTCCCCACTCCAGGGGAAGGATATTGCAAAATCCCCATTCTCACCCATTCTGGGCCCAGCCAGAGGTGGTATTTGTTGGTTCTCCGAACTACTCAAAATTTCCGCTACCAGTTCTCCAGAACCTGTCAGAACCTGCTGGATTTCACTCCTATTACAGCCTCAACCTTTTGCTTTACATTTTTAAATATTTCAAGCCATTCCTGCAACAACACATAATTCTAATCATCACAACCTAAAATCAGAGTTTTCTTCTTCTTTCCCCCCCCACCCCCCCAGTTTGGAGTGTGAAATCCAGAAGTGATTTACCGACGAAAATAAAATATGATAAATTCTTCTGTTTGATTAAAATAATCAATTCTGTCATCTCTACCATCACCATCCCTTCTTCCAGGGTGTGAATTGGTGTACAGGTAGTCCTTGACTTACGACCACAACTGAGCCCCACATTTCTGTGGCTAAACGAGACATTTGCTAAGTGAGTTTTGCTCCGTTTTGCGACCTTCCTTGCCACAGTTGTTAAACGAATTGCTGCGGTTCTTAAAGTTAGCAACACAGTTGTTAAAGGAATCCGGCTTCCCCATCTACTTTGCTTGTCAGAAGGTCAAAAGGGGGAGGGGAAATCACGTGACTCCAGGACGCTGCAGCCGTCATAAATATGGGTCAGTCATGTGATCCCCTTTTGCGACCTCCTGACAAGCAAAGTCGGTTATGATCACGTGACTATGGGGGATGTTGCAGTGGTTGTAAGTGTGAAAAACAGCCCCTAAGTCATTTTTTTCCAGTGCTTTGGAACTCCGAACAGTCACTAAATGAACAGTTGTAAATCAAGGATTGCCTGTATTCAAGGGTGGGATTCAGCCGGTTCTGACCGATTCGGGTAAACCGGATGCTAATTTTACATCTGGTTCCCCGAACCGGTAGTTGCAAGGACTGGCTGGCTCCTTGCCCTGCACTTCCCAGGAGTCTCCATGCGGCCCGTTTTGGATGCCAGATAAATGCAGCACCCACACGGAGGCTCTGGGAGGGCGAAAAATGGGCCTTCCAGGAGTCTGGAAACGGACCCATTTCCAGCCTCCGGAGCCCGGGGGAGGCCATTTTTCACCCTTCCGGAGGCTCGAAGAAAACCTCCAGAGCTCAGGAAGGGCGAAAACGCCCTCTCCGTAGTGCAGGAGGCCGAGTAGGACACGCCCACCCAGCAACCGTGCAAAAAACCCGGCTGCTAAAATTTTTGAATCCCACCCCTGCCCGTATCCTTCCATCTTTGGGCATGCGAGATTCTTCTCACAGCTGTCTTTGCCGACTGTGGCATGTCCCGTGAAGGATGATAATGGGAAAACCCAGGTGTGACTTCAGCGAAAAGTTATGCAGGGTTGGAACGAATGCGCTTCAAATTGGGTGCCACGAATGGCTGGCTTCGAAGAGAAAGGAAAAGGGGGATTGGGCCTCCAAGACCCCATCATGTTTGATGGCCGGGAGGTAATGGTGTGAGAAACACCTGTGTAGAAAAGGGTAAGGCAGCCAGCTGAGGAAATATGTGGGCTACATAACTATTCTTCCTGGAGAAAAAAATAGTTTACCGAGCTTTGCCGATCGCATCCCTGAATGGCAACTCACTCACCTATAGAAGAGAATATTCAGAACATAGAAAGATGCAGTTAGAAGGGACCATGGGATATCATCTAGCTCAGGGCTGAACTCCAGGCTCCTTGGTGCTCTCTCTGGGCTGGATGTCTATGGAGATTCTCAATCATCAAGGTCACGGTTGAAAAACACACCTTTGGGTGTGAGCTTGATGCTTTTCTCGCAGACGTTTCATCACCCAACTAGGTAACCTCCTCAGTGCCAGAAGGGAGAAGGGTTTCCGGAGAAGAAGAGGAAGGCGATTGTGGGGTCCCAGGCGCTCTTCTGAGCTTGCTGGTTTTCTTGGAGACATTTCATGACCCAACTAGGTAATGTCATCAGTGCTAGAAGGGAGTGGGTTTTGCTCCCTGTTTATATACTAGTAGCTTTCCCTGCCAGTGTTGGTGGGAAGTTCTTGGTGGTTCTTTGATTAAGCTGTTGTTTATTGTTTCATTGTTTATCTGAGTTGGTTGGTCCTTGATAAGGGTATTATTATTATTATTATTATTGGTTAATCTGTAGTGAGATTCACAGTCTTTGAGGCTGGTTAATAGCTCAGCAGCTCGAGTCCTAACCAAGGACCTAGGAACTGTCAAGATATCGTCGGAGGATGTAAGCTGTTCCGAGTAAGGTGGTTTTTTGTAGAGTCAAAATGTTCAAGTCCGGTAAATTTAGAATTTCTAAATAGCGGGGTAGCCCTTTGGGTATTGCTCCAAGGGCTCCAATTATAATCGGAACAACACATGATTTCTTTTTCCATAGTCGCTCAACTTCGATTTGCAAGTCCCGGTACTTTTTGATTTTTTCTTGCTGCTTATCTTCAATCCGTGCATCACCAGGTATTGCAATGTCAATGAACCATCCTTTTTTCTTTTCAACTACCTTTATGTCAGGTGTGTTGTGGACCAAGTTGTTGTTGTTGTTGTTGTTGTTGTTGTTGTTGTTGTTGTTGTTGTTATTGTTATTATTATTATTAAATTAGATTTATATGCCGCTCTTCTCCAGAGACTCAGGGCGGCTTACAATGCGTTAAGCAATAGCCTTCCTACTTTTGTATATTTATACAAAGTCAGCTTATTGCCCCCACAAACTGGGTCCTCAATTGACCTACCTTAGAAAGGATGGAAGGCTGAGTCGACCTTGAGCCTGGGGAGATTCGAACTTGCTAATTGCAGACAGCTGGAGTTAAATTACAATGCATTAGTCTTTTGAGCTATCCAGGCACCACGCTTGGTGGGTTTTTTTAAAAATTAGATTTATATGCCGCCCTTCTCCGGAGACTCCGGGCGGCTTACAATGCGTGAAGCAATAGCCTTCATACTTTTGTATATTTAAACAAAGTCAGCTTATTGCCCCCACAAACTGGGTCCTCAATTGACCCACCTTAGAAAGGATGGAAGGCTGAGTCGACCTTGAGCCTGGTGAGATTCGAACTTACAGTAATTACAGACAGCTGAATGTTAATAACAGGCTTTTAGTTAAGCCTTTTTTTTTAGTTAAGCTTTAAGTTATTACTTAAAAAGCGTTCTTTTTTATTGTTGGTCTAGTACAGTGATGGCTAACCTTTTTGCCATTGTTTGCCGGGAGCAGGGGGTGGGTCGCATGCGCACGTGTCCACACCCATAATTCAATGTCCCCCCAACCCGCTCCACCTCGAATGCGTGCACGACCTGCCCCCCCCCCGTGCGCCCCGTTTTGGGCCTAGCAGGCCTCCCTGAAGCCTTCGGAGGCCAGAAACAGCCCGTTTCCCGACTTCCGGTGGGCCCGGTAGGCCTATTGTTCGCCCTTCCCAGGCTCCAGAGGCTTTCTTGGAGCCTGGGGAGGGCGAAAACAGCCTCCCCACCAGGGAGGCCCTCTGGAGACCGGAAACAACCCGTTTCCCGACTTCCAGTGGGCCCAGTAGGCCCGTTTTTCACCCTCTCCAGGGTCCAGAGGCTTTCTTGGAGCCTGGGGAGGGCGAAAACAGCCTCCCCCACCTCCCTGGAGGCCCTCCAGAGGCCAAAAATGCCGAGCCCTGTACTTACTTGGCATGCAAAATGGGCCACATGGAGACTCTTGGGAGGGGAGGGGCGGTGTGGGCGGGGCCAGCCGAAAATCAGCTGGCCAGCACGCACATAACGGCTCGCATGCCCGCAGATATGTCTCTATGTGCCACCTGTGGTACGCGTGCCATAGGTTCACCATCATGGATTTAGTATTAATCTTAGTGTTAATTTCTGTTTATCTTTTTGGTCTTTTTATTTCCTTTTGGCTTCTTGATTATCTCTTTTGGATGTTGGGTAAATGTTGCTTATCTTTATGTGACCGTTGATGGCTGATTTGTCTGCATGCCAAGCTTCCAGGAATTCTCTAGCGTTTTTGCACTTGGCTCCGTCTAGGATTCAGTTGCCAGACTGAAACTATGATGAAGTCAGTCCAGATGTTGTACAATTAAGGAGTTTTTGTCATGCCTTCTAACTTGCTGTTTATCTTGAATTGCTACTCGTGACAATTAAGATAAAGAAGACAGCATGAAACAATACACACAGACACTTAACATGTGCAAAAGGAAGGGACCAATGGCTGCAGAGAAAAACAACGGTGTTGCCACACAAGTTTTTATAAAAGACTCATCTGGATTTTTCAATGATTGATCAGCGAAGACATTAAACCATCTCCAAATGTTCTCTGCTCTCTTGATTAAAAAAATATCTCTGGCAAAGGATCCACCGTTTGAAATGATGGCCAAGTCACTGATCAGATCTATTCCACCTAGGATTTCAAAAAATATTAAAAAGTGCTGTACACACACAGATACACAAACACACACACATAAATACACAGAGAATTGGAACTCAGGGGTACAGCTAAAATCATTCTACTTTTTTAACAAGCCGGTGAGACTTTTTTTCTAATCAGTAAAGTATTTAGAAAAAGTAGCACATTAAATCGACCCTGGTTAGAGTCAGTCACTCTTGATAATTATCCCAGATATGCTTGATAAAGTTTGGAGAAATCGGAGAAGAGAAAGAGAATGGATCTGCGGCTAGATCCAGAGAACAAGGAGATCCTTGGAATATCCTGGAAATAATTGGGAGTCATTGTCAAGACAGTGGAGATGACGATATGTTCAGGGGTGAGATTCAGTAGGTTTGGACTGGTTCAGGAGAATCGGATGCTAATTTTACATCTGGTTCGCTGAACCGGCCCTGCCCACCCCACCTCTTCCTCCCAGCAGTCTCCAGGCGGCCCATTTTGGATGCCAGGTAAATGCAGGACCCATGCAGAGGCTCTGGGAGGGTAAAAAATGGGTTTCCCAGAAGCTCCAGAAGTCCGGAAATGGGCCCATTTCCAGTCTCTAGAGGGCCTCCAGAGTTCGGGGGAGGTCATTTTCGCCCTCCCGGAGGCTTAAGAAAAGCCTCTAGAGCTTGGGGAGGGGAAAAAGCCCCCCTGCCATGGTGCAGGAGGCCGAGTAAGCCATGGCCACCCAGCAACCGGGTAGAGAACCGGTTGCTAAAATTTTTGACTCCCACCCCTAGATATGTTCCACCATAGATCTGTAGCTGGGTTTCCAAGAAATTCAGAAGCATAATCTGCTCCCCGTTTCAGTGGTCCTGATGGGCTTGAGTTGAGAGTAGAAGGTTTCCAAGCACCCGTTGAAGGGGAACACTGTGGGGAGAAGGACTTCTGCTGGCCCCCACCCAAAAGTTGAGTAGGCCAAAGTTGAGGAACAAGAGGTTGGGTGGCAGCGTTCCAAGCAATACATCCATTGCAAACAGAACTCCCAAGGCAAATTGATTCCTCAAAGAACAGCTTTATTAGGAGATATCATCTTGGCACAAAGTGGTGGGAAGCCAACTCTGAAGGTTCCCGTGCTTTCCACCGCCGCATTAAAAGTGAAAGTCTCCCACAGGGGCCTGGGTAGAAATGTTAGAAATTAGGCAGTGGAAGAAGGTAGAGGCGGGAAGAATACCTAGATTGAACATCCAAGAAGCAGACAGAGACAAAGATTTAAGAGAGGAATTTGGGAGGCAAGTGAAAAAAAAAAAGCATAGCAATTGAAATATTGAAGCGGGCAAGAGACGATGGATAGACGATCTTTTAATTGTTATTTTGATTTGCTTTTCCTTTTTCCTACCTTTCTTTTAAAGCATAGCAATTAAAGTATTGAAGCGGGCAAGAGATGATGGATGGATGATTTGTCTTTTTTATTGTTCTGAGTTGCTTTTCCTTTTCCCTCTCTTCCTTTTTTTTTTTCTTCTTTTTTAGGTCGGTGACATTAGACGTTACATAGGAAGGAAAGAAAAACTCTCTTAATAAGTGATAGAAATAAGAGAAGGGGTAACAGTGTACATTTTTATACCATAGAATGGAAGTAATAATAAGGGAAAACGTGGAATAACTGATAGACTACAACTTAATACAAGTGTGTATTACTATTAGAAATACATAAGCGGATTGAATCGGGTGAAATGCTCCTGGTTTGGACCGGATCGCTCGATCCGGTAGCGATGGAGGCGGATGGTTCAGAGAACCAGTAGCAAAAATCCCTGCCCCCCCCCCATGCCCAGCTGAGCTGCGCAATCATCAAAGGCTTTTTTTTTACTTTTAAAAGCATTTTTTCTACAACCTCTTTGGCTGAAAAAATGCTCCCCCCCCCAAGCCACGCCCACAGAACTGGTAGTAACAAATTTTACATTTCACCATTGGATTGAATGTAATGATTCTGATTAACCTGATTAGTTTTATTCGTCTTAGAATTTATGACACCCAGACGCCACACTGTTCCCGCATTGATTTGTTATTTTTAATTCAAAAAACTTGGGGGAGGGGGGTGAAAGTCTCCCTTTCCCCCCCAAAAAATAAATCACATTGTCCAATCTCGGTATGGGCTGGTTGCCTGGTTACTCCTTTCCTCCTCCTCTGGCCAACTGCGATAATAATTGAGAGAATTATTTTGTTTTTTTTGGTGGGCGTGGCCAGGGGTGTGTGACAGGCAGCACTCGGCCTCCTGCACCCCCCCGGGGAGCAAAAACAGGGCGCGTGGGGACCCCAGGAAGGGTCGGGGCCAGCCGGCAATTTAACAACCGGTTTTTCCGAACTGGCTCGAACCAGCTGTATCCCATCACTGGGTTGACCCCCCCCCCCACCCACCCTCTTCTCAAACCAGGAATGACACATGGCGATTCTTCCAAGCTGAGATTTTTATTGTTTCACCCCTACAGAAAAAAAATAAATAAATATTGCCACGCTGAAGACTCGACTTTAATCTGAATCCGCAATATTCTCTGGGGACTGTTAGGAAGGAGCTGTCTTCGCCCTCATTCTCCCACACACGATTTCTGAGCCGAGTTGCCTCTTCCTCCTCTGGAATGCAGCCCCCTCCCACCTGGCGATCCATTTCCTACGCTACAGGTAGCCCTTGACTTACAACGGTTCATTTAGTGACCGTTCAAAGTTACAACGGCGGTGAAAAAACTGAGTTACGACCGTTTTTCACACGTACGACCATCGCAGCATATCCCATGGTCACATGATCAAAATTCAGATCTTTGGCCGCTGGTTCGTATTTATGATGGTTGAACTATCCCAGGGTCACGTGATCTCTTAATAAGAGCCTTGGTGGCGCAGCACACTAAAGTGCTGTTAAGTAGCACCCGCTGCCTGCAATTACTGCAAGTTCAAATCTCCCCAGGCTCAAGGTTGACTCAGTCTTCCATCCTTTCAAGGTAGGTAAAATGAGGACCCGGATTGTGGGGGCAGTAAGCTGACTTTGCATAAAAAGGAACACCGCTTAGAGGGTGGCGAAAACCCTATTAAGCAGGTATATACAAAAAGTATGAAGGCTATCACTTAACGCATTGTAAGCCGCCCTGAGTCTCCGGAGAAGGGCGGCATATAAATCAAACCAATAAATAAATAAATAAATCTCGTTTTGTGACCGTCTGACAAGCAAAGTCAATGAGGGAGCCGGATTCACTTAACAACATTGTTCCTAATTTAACAGCTGTGGTGATTCACTTAACAACCGGGACAAGAAAGATCGTAAAGCAGGGCAAAAATCACTTCACAAATGTCTCGCTTAAACATCCCCATTTTGTGTCTTTTTTCGTTATCATAAGATTCGGGGGTTTTGAATTGTATAATTACAGTGAGTTTTTAATCTCCCTTTACGGCTGTTTTCGCTTCTTATGTTCTTAAATTGGGGAGAAATAGAGTTTCAAAGAAATGGAAATGGATGGGCAATTGCTAATTTTGACCAGATGTTCAATCACAACAACTTAGTTGTGTCCTGCTGTGGCAATTAATGCCATTCAATTAAGTTTCATTGCAAATGATAATCATACATTTATTGCAACTAAATTGCACGATATTCCGTTTATTTAGGAATCAGTTTCATTTCTGTGCTTTTTCTCTAAAAAATAATAAATTTCAATCTTCTGCAAAAGAATTAGATCAGTCCTGGTAATAAAACGGTGGTTACTCGACTTTCAATTTTTATTTTCTCTTCTTTTCCTAATTTCCCAACTGGCTAAAATCAAGAGCTGCGTGTTTTCTTTTTATCAAGCAGCAGCTTGCAATTCCGTCTCTCTTCCCCCTTCGTTGGAGGAATTAATATTTTATTGAAAATCACCGCATGTCCACTTTTTAACGCCATGTAAATAATAACAAGCAATGGCAAAATTTTATGCACAACAGAAATTATACGCAGATCATTTCGAGCGCTTTGGTATTGCTCTGTTTAATTTGGAAAAGCAAGTAACGCATGGGGCCCATATTTCTTCCCTGACCGTTGATAAAAATAGGATCGCCAACGTCCGATGACGGATATGGCACAGGAAGAAAAAGAAGAATTTATTCTTTTTTACTTGGCAAAATGGGGACCGTTGCGAGCATTACAGGAAATTGGCCGCAGATACTCCTCGATTTACAACCACAACTAACCCCCGCCCCCAAATTTCCATTGCTAAGCAAAACAATTGTTCAGTGACTTGTGTCCCATTTATGATCTCTCTCTTTTCTTTTGCCACAGTTGTTAAGCGAATCATGCCGTCATTAAGTGAATTTGCTTGTTGGAAGCTGACTGGGAAGGTTGCAAATGGCGATCACACAACACCGAAGCTATCCTAAATATCAGCCAGTGGCCAAGTATCCAAATTTTGATTATGCAACCACGGGGATGTTGCAACGGGTGTGAAAAATGATCACGAGTCACTTTTTCAATGCCGTTGTAACTCTGAGCAGTCATCAGGGGTGGGATTCAACCGATTTGCACCACTTTGGCTGAACCAGTTATTAATGGTTATTATATCCCCATCCTTCCCTCCCAGAAGTCCTTACACGCCCCATTTTGGCTTACAAGTAAGTGCAGGGACGCCTACTAGGCCCAAAACGGGGCTCAGGGAGGTGCAGCGCTGCCCCCCCCCCCCCATGGCCCGTTTTTGTTCCCAGGGGGGTGCAGGAGGCCGAGTGCTGCCTGTCACGCCCCCTGGTCACGCCCACCATGGCCACAGCCACCCAGCCGGCCATTAGGGCAGAAAACCAGTGGTTCAATTATTTGAATCCCACCACTCTGGCGGTCACTCAACGAATCTTTGTAATCGAGGACTTCCTGCACAGGAGATTGGCTAGCCGTATCCTTGACTCACAACGACCGTTGGAAGTGAAATTTTCACCATAGGTTATAGTTGTGAGTTGAATCGATTTTACGGCCCTTTTTTAGGTGGTGGTTAAAGAGCCTTGGTGGCGCAGCAGACTAAAGCACTGTTAAGTAGCACTTAGCTGCCAGCTGCCTGCAATTACTGCAAGTTCGAATCTCCCCAGGCTCAAGGTTGACTCAGCCTTCCAGCCTTCCGAGGGAGGTAAAATCAGGACCCGGATTGTGGGGGCAATAAGCTGACTGTATAAAAATGAACACCGCTTAGGGGGGGGCCGAAAGCCCTACTAAGCAGGTATATACAAAAGTATGAAGGCTATTGCTTAACGCATTGTAAGCCGCCCTGAGTCTCTGGAGAAGGGCGGCATAGAAATTAAAAATTTTTTTAAAAAGTGAACTGCATCGTTGTTAAGCAAATCACATGATCTTTAAGCGGATCCTAGTTTTCCCCGCTGGGTGATTACTTTATGCTTTACTGGATAATTGGCCAAATACCCTCCCACAAATTGTGATCATGGGGAAATTTCCTGACAGCGAGAACAATTAACCAGTGGAACTGCTTGTCTCCAGAAGGCTAGGTGCTTCCCATCACTGGAGGCTTTTAAGAAGGGACTGGACAGCCATTTGTCTGAAACAGTACGATAGGGTTTCCTGCCTAAGCAGGGGGTTGGACTAGAAGACCTCCAAGGTCCCTTCCAACTCTGTTATTGTAATACAGGTAGTCCTCGACTTACAACGGTTCCTTTAGTGACTGTTCAAAGTGACAACATTGAAAAAAAAGTGACTTATGACCGTTTTTCACGCTTACGACCATTGCAGCATTTCCCCTCCACCCCCATGGTCACATGTTCAAAATTCAGACGCTTGGCAAGTGACTCCTCTTTACGACGGTGGCAGTGTCCCTGGGGGGGTCACGTGATCCCCTTTTGAGACCTTCTGACAAGCAAAGTCAGCGGAGAAGCCGGATTCACTTAACCACCGTGTGATTAACTGAACAAGGGCAGCGGTTCACTTAACGACGGGGGCAGGAAAAGTGGCAAAATGAGGCAAAGCTCACTTAAGAAATGTTTCATTGAGCAAGAGAATGCGTAGAACGCAGTACCGCAGGCTGCTTCAGCTGCCTGCAATTTGGCAGTTCGAATCTCACCAGGCTCAAGGTTGACTCAGCCTTCCATCCCTCAGAGGTCGGTAAAATAAGAGTGTTGGGGGCAAGGCGATGACTCTGTAAACCGCTTAGAGTGGGCTGGAAAGCACTGTGAAGCGGTAGATAAGTCTAAGTCCATGATGGCGAACCTATGGCACAGGTGCCACAGGTGGCACGCAGAGCCATATCGGTGGGCACGCGAGCTCAGCTCCGACACGCATGCATGCGCCATCCAGCTGATTTTCAGGCCTTCTGGGCCCACCAGAAGTCAGGAAACACACTGTTTCCAGCCTCTGAAGGGCCTCTGTGGGGTGGGGAAGGCTGTTTTTGCCCTCCCCAGGCTCCTAAAAAGGCTCTGGAGCCTGGGAAGAGCAAAAAACGGGCCTACCGGGCCATCACGTGCCAAAAGCAGGAGGGAACACAGGGGGGGGGGGTGAGGCGCATAGAATTATGGATGTGGGCACGCGAGCATGTGACCCCACCATGCTCCCCCCGCTTTTGGCATGCGATGGCAAAAAGCTTAGCCATCACTGGTCTAAGTGCTATTGCTATCGATAAGAAAAATGTTGTCCTCAATTGTGGTCGTAAATCGAGGATTCCCTGCCTATATACCGTATTTTCCGGCATATAAGACGACTGGGCGTATAAGATGACCCTCCTCAGGGCCATTTAAGGCTCGTCAGAGCCTTATGGGCTGGTCTGCCTGGTTATAGGAGAATGAGACCCGGCGTATAAGACGACCCCCGACTTTTGAGAAGATTTTTGTGTGTTAGAAAGTAGTCTTATATGCAGGAAAATACAGTATATTCTGAAAACTGGCCTTCAGACTTGCCCCTCTCCACCCCACCCCCACAGCTTGCTAACTACTTCTCTTCTCTTTCTCCAGCCTGATTCAAGGGAGGGGGAACCCAAATTCCCTTTATGACCGCATGATTCCCTTAACGACTGCCATCTCCGGCCAACTGCTCCAAGCTGGACTTCCAATTCTCCACCTCCCCATGGAATTGCCGGGCCCGGTGGCTTCTGGAGACTCAATCAACGGCAGCACGCCGGAGGGGAAACTGAGTCTCTTCAACTCCGAGCTGCTGAACATGACGGCCGAGGAACTGCGCGTGAGATACCTGGGACCCCGCCGGTCGGGTTTCTTCATACCCATCTGCACTACTTACCTGCTGATTTTTGTGGTGGGGGCCGTGGGCAATATTATCACTTGCATGGTGATCGTCCAGCACCGCTTCATGCGGACGCCCACCAACTATTACCTGTTCAGCTTGGCCATCTCGGACCTCCTGGTGCTCCTCCTCGGCATGCCGTTGGAGATCTACGAGATGTGGAGCAACTATCCCTTCCTCTTAGGAGCCGGGGGCTGCTGCTTCAAGACCCTGCTCTTCGAGGCCGTCTGCTTTGCGTCCATCCTCAACGTGACGGCCCTCAGTGTGGAACGCTACATTGCCGTGGTCCACCCGCTCAAAGCCAAGTATGTCGTGACCAAGAACCACGCCCAGAAGGTCATCGTCATGGTTTGGATCTTCTCCGTCATCTGTTCCATCCCGAACACCAGCCTACACGGGATACAGACTCTCTACGTGCCCGGATGGGGCGTAGTTCCCGATTCGGATACCTGCACTCTGGTGAAGTCCCCCTTGGTCTACAACCTCCTCATCCAGGTCACTACCATCATCTTCTTCTTCATCCCCATGGCCGTCATCAGCGTCCTGTATCTGCTCATCGGCCTGCAGCTGCGGAAGGAGAAGCTGCTGGAGGCCCTGGAGGCCAAAACGGGAAGCCGCTCTGACTACTACAGCATCCGCCTCCAGCAGAAGAAAGCTCGGCGGAGGCAGGTGACCAATATGTTGTGTAAGTTGAAGGGGAACGCCCCCACACCCTCCAAGTATCTAGAACCCGGACTTGGGCCTCTGAGGAGGCTTCCAATTTGGGTTGAACAAAATGGGACACTGTGGCTGAGTGGCTAAGACGCTGAGCTTGTCGATCGAAAGGTCAGCAGTTCAGCGGTTCGAGTCCCTAGTGCCACCTAACGGGGTGAGCTCCTGTTCCTTGTCCCAGCTTCTGCCAACCTAGCAGTTCGAAAGCACGTAAAAAAATGCAAGTAGAAAAATAGGGACCCCCTTTGGTGGGAAGGGAACAGGGTTCCGGCAGCCTTCGGCATTGAGTCATGCTGGCCACATGACCACGGAGACGTCTTCGGACAGCACTGGCTCTTCGGCTTTCAAACGGAGATGAGCACCGCCCACTAGAGTCGGGAATAACTAGCACATATGTGTGAGGGGAACCTTTACCTTTTAGGGAAGAAAAACAAACTTGCATCCTCTTGAGCTTGATGGTTTTCTCTGATCTTGGTGTCCTCTGAGCCCGGTGATTTTCTTGCAGACGTCTCCTTGCCCAGCTAGGTAACATCATCAGTGCTAGAAGGGAGTAGGGTTTGCAAAGAGGAGAAGGAGGAGGACCGGGGGATCCTTGGTGGTCTCTGAGCTTGGTGGTTTTCTTCCAGACGTCTCATTGCCCAGCTAGATAACATCATCAGTGCTAAATGTCTACGGTGCTTCTCAGTATTCCAGGTCATGGTTGTCCCAAAGATGCTTTTTCAAGAGGCAACTGGACTTTCTGGTTTTTCTTTGAAGACGTTTCACCTCTGGTTGACCTACCTGGTTTGAAAGAGGGGGTCAAAGAAGCCATCTAGGTCCAAATTGAACAGCCCTCTCTCAGCAGATATCACCTATCTCCAATCTACAACACGGTCCTTTCAGCAGTTCCATGAAGGCTCCACCCTAGTGGTGAAATGCTCCAGGTTCGGTCCGGGTTGCCCGAACCGATAGTAAAAAAGACTACTGGTTCGCTGAACCGGTAGTAAAAAAATCAGCTGAGCGACACGCGATCGTTGGAACTTTTTTTTATTACTTTTTTAGCATTTTTTTACTATCGGTTCTCTGGAACCAGTAGTTAAAAATACTTTTAAAAAGTTTTTAAAAAGGCTGCGACAATCACAGCTGTGGCGCACGATTGTCAGAGCCTTTTTTTTTTTTTAACTTTTAAAAGCATGTTTTTAACAACCTATTCGGGCAAATGGGTTGTAAAAAAATGCTTTTCAAACGTAAAAAAAAAAAAGGCTCCGAAGATCGCGTGCCACAGCTGATCACACAAACATCGCACGCCGTTCTACGTATCCCATGCCTCCTTTTGGCGTGCACTGCGCGCACACGTGGGGGCGCCTCGCGTTTGGTGCGTAGTTCACACTGTGCATGCATGCGCAGCCTGCGTTTGGCACGCGGCACACATGCGCAGCCACCGAATTGGTAGTAAACCGGTTCAGATTTCACCACTCCTCCACCCCCATTTGTTCCACTCAGTGGCCCTGAGGACCCCAACAAACCTCCAGTGGTCTCAAAGACCTTTTAAAAGGATGCAAATGACCAGCTTTGTCTGCAAGGAGTAGAAATCCTTCCATTTCCCCCCATCCAGTCAAAGCTGAAGAAGCTTCTTGGATGAGAAGTGAAAGGCCTTCAGAAAAACCCCTCATGCGCGCATCGGCCAGCTGATTTTCAGGCCTTCTGGTCCCACCAGAAGTCGGGAAACTGGCTGTTTCTGGCCTCCGGAAGGCCTCCAGTGAGGAAGGCTGTTTTTGCCCTCCCTAGGCTCCTAGAAAGCCTCTGGAGCCTGGGGAGGGAGAAAAACGGGCCTACCAGGCCCACCGTGCCATCGTGTGCCAAAAGCAGGGGGAAGTGTGTGTGGGGGGGGTCACGTGCGCATGTACAGGAGGGTGGGGCACTTTGAATTATGGATGTGGGCACTCGCACCTGTGACCCGCCACGCTCTCCCCGCTTTTGGCACATGACGGCAAAAAGGTTAGCCATCCCTGGAGTAGGAGGAGGGCTGTGGGATCCTTGGCGGTCTCTGAGCTTGGTGCTTTTCTTGCAGACGTCTCATTGCCCAGCTAGGTAACCTCATCAGTAGAAATGCCACTCCTTTCCAGCACTGATGCTATTACTTAGCTGGGTCATAAAATGTCAACCAAGGTGAGAGCAACGCGGTTCAATCATGAGCTACAAGGATTGTCTTCTACCAAGGTTGGACATCCCTGGAGTAGATGATCTGCATAATCATCTACGCTGATGGTTCATAATCATCTGCGTAGATCATAATCTACTGATCTGCAGATCATAATCATCTGATCATAATCATCTGATCTGCAGAGCCTGAGTAGCGTAGGGGGCTAACGCCTCCTACTAAAGGCAGCAATTAAGATCCAGCTGCCTGCAATTTCTGCGAGTTCAATCCTAGCCAGGCTCAGCTTTCCATCCTCTCTAAGGTGGGTAAATTGAGGACCCAGTTTGTGGGGGCAATAAGCTGACTTTGTATAAATATAAAGAAGTATGAAGGCTATTGCTTAACGCACTGTAAGCCGCCCTGAGTCTCTGGAGAAGGGCAGCATATAAATCAAATTTTAAAAAAATATATCTTCCAATTCTGGGCTTCCAGGTGAGATTTTCCCCAAACTTTCCTGGGACAGGATCACCAAACTCACCATTAGGACTGACTCCCCCCACCCCATGTTTAAAGGTAGTCCTCGACTTACAACCATTCATGACCGTTGCGGTATCCTGACGGTCGTGTGATCAAAATTCAGGGCACTTGGCAACCCACATACATGTATGTGTCCCAGTGACACATGATCACCGTTTGGAAATTTCCCAGCAAGCTTCAGACCAGCCAAGTCGATGGGGGAAGCTGGATTTGCTTAACGACTGCGCGATTCACTTAATAACCATGCCAAATAAAGTGTAAAACTGAGCGTGGCCCGCTTAGCAATTCACTCAAGAATTCCTTAGCAATAGAAATTCCTCTCCCCAAATGTCATAAATTGAGGACGATCCTTATTACAGGTAGTCCCTGAGTTACGACCACAGTTGAGCCCAAAATCTATGTTGCTGAACGAAACCTTCATTAAGTAAGTTGGTCCCCTTTTTACCACTTTTCTCGCCACATTTGTTACGTGAAACATCGCGGCTGTTCAATTAGTCACGCAGTCGTTAAGCGAATCTGGCTTCACTTGTTTACTTTGCTTGTCAGAAGGTCGCAAAAGTGGATCGTGTGACCCCCCCGGGGGGACATTGCAACCGTCGTAAATGTGAATCCGTTGTCAAAAGCATCCGAATGTAAATCGCGTGACCATGGGGATGCTGCGATGGTCATGTGCGAAAAAAATGGTCGTAAGTCACTTTTTTCAGTCACGTCGTAACTTTGAACCGTCACTAAGTGAAGTGTTGTAAGTCGAGGATTGCCGATATTCCCTCCAGTATTTTATCTATTCCTCTACTAACCTGTTTATTCAGTTCCAAAGCATGCCACAAACTTGATTCCGAGCAGAATAAAACCTCAGCAAGCCACAAAGAGGAAGGAGAAAAATTGTGAGCACGAGATCAGAGGGCAGAACTGATTAGCAATTCACCGCAAAGCTTCAGCGCCCATAATCCACCGCTCTAAGTATTATCGAATGCAAATGCATGCAAATGCATGCAAAACACTTATCCTCTTTCTATTTTTACAGCGCCGTTTTAATATTCACACGCGGTCCATTCGTATTGCATTTTCAAAATGAAGCCACTAAGAGTCCATTTGATTGCGGAGGCATACAAATGTATCCATTAATGAAATGCATCCAATTCTGAACCCAAATTTGGTCGCCGTCAGGGGTTAAATGCTACCGGTTCGTCCAAATTGGTAGTAAAAAATGCTACCGATTTGGGCGAATAGGTAGTAAAAAATGCTTTTAAAATGTTTTTAAAACGATTCCGACGATTGCCGGCACAGCTCATTGTCACAGCTGATCGTCCGAACTTTTAAAAACTTTTTTTAGTTAAAGAATGCTAAAAAAGTAAAAAAAAAAAATTGGCCACACCCACCCAGTCACATGACCGCCACCACCAAGCCACGCCCACCAAGCCACGCCCACAGAACCAGTAAGGGAAAATGTTTGAATTTCACCACTGGTCGCTGTGATATAAAAAAAATATTGAAAGTGCAGAGAAGTTCAAGAAAGATGATTGCAGGTAGTCCTCGACTTACGACCACAACGGAGCCCAAAATGTAGGCGGTTAGGTGAGGACTTGTTAAGTTTTGCCCCATTTTACGACATTTCTTGCTGTATTTGTTAAGTGAATCACTGCAGTTGATAGGATAGTAACCTGGTCGTTAAGTGAATCCGGCTTCCCCATGGACTTTGCTGGTCAGAAGGTCGCGAAAACTAATCACGTGACCCCAGGATGCTGCAACGGTCATAAGTATGAACCGGTGGCCAAGCGTCTGAATTTTTATGAGCATGCTACAAAGGTTTGTAACTGTGAAAAATGATCGTAAGTCACTTTTTTCAGTGCCGTTGTAACTTTGAACGGTCACTAAATGAACTGTTGTAAGTCGAGGACTACCTGTAATGGGCTGGAAGGTAAACCATACGATGAACGGTTGCAGGAATTGGGTCTGTCTAGTTCAATGAAAAGAAGATCAAGGAGAGAAACAACCTAGAAATAAGGACAACTTTCCTGACAATGAAAACAATTAACCAGTGGAATTGCTTGCCACAAGAAGTTGTGGGTTTTTAAAAAGAGATTGGGCAGCCATTTCTCTGGAATTTTCTAGGACAGGGGTCCCCAAGCTCTGTTCCATGGACTGGCACCAGGTCACGTCTGTTCTGACCTAGGCTTCCCTAGAAAGTATACAACACAATCTTAGTCCTGGCATACCTCTTTAATTCATACGGCTGTGAATTATTGTCATTCCCAGTCCGAAAGGCTTCTGAAACAGTCTTGCAGGGGAGTATTTACAAACACCCACCTTATCTCCCTTGGAATGCTGCCAGAGGACTAATTGCCACAAGCAGGGCAAGGCCAAACTTAGCACAGAGTCAAATAGAACTTTCCCCAAGCTTTTACCGACCAGATGAACCAATTGCTTCCTGCAAAAGCTCACGTCCCGTTCGCTTCTCTTTTATGTCTTATGGGAGGGGCCAATCATCTCCAAGCCTTACTCCCAAGTCGACCCTGTTTCCTTAATTGTTCCTTCTCTCCTGGCAGCTCTGTGTATGTACATACTGGGAACAGGCTCCCACTGTTCTTCTGTCTCGCTGATGTCAGACTCCGGAGGCAGCAAAGGACTCCCAGATGGCCTTGGCCCCCTCTCTGCCTCCGACGCAGAGCCCTCATCCGAGCCTTCCCCAGATTCCCACGTTTGTCCCCAATCTCCTTACTGTCTGAATCTGCTGGCCGCTGGCGGGCCACAATGACGACGTGTCAAAAACCAGTCCACGCCAACAAGCGAAACCCCATCCATGGGGATGCAGATCTGCGGAAAAAATTCTACACGGAACCAGTCCTTGATGCCCCAAAGATTGAGTACCTCATCTAGGGCAGGAGTCAGTAACCCGCAGCTCTGGAGCCGCATGTGGCTCTTTCATCCCTCTGCTGCAGCTCCCTGTTGCTGATCAGCTCCACAGTTGATAGGGCTTTCGGTTAGGATAGGTAGAGGAAAAAGGATGCTGCTCTAGGAGGAGACTCTATGGTGGGGGAACTGGACTTCCGGTTGGCAGAGGAAAAACCGTGCTAGAAGGAGAGACTGTGGTGGGGGAACCGGACTTCCGGTCGGCTCTAGAATTTAACGGCGGTTTCCGGTTAAGACCTTTGTGGCTCTTTGAATGTTTAAAGTTGCTGACCCCTGGTCTAGGGTCTCCCGCTTAAGCAGGGGGTTGGACTAGAAGACCTCCAAGGTCCCTTCCAACACGGTCATTCTCTTAAGTGTACATTTCAGCAGGAGAGCAAAGCGGCTGATTTGAAGATCCTTTTCAAATACACGTCCAGAACCGCTTGAATCATCTTTCGTCCCTACAATTGATTTTCCCCTCCTCAGGAGGGAAGAAACGGCGACAAAACGAAATATCGCAATCAGGCAGAAAAATTAGAGGCAGCTAGCAGACGTGAAAATGCAACGCTGCGAAACGGCTTGACGTTTTCACAGCCTACATCCCAGTTTAGCTCGAACGACGTAATTGAATTACCAGGTTTAATAACCCTTTGTCTCCCCTGGAGGGAATCCCCTCTGTGAGATTGATGAGCGGTTTTGAAATTTAATACATAAATAAATAAATATTTTTAAAAATACATCCAATCAACCTATCTTCTGAAATTGCCCAACGCAGAGAGCCGCAAAGCGACAAACAGGTTGCACAACACACAAAGAGGGTGGGCACAACTGAAGAAAATAGCCCAAGGTTAATACGAACCGAAGGAATTAGAGGATTAGAACCCGTATCTCCTTGATGGTAACTAAGCACTTTCACTGTTTCGCCACTCGGTCTCCCTTTAACGTTACAATGCGTAGGAGAGAAGGTTCTCTTTTTCCGGATCTCGATGCAAATCCTGATTTTTATCTACCTTTGGAAGGTCCTTAGTGCTCTCTAAGCTGGGTGGTTTTCTTCCAAAAGTTTCATGACCCAACTAGGGAACATCCTCAGTTCCAGTAGGGAGTGGAAGTTTGTTCTCTTTTTATATACTACCATATTTCTCCCAAAAAAAGCCCTCCCCCGAAAATATTTAAATACACGCGCAGCCGGTCCCTGCAATTTTCTCTGGCTAGAGTTAGGGAGATAGAACTCGAAATCAGGTAAGATGGCAAGAGGAGCCCCGTCTTGCTCCATGCGCCCCAAAATGTATTTTATTTATTTATTGGTTCGATTTATATGCCGCCCTTCTCCAGAGATTCAGGCTTACAATGCGTTAAGCAATAGCCTTCATAATTTTGTACATACATGCTTAGTAGGGCTTTCAGGCCCCCCTAAGCGGTGTTCTTTTTTATACAAAGTCAGCTTATTGCCCCCACAATCCGGCTCCTCATTTTACCTCCCTCGAAAGGATGGAAGGCTGAGTCAACCTTGAGCCTGGGGAGATTCGAACTCGCAGTAATTGCAGGCAGCTGGCAGCTAAGTGCTATTTAACAGCGCTTTAGTCCGCTGCTCCACCAGGCTCCTCCTCCTTATTTTCCTCCCCCAAAATAAGGCCAAGTGCTTATTTCGGGGTTCAAAACAATATAAGACAGAGTCTTATTTTCGGAGAAATACGGTAGTGGCTAGCGCTGTCAATGTCGGTGCAAGTATTCTTAGTAGTTCTTTGTAGTTCCTTGATGAGATTGTTAATTACTCTTACATTCTTTGAGTTGTCCAACTGACAGGGCAAGACACTTATATATAAACAGGGAGCAAACCCTCTCCCCTTCTAACACTGATGATATTACTTAACTGGGTAATGAAATCTCTGCAAGAAACAGCCAAGCTCACAGAATACCAAAGACTCCACGGTCGTCATCGTCATCCTCCTCCTCCTCTCCACAAACCCCACTCCCTCCTAGCACTGATGATGTTTTCTAGTTTGGTAATGAAATGTTTTTTTCATTACCAAATTCCTTTCACCGCATCTGTGAGGGGCGCGGTGGCTCAGTGGCTAAGACGCTGTTTGTCGATCGAAAGGTCGGCAGTTCAGCGGTTCGAATCCCTAGCGCCGCATTAACGGGGTGAGCTCCGGTTCCTTGTCCCAGCTTCTGCCAACCTAGCAGTTCGAAAGCAGGTAAAAAATGCAAGTAGAAAAATAGGGACCGCCTTTGGTGGGAAGGGAACAGCGTTCCGTGCATCTTTGGTGTTCAGTCATGCCGGCCACATGACCACGGAGACGTCTTCGGACAGCGCTGGCTCTCCAGCTTTGAAACGGAGATGAGCACCGCCCCCTAGAGTTGGGAACGACTAGCCCAAATGTCCGAGGGAACCTTTACCTTGACCTTAATGAAATATCTGCAAGAAAACCGCCAAGGTCAGAGAGCCCCCAGGATCCCTCAGTTCAATCCCGAGCGATTATTTCTATTCTTTTCGATTCTTCTCCGTCGATTGGCTCGAACGGACGATCTTCTTTCCAATCAGCCAATCGATCCAAAGGATCCTCTGTCTCTAACTTTGCTTTCCCGTCCTTCTCCCCCTCAGTCATGCTGGTGGTCGTGTTCGGCATCTGCTGGGCGCCCTTCCACACCGACCGTCTCGTCTGGAGCTTCGTCACTCACTGGACGGACCAGATGCTACGCATGTTCCAGTACGTTCACATCCTCTCGGGGGTCTTCTTCTACCTGAGCTCGGCCGCCAACCCCATCCTCTACAACCTGATGTCCAGCCGCTTCCGCGAGATGTTCAAGGACGTGATGTGTCACACGCGGTCCCAGAAATGGAGGTCCCACAAGCGCTCGCCCAGCAGCCTGCGCACCACCGTTCGCAGCACCATTTTGGAGCATGTCCCAGGAAGCCATGGGTTACCCCTGTCTGACATGGAGGACAACGAAGGGAGCCCTGCAGGAGACAACATGGCTGAACGAGAAGACCCATATCTCTGAGGGCTTTCCCAACGGGTCAGTCTCATTGGCGGCCTTCACGCCAGGAGCTAAAAGCTTATGGCTAGAATTACAGGAAGTCCTCAAGTTCGTTTAGCGACCTACAACGGCATTGGAAAAAGTGACTCGTGACCGTTTTCCACACTTAACGACCGTTGTCGCCAACACCTTGGTCCCGTGATCAAAATTCAGACCCTTAGCAACTGACGCATATTTATAATAATAATAATAATAATAATTTTATTTCTATACCGCCCCTCTCCCGAAGGACTCGGGGCGGTGCACAGCCTAATTAATAGCACAAGACAAACAACAATTTAAAAATTAAAAATATTAAATAATTTGGCTCAATATAAAACCCCAAATTTAAAAATCCCAGATTAAAGCCAATTTAAAAATCTTCACATCGATAGCCCGGCCTGGCGGAACAAAAAGGTTTTGAGGGCACAGCGGAATACACGGAGGTCAGTGATCTGACGTAATTCTGGGGGAAGTTCATTCCAGAGAGTAGGAGCCCCCACAGAGAAGGCCCTCCCCCTGGGTGTCGCCAGCCGACATAATTTGGCCGATGGCACCCTGAGGAGACCCTCTCTGTGGGAGCGGACTGGCCGGTGGGAGGCTACTGCTGGCAGGAGACGGTCTCGAAGGTAACCCGGTCCGATGCCATGGAGCGCTTTAAAGGTGGTAACCAACACCTTGAATCTCACCTGGAAGACCACTGGGAGCCAGTGCAGCTCACGCAGTAGGGGGTCACATGGGCACAACGGGTTGCGCCCATAACCACCTGCGTGGCTGCATTCTGGCAGTTGCCGTGTCCCCAGGAGTTACGTGATCCCCTTCGATGACCTTCAGACAGCCATTTGTCTGAAAAGGGTAGAGGGTCTCCTACTGAAGCAGGGGGTTGGACTTGAAGACCTCCGAGGTCCCTTCCAACTCTGCTATCGTGATACAGGTAGTCGTCGACTTACAACAGTTCATTTAGGGATCATTCACAGTTATAACGGCGCTGAAAACACGGACTTATGGCCGTTTTCCATACTTATGGCCGGGTGCTTGCAAAATTTGGATGCTTGCAAATTGGCTCATATATGTCGCAGCGTTAAGTGATTCCCCCTTTTTTGCGACCTTCTGACAAACAAACTCAATGGAGAAGCCGGATTTGCTTAACAACCGGGTTACTCATTTAACAACAGCAGTGATTCACTTAACAACCGTGACAAGAACAGTCGTAAAATGGAGCAAAAGTCACTTAGCAACTGTCGGGCTTAGCCATGGAAATTTTGGACTCGATTGCGGTCAGACGTCGAGGAGTACCTTCGATTCCTACGACGGGAGACCGGTTGCAGAAGCCGACGGCATTGGCTTGAAATGGCAAAACCTGACTACTTGGCTTAAAGAAAAGAATATACCGTATTTTCCGGCGTATAAGACGACTGGGCGTATAAGACAACCCTCCTCAGAGCCATTTAAGGTTTGTCAGAGCCTTATGGGCTGGTCTGCCTGGTTACAGGAGAATGAGACCCAGCGTATAAGACGACCCCCGACTTTTGAGAAGATTTTTGTGTGTTAGAAAGTAGTCTTATATGCAGGAAAATACAGTAAGTCCTTTTGTTTCCACATGGAAACCGCTTCTGAACTTTGTGCTTGATGTGGAAAAGAATGTAACTCCTAATTTTGGGTTTTACAGATAAGACTGACAGATTTTAATAGAAATGACTGGGTCACACTATTATGGCAAAAGAAAAACTTGTGATTTGTTGTCCATGCCTTATTCTACTGTAACAGAGAGAGTCGGAGGTCGATGACTTTTTTTTTTTTGCTTTTTCTTTCCCTATCTTTCCTCACTTTTCTTTCCTCTTTTCCCTTCCCCCTCACTGCCCTCTTATTTGCTTTTGTATTTTATAATACCTTATAACTTAATAAAAAATGTAAAATGTCATAAATCGAGGACTACCTGTACAGATTAACAGAGCTGGAAGGGACCTTGGAGGTCCTCTAGTCCAACCCCTGGTCAAGCAGGACACCCTATACCAGTGATGGCTAATCTTTTTGCCGTCGCGTGCCAAAAGCGGGCGGAGTGGAAGGAATTGCGCACGTGTGTGCCCACACCCATAATTCAATGTGCCCCGTCCCCCCACGCATGCACACGTGACCCCCCCCGACCCCCCAGCTTTTGGCACGTGATGACACAGTGGGCCTGGTAGGCCCATTTTTTGCCCTCCCCAGGCACCAGAGGCTTTCTAGGAGCCTGGGGAGGGCAAAAATGGCCTTCCTCCCCGTCCCCGGAGGCCCGGAAACAGCAGCCCATTTTCGCTTCCAGGAGGCTGCAGAGAGGCCTACTAGGCCCAAAACGGGCACAGAGGTGGGCGGTGTATCCCCCTCCCCTTTGTGGCGTTTTTTGGTCCCTGGGGGTACCGGAGACCAAGTGCTGCCTGTCACACTCCTGGCCACGCCTACCCTGGCCACGCCCACCCATCTGGTCATTAGGGCCGAGAACCGGTTGTTAAATGATTTGAATCCCATCACTGGACCAAGGGCTGTCCAGTCTCTTCTTTAAAAACTCCCAACGATGGAGCTCCCACAACTTCCGGAGGGAAAAGCCATTTTCTGGATTCGCCCCTTAGATTGGACCGTCCATGACAAACCCAAGTTCATACAGTAGCTAGTAACAGCGGCGATCCGGCTTTAATCTAACCAAGGACAGCAGATTGTGTGAATGCAACCGATTAGACCCGTGGTGGCGAACCTACGGCACGCGTGACACAGGCGGCAAGCGTAGCTGTATTGGTGGGCACACGGGCTCAGCTCTGATTTTTGGTCCTTCTGGGCCCACCAGAGTAAGGAAACAGGCGGTTTCCTGCCTCCGGAGGGCCTCTGGTGACGGTGGTGAGGAAGGCCTGTTTTTTGCTCTCCCCAGCCTCCAGGGAGGTGGGGAAGGCCGTTTTTGCCCTCCCCAGACTCCTAGAAAGGCTCTGGTGCCTGGGGAGGGCAAAAAACAGGCCTACCGTGCCATCGCGTGCCAGGAGCGGAGGGGGGGGTCATGTGCACATGTGTGGAGGCAGGGCACATAGAATTATGGGTATGCACGTGCGCAGGCCCCCCCACCCCACTCCTGGCATGCGATGGCAAAAAGATTAACCATCATTGCGATAGACCCTTAAACTGGATTAAAGGTGAGGTGTGAACACACTTAAGGGAATATAAGGGAACAGAGTCCTGATATTTTGGCTTACGACTCCAAGGTCAGAGAAGATGGCTGCCATGGCAGAAAGAATAAATTACTCTTCCTGTGAAAAGTGTGTTGTTCTTCCTTTACGGACAGTCCTTGACTTACAACAAATCGTTTAGTGACAGTTAAGACATAAGCGACTTCGGACCATTAAGTCCTGAGGAAATATTTCACATTTACGACCCTTGCAGAATCCATGTGGTCACGTGATCAAAATTCGGACACTGACTCATATTTATGACGGTGGCTGCGTCCCGGGGTCACACGATTCCCTTACGCGACCTTTGGACAAGCAATGGGGAAGCCAGATTCACTTAACAACCATATTACAGGTAGTCCTTGACTTACAACAGTTCATTCAGTGACCGTTTGAAGTGACAACGGCACTGGACAAAGTGACTTGTGATCGTTTTTCACACTTAACGACCGCTAGAGCATCCCCATAGTCATGTGATCAAAATTTAGATGCTTGGCCACCGACTCACATTTATGACCATTGTCCTGGGGTCACGTGATCTCCTTTTGTGGCCTTTAGGTGAGCAAAGACAACAGAGAAGCCAGATTCATTTAACAACCATGTTCCTAATTGAAGAATGGCAGTGATTCACTTAACAACGGCAGCAAGAAGGGTCGTAAAATGGAGCAAATTCCCTGAACAAATGTCTCCCTTAGCAACAAAAAAAATTGGGGCTCAACCGTGGTCGTACATCAAGGACTACCTTTACTAAACAACTGCAGTGATTCGCTTAACAACGGTAGCAAGAAATGTCGTAAAAAGGGGCAAAACCAGAGGTGAAATGCTACCGGTTCAGGCCGGTTCGCTGAACCGGTAGTAAAAAATGTAAAAAGAAAATTTCCGTCGATCAGTTGAGCGACTCGGATTGTTGGAATTTTTTATTTTACTTTTTAGGCATTTTTTTTACTACCGGTTCGGGCGGCTAGGTAGTAAAAAAATGCTTTAAAAAAGTTTTTAAAAAGGCTCCGACAATCACAGCTGTGCCGCACAATCACCGGAGCCTTTTTAAAAAACTTTTTTAAAGCCTGTGTGTGTTCGCCCGAGCCGGTAGTAAAAAAATGCTTTTAAAAAGTTTTTAAAAAGCCTCCTTTTGGTGTGTACTGTGTGTCCACGCGCATGCACAGCCTCTGTTTTGTGTGCACTGTGTATGCACACGCATAGCACATATTTGGTGCATGGCACATATGCGCAGCCAGTGAACCGGTAGTAAACTGGTTCAGATTTCACCACTGGGCAAAACCTACTTAACCTCTATCTCAATATTTGGGGCTGAACTGTGGTCGTAAGTTGAGGACCTGCTGCATTCCTCAGGCGTTCTCTTTGGAATTTCCACCCCCTTCCCAACCAGCAAGAGAAAATACCAATATTTCTCTTGCTTTCCTTCACCTTGGCTTGGTTGATTCACAATTGCTCGCCGGGCAATAAATACAAGTAATAAAGCGCATTTCGTTATCTAACGCCTCCGGTGTGTTTCAGATAGCCTCAAGGTGATTTCAATACAATTGGGTTGAAGAAATTTATCTTAATTAAAGAAGGTTTCATTTAGTAGCATCCGGGATTTCACACAGGCCGACACACACATTTTTCCCCCCCATTTTGCTTTTCATTACCTTGCCTGCCTTTTCGTACAGGAAATCCTCAACTTACAACCATGATTGAGCCCGAAATCTGTTTCAGAGCAAAGCGGTCGTTAAGTGAGTCCTGCCTTATTTCACGGCCTTTTCTGGGCACATTTCTTAAGCGAATCACCTGCCGTCACTAAGTGAATCATGCAGTCATTACATGAAGCCGGCACTGAAGCCGGCTGGGAAGCTCACCAATGACGATCACACATTGCAACCATCATAAATACAGGCACCCAAATTTCGATCATGTGACTATAGGGATGGTGCAACGGTCGTAAATGCAAAAACCTGTTATAAGTCCCTTTTTTCAGTTCTGTTGTAACTTTGAACAGTCACTAAATGAACTGTTGTAAGTGGAGGACGACCCATATTTTGTCCTATTCCTGGAATAAATCTGGGTGGGCTCAAAGAAATTGCAGGATGAAACACTTTATCCAAATTAAATCTCATTTCCCCCTCCAAACCCTGCTGGTGCATACTTAAGTATTGGTACTCTTTGATTTACGACCACAGCAATTTCTGCTGTTCAGTGAGACATTTGTTAAGGGAGTTTTGCCCCATTTTACAACCTCTCATGCAACGGTCATTAAGTGAATCACTGCAGTTGATAAGTTAGTCACCTGGTTGTTAAGCGAATCTGGCTTCCCCCTTGACTTTGCTTGCCGGAAGGTCGCAAAAGGGGATCAAGTAACACCCCACCCACCCACGCGGACACTGTAACCGTCATAAGTATGAGTCAGTTGCCAAGCGTCTGGATTTTGATCACGTGATCCTGGGCATGGTGCAAAGGTCGTAACTATGAAAAACGGTCGTCAGTTGCATTTTTCAGTGCCGCTGTAACTTTGAACGGTCACTAAACGAGCTGCTGTAAGTCGAGGACTACTTGTCTCCAATAGAGCCTTGGTGGAGCAGCGGACTAAAGTGCTGTTAAAGTAGCACTTAGCTGCCAGCTGCCTGAAATTACTGCAAGTTCGAATCTCACCAGGCTCAAGGTTGACTCAGCCTTCCATCCTTCCGAGGGAGGTAAAATGAGGACCCGGATTGTGGAGGCAATAAGCTGACTTTGTATAAAAAAGAACACCGCTTTGGGGGGGTGGGGGGCGAAAGCCCTACTAAGCAGGTATATACAAAAGTATGAAGGCTATTGCTTAACGCATTGTAAGCCGCCCTGAGTCTCTGGAGAAGGGCGGCATATAAATCGAACCAATAAATAAATAAATCGAACCAATAAATTTGGCATTTATCCTTATAGCTGTATTTAAAACAGTGGCGGACATGTCAAGCCACAGATTTGGACCGCGGCCTTCATCTGTTTTAAAGGATCAGCCGCCGTCTTTTGTTTCATTTTTCAATGTCCTTTAAAAATACACAAAAAGTGAAGAATGGATCATTCCTGGATCTTGATGATGAATTGCCTCCAATCATTTTTTGGTATTTCTTGGGTTCCTTGCCGGGAAAGATTCATAAATAAAGCATTGTGGTCAGTGGTGGGTTTAAAATTTTTTTTACTACTGGTTCTGTGGGCGTGGCTTGGTGGGCGTGGCATGGCACAGCTTGGTGGGCGTGGCAGGGGAAGAATACTGTAAAATCCCCATTCCCTCCCCACTCCAGGGGAAGGTTACTGCAAAATCCCCATTTCCTCCCAATCAGCTGGGACTTGGGAGGCCGAGAATAGATGGGGGCAGAATTTTTACTACCAGTTCTCCGAACTACTCAAAGTTTCCGCTACCGGTTCTCCAGAACTGGTCAGAACCTGCTGAAACCTACCTCTGATTGTGGTGTTTCCAGCCTCCAACACGGTTTATTTCAATATTAGCCATTTTCATATGTTTGGACTTCAACTCCCAGATTTCCCCAGTCAGCTTTAAAAAAGTGCAGTGGACTTCAACGCCCACAATTCCTTAGCCGGGTTGACGATATCTGCGCATCCATTCCCAGAATTCTGCAAGCCGCTTTAAGATGGGTGGACTTCAACTCCCAGAATTCCTTAGCCAGTATGCTGTCTGGGGAATTCTGGGAGTTGTAGTCCACCCATCTTAAAATGGCCACACTTAAGAAATGCTCCGCAGACGGTTCCCTCACAGCTCCTTGTCTCTGGCGGAAGAGATGATAATCGCCATTTTCCGCTTCCTTGCTTGTTTGGCCACCATCTCACTCCCAAACCTCGCTAAGGACATGCAGAATGTATGACTTAGCGGTGGGATTCATTTACCTTCCCTACAGGTTCGCAAATGGGGGCACGCTCGCACGCTCCTTGTCTGCGCAGGCGCGTGTTACATCAGATTGGGTGGGTGGAGCCTCCCGCTGTCTCCACTACAGGTTCGCATGATTCGGAGAGAACCGGCTGAATCCCATCACAGGTGTGACACTCTGGACAAGTTATGACGCAGAATAATAGTTAGTCGCCCTGAGTCTCTGGAGAAAGGCGGCATATAAATTGAATTAATAAATAAATAATAAATAAATAAACAGAGTTGGAAGGGACCTTGGAGGTCTTCTAGACCAACCCCCTGCTCGGGCATGAGACCTTGTACCAATTCAGACAAAAGGCTGTCCAGTCTCTTCTTAAAAACTTCCTGTGGTGAAGCATCCACAACTTCTAGTGGCAAGCGGTTCCACTGATTAATCCTTCTCGCTGTCAGGAGATCCAACGATCGGAGCAGTGGTGAAGAAGACCAGCATTGCCCGCAGGCGGAGGTCAGCGACCCGGCCGGAGGTACGGGAGCACCGCCCGCATCCTCAGGGACCACTAAATTCATAATTTTAAATTCCGTGGACCACTAATATGATTTGCCTAATGACCGGCTGGGTGGGTGTGGCTAGCTGGTCATGTGACTGGGTGGGCGTGGCCAACTCAATGTCACTCATGTTAAGGGGCACCTCACCAGCCTCTACTCGCCCCTCCCACCCGCTCCTCCCTTGCTCGCCCGGATCCTTAGGGTCCCAACAGGAAGCAGTTGTTGGAGCTAAGTAGCCACCACGAGAAAGAGTTGGCAAAACAGCTCAGTTCCAATTGGATCTGGCCGAGGAGGAGGCTCAGCAGAAGCACCTCACTGAGGACTAGGAGCATGGGCTTTCCAAGCAGAGGGAAGACCTGTGGGGGTGCAAGGCCAGGTACCGGCGCCTGGAGGCTCAGCGGGCTGAGATGGTCAGCCGGTTCCAGGCCGTGATGCTGTCCCACTGGAACGAGGCCCTCCGGCTCTTCGCCACCAGCGGTGCTTCCCTCAGCCTTCGCCCAAAGCCCCACCCCAGGAGGCTGAAGCAGACCCCGATTCGGAATTTCTGTCCCCCTCCGACCCACACAAAAAGACCCCGAAGGGGGAGACTCTCTGCAGCATCACAAATGTTCATTGCACGTATCCGGCCCAGGGGCCGTAGAGTTTTAAGGACCCCTGGTTTAGTGCAATATAAGAAATGCAAAATGTAAAATGTAGAATTTGTTACTACCGTTTCTGTGGGCATGGATTGGTGGGTGGGTGGGGTAATGTGACTGGGTGGGCGTGGCCAACTTTTTTTTTTTTTACTTTTAAAAGCCGAAGAGGTTGCAGAAAAAATGCTTTTAAAAGCCTCTGACGATCCCAACTGAGTTGCCTGATCGTCAGAGCCTTTTAAAAGCCTTTTTTTCTACAACCTCTTTGGTGGAAGAGATTGTAGAAAAAATGCTTTTAAAAGTTAAAAAAAAACAACCTCTGATGATCTCGCAGCTCAGCTGGGCATGGGGGGGAAGGGGGGCAGGGATTTTTGCTACTGGTTCTCCGAACCACCCACCGCCATCGCTACCGGATCAGACGATTCGGTCCGAACCGGGAGCATTTCACCTCTGCCTACAAGGTCCAACTCTGTTATTCTGACTCCCAGTAATTTCCAACTTTCAAATGAGATTTCTTCCCCCATCTCTGCTGCTAACGCCTGATGATTTCTGGATTTTAATTCTTCTTCCTTATTATGTTCTTGATCCGGAGTTATGACAGCCTAGAGAGCCCTTCAGGCTAAGGATTCCTAATTTTCTCAGGTTATGCAACAGTCCTGATTAGCATTAGATTCAGGATGAATGAAAAACTGAGCAGATTCACCTCGCCGTCTTGTTTCTGAAGAATTTCTTCCTGCTCTTTTATTAGATCCAACCACATCTTATTTCTCTTCTTATTCTTATATTATTTCTTAATTCCCCAGCTAAGAAACAGAAGCTGCTTTTGGTGATTTATTTGCAAAGGGGGGGAAAAAAAGCTCCATCTGCCCCTCATCCATCTGCTAGACTTCGCATGGAGAAGATAATTTTAGCAAACAATCAATATCCATCTTGATAGAGCAGTTGTCTTAGCTGTTGTGAAGTCAAAATCACCTGGCCAAATGATAAAAGTTGGTTTGAAGCGTCAGAGGTTCATTTGGCAGTCTGCTTTAGGATAACTCTGACAACAGGATAGGCATTGATTGATTGATTGATTGATTGATTGATTGATTATGTACCATCAAGTCATTTTCTATTCCTTCATGGCTGGGGGATTCTGGGAGTTGAAGTCCACCGATCTTAAAGTAGTTCAGGTTGAGAAATAAAGAAACTTTATTTCTTCCTGTCTTACTGACAGTTAGAATAATTCATCAGTGGAAGAACTTAACCTCCAGAAGTTGTGAATGCTCCAACACGAAATTTTTAAGAAGATGTTGGATAATCATTTGTCTGAAGTGGGAAGGGTTTCCTGCCTAAGCAGAGGGTTATTCTATTCTATTCCCAGAATAGAATAATTCTATTCTCTATATTTTATTCCCATTTTCTATATTCTATATTCTATTATATTCTATATTTTATTCTCATTTTCTATATTCTATTCTATTCTATTCTGTTCTGTTCTGTTCTGTTCTGTGTTCTAGCTCTATTTCTATTCTATTCCTATTCCTATTCTATTCTATTCTCTATATTTTATTCCCATGTTCTATATTCTATATTCTATTATATTCTATATTTTCTCATTTTTTCTATTCTATTCTATTCTATTCTATTCTATTCTATTCTATTCTATTCTATTCTATTCTATTCTATTCTATTCCTATTCCTATTCCTATTCCTATTCCTATTCCTATTCCTATTCCTATTCTATTCTCTATATTTTATTCCCATTTTCTATTTTCTATTTTCTATATTCTATTATATTCTATATTCTATTCTCATTTTCTATATTCTATTATATTCTATTCTATTCTAGCTCTATTTTTATTCTATTCCTATTTCTATTCTATTCTATTCTCTATATTTTATTCCCATTTTCTATATTCTATATTTTATTATGTTCTATATTCTATTCTCATTTTCTATATTCCATTCCATTCCATTCCATTTGATTCCATTCTATTTTCTATCTTCTATTGCATTCCATTCCCTATTTTCTATTTTCTATTTTCTATTCCATTCCATTCCATTCCATCCCATCCCTTCCCATCCCATCCCATCCCATCCCATCCCATCCCATCCCATTCTCTATTCTCTATTCTCTATTCTCTATTCTCTATTCTCTATTCTCTATTCTCTATTTTCTATTTTCTATTTTCTATTTTCTATTCTCTACTCTACTCCACTCCACTCCACTCCACTCCATTCTCCATTTTCTATTCTATTCTATTCTATTCTATTCTATTCTATTCTATTCTATTCTATTCTATTCTATTCTATTCTATTCTATTCTATTCTATTCTATTCCATTCCATTCTATTTTCTATTTTCTATTTTCTATTTTCTATTTTCTATTCTACTGCACATACAGGTGGTTTTTGACTTACAACTATTCACTTAGTGACTGTCTGACGTTGCAGTGACATTGTACAGGTAGTCCTCGATTTATGACCACAATAGAGCCCAACATTTCTATTGCTGAGTCAGTGAATTTGTTAAGTGAATTTTGCTCCATGTTACGACTTTTCTTGCCACCGCTGTTAAGTGAATCACTGCAGGTGTTACGTTAGTCACACAGTTCTTAAGTGAATCAGGCTTCCCCATTGACTTTGTTCGGCAGACGACCACAAAAGGGGATCACACGACCACGGGACACTGCGACAGTCATAAATGTCAGTCAGTTGCCAAGCATCTGAATTTTGATCATGTGACCATAGGGACACTGAAATGGTCGTAAGTGTGAAAAACGGCCATAACTCCCATTTTTTCAGAGCTGTTTTAATTTTGGTCAGTTAATGAACGGTTGTAAGTCAAGGACTGTAAATCTTTTTTAACTGTATGAAATGGAAATTGCTTTATTTCAGGGCAATTCAAGGTAGAAGTTGATTTTGGGCCCATCTTAAATTAAACAGAAGAAAAAAAGGAAAAAAGGGAAAACAAAATACAGATAGTCCTCGACTTACAACCACAATTGAGCCCCAAATTCATGTTGCTAAGTGAGAAATTTCTTAAGTGAGTTCTACCCCGTTTTATAATTTTTCTTGCCACATTTGTTAAGTGAATCACTGCAGTTGTTTAATTAGTGACACCGTTGTTAAGTGAATCCAGCTTCCCCATTTTGACTTTGCTTGTCAGAAGGTCACAAAAAGGGGATCACATGACCCCGGGACTTTGCGACCGTCATAAATATGAATCAGTCATCAAGTTTTCTGAATTCTGATCATGTGACTTTGGGGATGTTGCAACGGTCATTTTGGGGATGGAAAATCGGTCCTAAGTCGCATTTTTCAGTGCCGTGGTAACTTCAAACGGTCACTAAATGAACGGTCTGTATTGCAATCTGACAGACCAAACAGACGCTAGCTGATGTTTGACTGTATGCCTCTTTAAAAAAAAATGTTTCTTACAAAATCTGATTTCTTCCATTGTTCATTTGATATATTTATTTATTTTTAAAATCAGCCATTCTATCCCGAACTCTCAAATACTGATCAGGGAGCAAGCCTGATTTATGGGGTGTTGTTGCAAACACAGCGATTGTTAAAATGCCAAACTCATAAAAAGGTTTTTATATTCCACGCTTCGACAATGGCTGTTGTGACCCGTACGCAGCCTGTGCAGTTAGTAGCTGATTCCGACAGCGAGGAGGCTGGTGTGGTGTTGCGACAGCAGCCTGTGCAGCTGGCGCTTGAGTCAGACAATGAGGAGGCTGGAGAAGAGGTGGTGCCTGAGGCGGGGATTCAGCCTGGGCCTGCAGAACCTCCAGAAGCTCCTATAAGGGAGGAGGATGAAGAGGAGGAACCTCTTCTCGATGCACGGGTGCGCAGAGCTGCCAAAAGGCAGGAGTGGCTCCTCAGGAGGAGGTCTCCTCGAGAATAAGGCTTGGGGCTAATTAGCCACTCCCTTAGCCTATTTAAGAAGGAACGCCAACTGAAGCAATTTGCAGGGAACAACTTCATTCACATACCTTCATGTCTTGTCTTGCTTATCTTATCAGCTTCCTGCTAATTGCTTTTGGGCATTCTGTCAACCCTAGTAAGCTTTCAATTATTATTCTTTGAATTCTTGGGGGCTGTTAATGCAGTTAATTAACAGCTATTGTTGTAAAATACTGATTTGTTTAGTAGCTTAAAGTTTGAACAGACTTTGTGCGTGCTGCGTTCTTTGGGGTCCGTAGCTGGTGCAGAACAATGGCTGGCAAAAGCTTAAGATTTGAATGTTCACCTAGGTTTCGGCTCTTCCTTTCCTGAAAGATCTCAACAATACGGTTGAAAGTTTGCGAGCCGTAAAATCTCACCAACCGAGAAGTTAGAAGCTGCAGGAAAAATCTCCAAGAAAGGCAATAATTCAAAGCCAGAGTGCTTATTGGCCTTGAGAAACTCTTGGCTACCCTGAGAAAATTTCTCACTGTTGTACAAATTGTGGGGGGCGGGAAAACTGGCTAAGTTTCTATCAATTTCAGCACACCACTCAAAAAAATGTTCTTTTCTTCCAGAGTTTTAAGTACAGATAGTTCTCGACTTACAACCGTTCTTTTAGAGACCTTTCAAAGTTACAACAGCGCTGAAAAAAAGGGACTTCTAACCAGTTTTCACACTTACGACCGTTGCCGCCTCCCCAGGATCCAAATCAAAATTTGGATTGACTCGTATTTACGACAGTCGCAGTGTCCTGGGGTCACAGGATCACCTTTTGCGACCTTCTGACAAGCCAAGTTAATGGGGAAACCTGATTTCACTTAACAACCACGTGATTAATTTATCCACTGCAATGATTCACTTAACAACGGTGGCAAGAAAAGTCGTAAAATGAGGCAAAGCTCCCTTAACAAACGTCTCACTTAACAACAGATATATTGGGCTCAATTGCGGTCGAGGACTCCATGCATTGAAAGGCTTCCTCCCTGAAATGGAATTACGTTTTTGACCGTTTTCCTCATGAAGATATCTGGGCCTCATTTTCGAAAATTTGAGTTTTAGTTTCCGAAATAGCCCCTGTAATTTCTTGACCTGGGTTAATTGGGATTGATATTTGTTCTCGGGGTGCAAAATGGGAAGCCCGATTCACTTAACAACCTCGTTCCTAACTTAACAACCGCAGTGGTTCACTTAGTAACCGTGACAGAAAAGATTGTAAAACGGGGCAAAACTCACTTCACAATTGCCAAATCAATCCGTTTTCCAGATCCATACAGTTTACCGAACAGAATAATAGGTAGTCCTTGACTTATGACCACAACTGGGCCCAACATTTCGGTTGTTAAGTGAGACATTTATTGAGGGCCGCATTTTACGACCTTTCTTTTCACATGTATGAATGACTGCAGTTGTTAAATTAGTCGCACGGTTGTTAAGTGAATCTGGCTTCCCCGTTGACTTTGCCGGTCAGAAGGTCGCAAGAGAGGATCACACAATCCCGGGACACTGCAACCGTTGTAAATGCGAGTCACTTGTCAAGTTCCTGAACGTAAATCACATGATCGTGGGGATGCTGCAACAGTCACAAGTGTGAAAAACGTTCATAAGTCACTTTTTTCAGTGCCGTTGCAACTTCGGTCACTAAGTGAACTGTTGTATGTCGAGGACTACTTGTATCACATTAACAGAATTGGAAGGAACCTTGGAGAGCTTCCAGTCCAACCCCCAATCATAAAATGGAGCAAAATTTACCTAACAAACAACTCACTCAGCAACATAAAATTTGGGCTCAATTGTGGTCATAAGTCGAGGACCACCTGTACACATTCAATTTCTGCAGGCCATCCCTATTCCTAACTGCTAGCTGAGATATACAGGATGTCTAACTCTTTAGTTTAGTTTACTTTACTTTATTGCCATTGCACCTCGCGAAACGAAATTAAATGCCGTCTTCAGTGTACATTATAATTATAAAAATAAAACACAAACACACATCCTTCACATTCTATACAACTGAACTGAAACCCCTGATACAGTTACTGCTATATCAGGGGTTATACTGAATTCAATATAGTTACTGCCCTGGGATAGAAGCTGTTTTTCAGACTATTTGTCCTTGTTGTTATTGTCCTGTACCGGCTGCCAGATGGTAATAGTTCAAAAAAAAAAATGGTGCCCAGGATGAGCTGGATTAAGAATGTTTTGAACTTTCTTAAGGCAGCGGGGGCTATAAAGCTCTTCCAAAGAGGGGAGGGGGCAACCAGTGATCCTCTGGGCAATGACGTTAACCCCCTTTGTTACTGTTATCAGCTCTCTCACCGCCCCCCACCCCGAATTAATACAAGTTTTACAGCTGTATATTCCCTGCGAATAAGCATTCTTTGTTCTTGCCAGACAGGCCCCACCATTAAAGACTTCCCAGTCTCTTTTCAAATATATGCCATAGCGCAGGGGTCTTAAATGCTCGAAGAACCATTTGGACCCGTTTCCCACAGAAAAGAAAACACCGGGAGCCACAAAACCTGGGTGGGCGTGGCCAACTCGACATCACTCACTTCCACCGGTCACATGACACCTCCCCTAGCCACGCCTATCCAGCCGGTCATTAGGCAGAGAACTGGTTGTTAAAAAAACACTGGGAACCTGGTGGAGCAGTGGACTAAAGCGCTGTTAAAAAGCACTTAGCTTCCAGCTGCCTGCAATTACTGCAAGTTCGAATCTCACCAGGCTCAAGGTTGACTCAGCCTTCCATCCTTCCGAGGTAGGTAAAATGAGGACCCGGATTGTGGGGGCAATAAGCTGACTTTGTATAAAAAAGAACACCGCTTGGGGGAGGAGGGGGGCGCGAAAGCCCTACTAAGCAGGTATATACAAAAAGTACGAAGTCTATTGCTTAATGTATTGTAAGCTGCCCTGAGTCTCCGGAGAAGGGTGGCATATAAATCGAACCAATAAATAAATAAATACCCGTATTTTCCTGCGTATAAGACGACTGGGGGTATAAGACGACCCTCCTCAGAGCCATTTAAGGCTCGTCAGAGGCTTTCGGGCTGGTCTGCCTGGTTACAGGAGAATGAGACCCGGCGTAAGACGACCCCCGACTTTTGAGAAGATTTTTTTGTGTTAGAAAGTAGTCTTATACGCAGGAAAATACAGTAAATAAATAAAACCACAAAACCCTATTGACATCTCTCTCTCCCTCCCTCCCCACCACTCTCTTTGTATCTCTCTCTTTTCTCTCTCTCCCTCTCTCTCTGTATCTCTCTGTCTCCGCCCCGGCCACTTCTCCATCACCTGCCATCACCCTTACCTTCTCAGGCCAGGTGAGGAGTGACTGGGAGGGGAAGGCAAGGGGCGGGGCCAGCCAGTGATAGGATCACCCAACGGAGCCACAGCAGAAGGCCCAAAGAGCCGCATATGGCTCTGGAGCCTCAGATTGCTGACACCTGCCGTAACCTTATTTTGTTTTAGCAGACAAGCCCATCAGTGGAGAAAACCGGAAGCCCCCTACCCACTCACCTGTCGAGCCCGAATCTGACATATGTGCAGCCATTTTATTTAGCTCTCTATTTCTGAAGTTGCCTTTGGAAGTTGTGGGAGCTTCATCCCTGAAGGCTTTCAAGAAGAGACTGGATTGTCATTTGTCAGAAATGGCGGAGGGTCTCCTGCTTGGGTGGGGGGTTGGAGTAGATGGCCTACAAGGTCCCTTCCATCTCTGTTAATCTGTCTGTCTGCTTTTTTGAAGACAGCAAAGTCCACATTTTGGACAGAGAGGACCGCTAGTTTGAAAGAGGAGTCAAAGAGGCCATCTAGGTCAGAATTGAACAGCGTCAACAGAGAGTATACAACATTATCTTTCTCCAGCCTTCAACACTGGTCCTATCAGCAGTTCCCAGAAGGCTTCCACACCCATTTGCACCACTCCAGTGTCCTTGAGGACACAGATAAATCTCCAAGTGACCTCAAGGACTCTCTAAAAAGTATACAAATCACCAGCTGTCTGCAAGGAGTATCAATCCTTCCCTCCCCACCATCCAGTCAGAACTGAAGAAGCTTCTTGGAGGAGAAGCTAAATGTCTTCAAAGAAAAAACAGAAAGTCCAGTTGCCTCTTGGGGGGGGGGGGAAAGCACCTTTGGGACAACCAAGATGGTAATGTTAACCAAGTTTTTACCCTGCTGTGTAAACGAAGCCATGTGCTTTTTAATTTGCAGAGCCGAGCGTCTCCACGGATCGCAGCAATTGAGTGGCTACACTTAATTCCTCATTCAGGAAATCGGCTTTTTAAATCTGGTGCTTATTTGCGCTCCTGTTCTTTGCTAAAAACCCCAACGGTGGTTTTCAAATATCAATTACCCGGAATTTGTTATTTCAGGTAATTTGTTATTAGGGTATTGCCTAAGATCTAACTGGAAATCGAATGTATTAAGCGAGTAAGGTAACAGGCACTAATATTAAAATATCGAGGCTGTTATTAAACAGACTTGATACCATCCCATCAGTGACTGTTGCCTTATTTGCTTAATCAGTTTAATTCCCAAGTAGACCTTATACAATCTCTTTAATTGCCTGGCGGCTTAATGCCACACAACTCGGCTGCGATATTGCTTCGTGGAAGCTAGCTAACCAATTTCCTGTAAGTCAGACTAAATAAAGCTAAATGAAAATATTCCCTTAACAGAACTAGGACGAGTACTGGGTTTCAATTTCGGTCACTACCGGCTTGCTTGTGGGCGCGTGGGGGCGCTCATGCGTGCACGCAACAGTTCTGTACATCTGCGCAGGTGGAAGGAGCCTTCCGCCGCCCCTGCCGCTACCATCCACCACTGACTAGGACAGCTCTTACAATCGTTCACTTCAAACAGTCCCAGGCGAAATTCAGCAGAGGTGTCAAAATCAAGGCCCGTGGCTGGATCCGGCCTACGGGGTGCTTAGATCTGGCCAGCGGGGCCGGCCTGGAAATAGCAAAGGACTGCCCTGGGGAGCCTTTGCTAGGGAAAATGGGGTGCAGGGGGGGGGCTGTAAGTGGCCCCCCATACCCCTTTTTGGCCTGGACGCCCTCTGTTGTGACCTGTGCAACTGGTAGCTGATTCCGACAGCGAGGAGGCTGGTGTGGTGATTCGCCAGCAACCTGTGCAGCTGGCAGCCGAGTCAGACAATGAGGAGGCTGGAGAAGAGGTGGTGCCAAAGGCGGGGATTCAGCGAGGGCCTTCAGAATCTCCAGAGGCTCCCATAAGTGAAGAGGAAGAAGAGGAGGAGCCTCTTCTCAATGCAGAGCTGCCAAAAGGCAGGAATGGCTCCTCAGGCCACTCCCCTAGCCTATTTAAGGAATGACAACGACTGAGGCAATTTGCAGGAAACAACTTCGTTCATATTCCTTCGCGTATTGACTCCAGAAACATCTGATCGGCTCTTTCTTCTCTCTTATCATTTTTCTTGCAAATTGCTTCTGGGCATTCTGCCAACCACAGTAAGCTTACATTTAACTGAAAGACTGCACCTCAGAATTGAGTTATTATTTCTTGGACTCTTGTCGGCTGTTAATGAAGTTAAATTAACAGCCCTTGTTCAGAAAAGACTGATTTAAACTGTACTTGTGTTCGAACAACTACTAAGAAAGCTCATTAGTAGTCCTTAATTAGTAAACGAAGGTTTGTAGGGACTTTGTGTGTGCTGCATTCTTTGTGGTCCGTAGCTGGGTCAGAACCCTCTCTTGCAGCTGGTCCAAATGGGGCGAGGGAAGGCACCTGTGGGCTGCTCATGCCCCCCTGCATCCCATTTTAGCCAGCAGGATGGTGCAGGAGGCTGTCTGTCCCGTCTCCTCCCTCCCCGGCCACCGGCCGGCAGCAGAGGACAACTACAATGGTGATCCGGCCCCTCCAAGAAATACAGTTTGACACCCCTGAAATAGTTGGTCCTCACATTATGACCATAATGGAGGTTTCCACTATTAGGGTCAAAAGTCTTAACACTCGTAAAGCTACGACTGTTGCAAGTCATTAACGACGGCAACGGAAAAGTTGTGAAATCGGGTTAGTCGTGGGACCGACTCTGTGTTACAACTTTTTTTTCCCCAGCAGTCATTAAGTGAACACAGCAGTTGTTAAGCAAAGCCATGTTTCGCTTCGGCCCAGTTTTGTCAAGAACCGAAAGGAAGTGTTTGTGGCCACGGGACCAGGGGACACTGCAAAAAGATGCTAATGTAGCCCTCTTTTGTTGAGTGCCCAAAATGTGTCACATAACCATGGAAGGCGACAATAAAAATTTCAGATTTGGGTCATCAGTTTTTTTCAGGCATGTAACGTCGAACATTCACTAAGTTACTGGTCATAAATTGAGGAAAATCTTTTCACCAATTTTTTTTCCTTTCATGGTGTGGAATGGAAGATCACCTGGTGGCCTACTTTCCATCTCTATTCTGCTGCTGTTATGGGCACAAAACTGAGAAAACCAAAAGTCTGGTGACTATCTAGGTTACCAGATGGTTTTTTTCAGGGGTTCTGGAAAGTTCTCTGATTTAGACAAATAGAGACAGATACAAGTCATCCTCAACTTACAACAATTCATTTAGTGACTGTTCAAAGTTGCAACAGACCTGGAAAAAAGGCATCGATGACCGTTGTTCAAACTTATGCCCATTGCAGCTTCCCCAGAATCAGATCAACATTCGGACTTTTGGCAACTGACTCATATTTATGACGGTCAAAGTGTCCTGGGGTCACGTGATCCTTTTTGCGATCTTCTGACGAGCAAAGCTAAAGGGGAAGCCAGATTCACTTAATGTCCATGTTGCTAACTTAACAACTTAACAGCGATTCACTTAACGACAGTGTCAAGAAAGGCCGTAAAAGGAGGCAAAACCCACTTAACTACTGTCTCACTCAGGAACACAAATTTTGGCCTCAATTTTGGTCATCAGTTGAGGACTACCTATGATGTGAGTTATTGATGTTAAGTTCTTTGATCTCTTTCCTCTTATTTATCTCTGTTTTTTCCCTTTTGGTACCTGTGACTGTCTTGAATGTTTGCTGAAACTCTAATCATCTATATATATAAAGGCGAAAACCACTCATGCATTAATCACGAAATCTCCAGAACCGTAAAGCCTACAGCCTTGAAATTTGCCACGTATGTTCCCCTTGGCTTCTAGGTGCTCACTAAGGAAGGATTTTTCAAAACGACGATCAGAGCATTAGTATTTCCTATTTAATTAACATGCTCTGATGCTAAGAAGTTGTACTCCCCCTCCCCAGCTCAAAAGAAATCTGTTCCAAATGCAAAACACAAGCAGAGGAGAGGAGTTGCACTTTCAGTTTCACTTTCACAGCAGGAAGTAGTTTAAATACAAAACACTTGAGCTAAGCCATGGCCAGGCTCCTTCCTGTCTCCTTGCTCACATAGCAAATACTGTTTCACTTTCCAAACAGCCTTCTGATGCTAAGGAGTTCTACTCCCCCTCCCCACCTCAAAAGAAATCTGTTCCAAATGCAAAGCCACCAGCAGAGGAGAGGAGTTTCACTTTCAGTTTTACTTTCACAGCAGGAAGCAGCTTTACTACAGAACAGTTGAGCTAAACCATGCCCAGCCTCCGTCCTGTCTCCTTCTTGCTCCCACACCAAATACTGTTTGAGTTTCCAAACACCCCTCAACTCTCTCACACACTGACAGGATGCTAGCCAGATGAATACCGATGGATGCTGCGGGCTGGGACATTCTCCCCTCCCCCTCTGTTCCAACTGCCACTTGCATTATATTAACAGGCTCTGCTGCTACGGAGTTACACATTCTACATTAAGTTTCAGGCTGTGTCAATTTATCAAGCCCGAGCACATAATTTCGTAGTGACGTTCAGGCATCCAGCTAGTTTATTGATAAATAAAGAAGCATAAAGTTCTACGTGTTTGTGTTTTGCTAGTGAACTGAGCAGCTTGTCTGGGCTTGCAGCTTGTCTGAATCTGGAGATGGGTGTCGGGGTACCAATCGGACCGAAAATTACCCCACTGTCATTTTCCAAATGGCTTCCTGTTAAACTGGATTTCTTCCAGATTTTCTGCAATAGGGAGAGAGCCCAGATCGTACATTGGCCTCTCACAAGCCCTGGTTGCTGGCAACGGGAGCGGTTTATTTATTTTTTATTCCACCGATTTCCCTTCTGCCAAATCCTCCTGGAACAGGGAGATAGGAGACCTGACGACTGCAGCGCTCCTGGTTGGAAAAATGGAGCAGATGTTTCTGTTCAGGAAAGAGGGAGTGATGAGCAAGGATAATCCCAGCATCCAAGAAGATAAACAGATGGCCCCCTCAGCCCCACTTCCTCTCTCTCTGGGAGGCTGAGCAGGAAAGCAGGGAGAGATCCCGGAGAAAGGCCAGTCCTGTCATCCATCCATCCATCTATCTATCATCTATCTATCTATCTATCTATCTATCTATCTATCTATCTATCTATCTATCTATCTATCTATCATCTATCTATCTATCTATCCATCCATCCATCCATCCATCCATCCATCTCTATCTATCCATCCATCCATCTCTCTCTCTCTCTATCTATCTATCTATCATCCATTCATCTATCTATCCATCCATCCATCTATCCATCATCTATATCCTTGTCATATCTCTCTCTGTCTCCCTCTCTCTATCCATCTATCTATCTATCTATCTATCTATCTATCTATCTATCTATCTATCTATCTATCTATCTATCTATCTATCCACCCATCCATCCATCCATCTCTATCTATCCATCCATCCATCTCTCTCTCTCTATCTATCTATCTATCATCCATCCATCCATCCATCCATCCATCCATCCATCCATCCATCCATCCATCTATCTATCATCTATCTATCATCTATCTATCTATCCATCCATCCATCATCTATATCCTTGTCATATCTCTCTGTCTCTCTCTCTATCCATCTATCTATCTATCTATCTATCTATCTATCTATCTATCTATCTATCTATCTATCTATCTATCTATCTATCTATCTATCTATCCATCCATCTCTATCTATCCATCCAGCCATCTCTCTCTCTCTCTATCATCCATTCATCTATCTATCCATCCATCCATCTATCCATCATCTATATCCTTGTCATATCTCTCTCTGTCTCCCTCTCTCCATCTATCTATCTATCTATCTATCTATCTATCTATCTATCTATCTATCTATCTATCTATCATCTATCTATCTATCTATCTATCTATCCATCCATCCATCCATCCATCATCTATCTATCCATCCATCATCTATATCCTTGTCATATCTCTCTGTCTCTCTATCCATCTCTCTATCTCTCTATGTATCTATGTATCTATCATCTATCTATGTATCTATCATCTATCTATCCATCCATCCATCCATCCATCCATCCATCCATCCATCCATCATCTATATCCTTGACATATCTCTCTGTCTCTCTCTCTCTCTTTATCTATCATCTATCCATCCATCCATCCATCCATCCATCCATCATCTATATCCTTGACATATCTCTGTCTCTCTCTCTCTCTTTATCTATCATCTATCCATCCATCCATCCATCCATCATCTATCTATCTATCTTCTATCTATCTAATTTGTTTATTAAAAGTTTTACAATGAACATCAGTCAGAAAGATTGGCAGTTCAGCAGTTCGAATCCATAGTGTAGGTCTCCTTCGTGAGCAGGGGGTTGGACTAGATGACCTCCAAGGTCCCTTCCAACCCTGTTACTGTTAAGCATGAAATGTAACAAAAATTGATGGATGGATGGATGGGTGGATGGATGGAAGGAAGGAAGGAAGGAAAGAAGGAGAAGGAAAGAAGAGAAAGAAAGAAGAGAACGAAAAAGAAAGAAAGAGGGAGGGAGAAAGGAAGGAAGGAATGAGCAAAAGTGTGAAAAGAAAAATAAGTAGAAGAATAAATAGCTTCCAATTTCCTTAGTAGCAAATCATAATACAATTACAAAATTATCTCATACGCTATGATTACAAAAAATCCCATTTTGTCTACTACTTCAGTTGTTTCTAATCCTCCAAACCACAAATTGTAAGCATTTTTTCCCCCATTTCGTGCAAAAAACTCTATAAAGGGGTTTCCAGTCAGCCATTAAGGTAGTTACTGTTTTTCCTCTGAACAAATAAGTTTATTTAGGCCTCCCCATAAGTTCCATCAACTTTGCTAAGCATTCCTCCGTGGTGCGCATGGTCAAATTCTTCCACTTCTGCGCCTATAACAGTCTCGTAGCAGTTGTCGAAAATAAAAACAAGTTTCCAGGACTTTTTTTTCTGTTTAGCCTGTTTATTAGTCCCAATGGACAAATTTCTGATTTCAGTTGCAATTTAACAGTTAAAAACCTTTGAATTAATGTATGTACTAACATCCAAAATGTAGTGGACTTTTTTTGTTTGCCAAACATGTATCAAACATGTCTTTTGTACCAAACGTGTCCCTTTTAATTGTTTATTGTAAGATTCAAAGTGCCTTTATACAGGTAGTACAACACAGTGGTGAGATTCATCGGTTATAACAACCAGTTTACCTCACGCACCCTTCAAAGGCTGGAAATGGGCCCATTTCCAGAATTCTGGTGGGCCCATTTTTCACCCTCCCCAGGCTCCAGAGGCTTTCCTCAAGCCTCCTGGACGGCAAAAACTGCCTCCTCCGGGCACAGGAGACCCTCCGGAGGCCGGAAACGGGCCCATTTCTGGATTTCCGGTAGGCCCATTTTTCACCCTCCCCAGGCTCCGGAGGCTTTTCTTGAGCCTCTGGGATAGCAAAAACTGCCTCCCCTGGGCACCGGAGACCCTCCAGAGGCCGGAAACAGGCCCATTTCTGGATTTCCAGTAGGCCCATTTTTCACCCTCCCCAGGCTCCAGAGGCTTTTCTCAAGCCTCCTGGACAGCAAAAACTGCCTCCCCCGGGCATTGGAGACCCTCCAGAGGCCGGAAACGGGCCCATTTCTGGTAGGCCCATTTTTCACCCTCCCCAGGCTCCGGAGGCTTTCCACAAGCCTCCTGGATGGCAAAAACTGCCTCCTCCGGGCACCAGTGACCCTCCAGAGGCCGGAAACGGGCCCATTTCTGGATTTCCAGTAGGCCCATTTTTCACCCTCCCCAGGCTCCGGAGGCTTTTCTCAAGCCTCCTGGACGGCAAAAACTGCCTCCCCTGGGCACCGGAGACCCTCCAGAGTCCGAAAACGGGCCCATTTCTGGATTTCCGGTACTTTTTAACCCTCCCCAGGCTCCCGAGGCTTTTCTCGAGCCTCTGGGATAGCAAAAACTGCCTCCTCCGGGCACCGGAGACCCCCCGGAAGCCGGAAACAAGCCTGTTTCCAGACTTCCAGTAGGCCTGTTTTTCGCCCTACCAGAGGCCTCGACGTGCATCCAAAACAGGCCAGGTGGAGACTCCTGGGAGGGGAGGGGCGGGGTGATAGGGGTCAGCCAGTCCTTGGAACAACCAGTTCGGCGAACTAGATTAAAATTAACACCCGGTTCTCCCGAACTGGTAGAATCCCAACCCTGGTACAACTATTCATTTAGTGGCCATTCAAAGTTACAACGGCACTGGGAAAAGTGATTTATGATCACTTTTCACACCTACAATCATTGCAGCCCCCCCCCATGGTCACGTGATCAAAATTCAGGCACTTGGCCACTGACTCATACTTACGACGGCTGCAGTGTCCTGGGGTCTCGTGATCCCCTTTTGCGACCTTCTGGCAAGCAAAGTCCGTAGGGAAGGCAGATTCACTCCACAACCGTATTACTAACTTAACAACGGCAGCGGTTCACTTAACAACCGTGGCTAGCAAGGCGGTAAAATGAGGCAAAACTCACTTCACAACCGTCTCGCTTAGCCACATATATTTTGGGCTCCGTTGTGGTCGTACGTCGAGGACCAGCTGCACTGTGTGTGACGCTGGGGCAGCAGTGAGATCGGTAATTTTGGCTCAGTGACTCCATCGGGGGAGAAGCTGCATTGGCACAACACACAAAGCCTTCAAAGGAATGTCACACCGGTTGTCAAAGTTACATTCTCCACGGTTTGGTCTTGCCAACTCTCCAAGCTTGGAAACTAATTACCCGACTACTTTATACATAATTTGTTTGGAACACAAACACACCAAAGGCAGCTCCCTGCAATCGATCACTATTTTTTTCCGGCTGTTTGATTTCAGGGCATTGAGAAGGGAACCAGCAGAAAGGTATTAATAAGTTTATTTGGGCTGGCAAGAAACCAAGAGTCAAGTTAAAAAATAATGCAAGATACACATGAAAGAGGCGGCTTGAAAATGCCAAATCTTAAATTGTATTATGAAGCAACTGTCTTATCGGCTATCAGTGATTGGATTAACCTAACAGAAGAAAAGATACTGAATATTGAGGGTTATGACTTGATATGTGGCTGGCATGCTTATTTGATTTATGATAAAAAGGTGGACTTTTAAAAGCCATATATTAAGGAATGCTTTTTTGCGTGTCTGGAAAAAATATCAATATAAATTAAATGGTAAGATACCTTTGTGGACGGTTCCCAGACATGCAATAGAGAATATAAGTATAGAGCAACGACAGGATACAATTACTTATAAAGAACTATTGACTATAGAAAAGAATGTATTACAGTTAAAGTCTTTGAATATATTAAGAGAGGAAAGGGTAATTCAAACATGGTTCCAATATGTACAGTTGCAGAACAGGTGGAAAAAAGACCAAAAAATTGGTATTGCACAAAGTGAAGAGCATCTGATACAACAGATCAGAGACCAGAGGCCAATGCATATAAAAAGATTGTATAACATACTGATAGAAATTGATTCAGAGGCAGAATTAGTTAAAGATTGCATGCTAAAATGGGCACAAAATTTTGAAGAACCAGTAATGATGGAAACTTGGGAAACGATCTGGGTGAGAAATGTAAAATTTACACAAGCACAAAATCTACGAGAGAATTTTTATAAGATGTTTTATAGATATCTGGATCCCAAAAAATTAGCTCGTATGTATCCCACCTTGCAAATCTAAACGTTGGAGATGTGATAGTGTTGATGCTACTTATTTTCATATCTGGTGGACATGTAAAAAAGTTAAAGCATTTTGGATAAAAATATGGTGGATTATACAGAACGTTCTGAAAAAACAGATAAAATTTACTCCACAGCTGTTTTTGTTAGCTATTGTACAAAACTGTACGGTAATAGAGACTAAGCTGATGTTGAATTTAATAACTGCAGCGAGACTTCTGGTGGCGCAGTATTGGAAGAAGGAAGACCTACCATCTCTTGAAAAATGGACATTAAAAGTAATGAACTTAGCAGAAATGGCAAAAATTTCAGCATATTTAAAAGACCATTCAAATGAAAAGTTTAGGTTGGAGTGGAATAGATGGATAGAATATATTCAAGGCAAATATAAGACTAGAAAATTACAATTAGTTTTTGAATAAGGAATGGGTTAAGAGAGTGTTATAAACTTAAGGTTAGAGTAGTTAAAGGGAGTTAAAAGTTCAAGAGGGTGATAAGAGACTACAGATTATTAGTTTAAATTAGTTTATGATTGTTAAATGTGATACTCTGTATTTTGCTTTGGGAAGTGGGGGTTGGGGTTGGGCTAGGGAGGGCATGGGGGGAACAGGTGGGGGGAAGGGGAAATATATGTAAAAAATTTTTAAAACTTTCAACAACAACAAAAAAGAGAAGGGAATGTTGGCAGTTTAATCCAGGATGTCCACGATTTACGAAATCCCAAAAGCTCCTTCGTTTCTGGCTCAAAACACTAGCTTGGCTCTCATCTCTGGAGATTCTCCATCATCCCTCAGGTCGTGATTGTCCCAAAAGTGCTTTTTTTTCAAGAGGCAACTGGACTTTCTGGTTTTTCTGTGAAGATGTTTCTATCCCCCCCTCTGTATCTCTGTATCTCTCTCTGTATCTCTCTCTCTCTCACCCCTCTCTCTGTATCTCTCTGTATCTATGTCTCTCTCTCTCCCTCTCTCTCCCCTCTCCCTCTCTCTATCCCCCCTCTCTGTATCTCCCTCTCTGTATCTATGTCTCTCTCTTCTCTCCCTCTCTCTTTATCCCCCTCTCTATATCTCTCTTTGTATCTATCTCTCTCCCCTCTCTCTCTCTCTCTCCCCCCTCTCCCTGTATCTCTCTCTGTATCTCTCTCTGTGTATATATGTCTCTCTCCCCTCTCCCTCTCTTAATCCCCCCTCTCTATATCTCTCTCTCTTTGTATCTATGTCTCTCTCCCGTCTCCCTCTCTCTATCCCCCCTCTCTGTATCTCTCTCTCTGTATCTCTCTCTATCTATGTCTCCCCCTCTCTCCCCCCTCTCCCTCTCCCTATCCCCCCTCTCTGTATCTCCCTCTCTGTATCTATGTCTCTCCCCCCTCTCCCTCTCTCTATCTCCCCTCTCTGTATCTCCCTCTCTGTATCTATGTCTCTCTCCCCTCTCCCTCTCTCTTTATCCCCCCTCTCTATATCTCTCTTTGTATCTATGTCTCTCTCCCCTCTCCCTCTCTCTTTATCCCCCCTCTCTATATCTCTCTTTGTATCTATGTCTCTCTCCCCTCTCCCTCTCTCTTTATCCCCCCTCTCTCTGTACCTCTCTCTCTGTATCTATGTCTCTCCCTCTCTCCCCCCTCTCCCTCTCTCTATTCCCCCTCTCTCTGTATCTCCCTCTGTGTATCTATGTCTCTCTCCCCTCTCCCTCTCTCTATCCCCCCTCTCTGTATCTCCCTCTCTGTATCTATGTCTCTCTCACCTCTCCCTCTCTCTTTATCCTCCCTCTCTATATCTCTCTTTGTATCTATGTCTCTCTCCCCTCTCCCTCTCTCTATCCCACCTCTCTGTATCTCTCTCTCTGTATCTCTCTCTGTATCTATGTCTCTCCCTCTCCCCCCTCTCCCTCTCTCTATTCCCCCTCTCTCTGTATTTCTCTCTGTGTATCTATGTCTCTCTCCCCTCTCCCTCTCTCTTTATCCCCCCTCTCTATATCTCTCTTTGTATCTATGTCTTTCTCCCCTCTCCCTGTCTCTATCCCTCCTCTCTCTGTATCTATGTCTCCCCCTCTCTCCCCGCTTCTCTCTATCTCTTGGATTTCCAAGGCGAGGCGAAGAGTGACTGGGAGGGGAGGGCAAGGGGTGGGGCCAGCCAGTGATGGGACAGGGAGCTGCAGCAGAGGGGCCAAAGAGCCACATGAGGCTCCGGAGCCACAGGTTGCTGACCCCCTGTATAGGACTAGATGACTTCCAAGGTCCCTTTCAGCTCTATCCTGATTGATTGAAGAGAAAAAAAGATGGATTGCTTTCCACAATCAAACATTCCCTGGGCTGTCTCAAGCCATGGCTTCAACTCAGAGGGAAGCCTTCCAACCATTTTACAGCCTTCCAATAAATGTTTTTTGGCTGTAAGAGCAAAACCTTTTCCTGGTTTAGTTCTAGCCGTCTATTTTGCTTTTATCGCTTTGTTTATTTATTTATTTAATGATTTAATTATCTGTTAACCTATTAATAATAGATGTTTTTTTATCCCATCCTTTTTTTACGTTATAATTAAGTTGTTAAGGGAATCACTGCAGTTGGGTAGTGAATCAGGGAGTCCTTAAGCGAATCTGGAACGCCTTCCTATTTTCCACACAACAACAACCTTGTGAGGTAGGTTGGGCTGAGAGAGAGGGGGGGGGATGGCCCATAGTATTGCTTTCAGGCCTAAGGAGGGACTACAACTCCCCATCTCCTGGTGATCTGCCCAAAATCACTCCGCTGGCTTTATGTCTAAAATGGGACTAGAACTCCCCATCTCCTAGGGATTGGCTGAAGGTCAGCCAGCCAGCTTTCATGTCTAAGGCAGGACTAGAACTCACCATCTCCTGGTAATTGACCCATAGTCATCCAGATGCCTTTCATGCTTGGCAGGACTAGTTGGTTTCCATACCTACAATGGGTCTAGAATTCACAGGTCCCTGATGATTTGACCAAAGTCGCTCAGCTGCCTTTCGCTGCTAAGGTGAGACTAGAATTCACAGTCTCCTGGTGAGTTTGGCCCAAAGTCACCCAGCTGGCTTTCATGCCCAAGGCAGGACTAGAACTCACCATCTCCTGGTGAGTTTGGCCCAAAGTCACCCAGTTAGCTTTCATATCTAAGGCAAGATGTTGAAGTGACCCCAGCTGCCTGCAATTACTGCGAGTTCGAATCTCCCCAGGCTCAAGGTTGACTCAGCCTTCCATCCTTCCGAGGGAGGTAAAATGAGGACCCGGATTGTGGGGGCAATAAGCTGACTTTGTATAAAAAAGAACACCGCTTTTGGGGGGGGGGCGAAAGCCCTACTAAGCAGGTATATACAAAAGTATGAAGGCTATTGCTTAATGCATTGTTAGCCGCCCTGAGTCTCCGGAGAAAGGGCGGCATATAAATTAAATTTAAAAAAAAAAATTAGACCTCACTGCCTTTGGTTTCTAAAACTACTAGAAATAGAAATAGAATAACAGAGTTGGAAGGGACCTTGGAGGTCTTCTAGTCCAACCTCCTGTTTAGGCAGGAGACCCTACACCACTTCAGACAAATAGTTATCTAATCTCTTCTTAAAAACTTCCAGTGTTGGAGCATTCACAACTTCTGGTGGTAAGGAGTTCCACTGATTAATTGGTCTAACTGTCAGGAAATTTCTCCTTAGTTCTAAGTTGCTTCTCTCCTTGATTAGCTTCCACCCGTTGCTTCTTGTCCTGCCCTCAGGGGCTCTGGAGAGTAGCTTGACTCCCTCTTTTTTGGGGCAGCCCCTGAGATATCGGAACATGCCCGTCACGCCTAGACACATCTAAGAGGCATTTGGGAGGACCTTCTCATTCAAAGCTCCATAGAAGAAGGGCAAGGATGAGTTAAAGGGGCATGTAATTGACAAAGCAGTGCTGTGAGGAGCAAATAATCACATTTTTTCTTCCACCTTGGAAACATCAAAGAGTGGAAGTGTCTGTGCAGTTTAAAGCAACGGATATTTTTGACCCCAATGCAAGGAATTAAAGAGGGTACCCATCTAGTGGTGAAGGCACCAGGCTAGAAACCAGGAGACAGTGAGTTCTAGTCCCACCTTGGGCATAGAAGGCATCTGGGTGACTTTTGGCCAATCACCAGGTGACAGTGAGTTCTAGTCCCACCTTGGGCATAGAAGGCATCTGGGTGACTTTTGGCCAATCACCAGGAGAAGGTGAGTTCTAGTCCTGCTTTGGGCATGGAAACCATCTGGGTGACTTTAGGCCAAACACCAGGTGACAGTGAGTTCTAGTCCTGCCTTGGGCATAGAAGGCATCTGGGTGACTTTTGGCCAATCGCCAGGTGACAGTGAGTTCTAGTCCTGCCTTGGGCATAGAAGGCATCTGGGTGAGTTTTGGCCAATCACCAGGAGAAGGTGAGTTCTAGTCCTGCTTTGGGCATGGAAGCCATCTGGGTGACTTTTGGCCAATCACCAGGTGACAGTGAGTTCTAGTCCTGCCTTGGGCATAGAAGGCATCTGGGTGACTTTTGGCCAATCACCAGGAGAAGATGAGTTCTAGTCCCACCTTGGGCATAGAAGGCATCTGGGTCACTTTGTGCCAATCACCCCTCCCTTCCTTCCTTCCTTCCTTCCTTCCTTCCCTCCCTCCCTCCCTCCCTCCCTCCCTCCCTCCCTCCCTCCCTCCCTCCCTCCCTCCCTCCTTCCTTCCTTCCTTCCTTCCTTCCTTCCTTCCTTCCTTCCTTCTTCCCATCCATCCATCCATTTAATCCATTTCTACAGTCTATCGCTTCACCCCAGCAACTCTGGGCTGGTTAATTTGGGATGAAAAAAACTCAGTCGCAACGAAATCATAATAAATATTCATCGTGGCAGCTGAGGACGGCAACAATTATTTACAAATGGCACGCATCTCTCTCCCAGGCCCAATTAAACTCTCCCTTCCTTGCCTGGGAAAAGAGCCGTATATTAATTTAAAGTTTTACAAAATGCCAGGAGGCCGGAGCCAATTGCTATCCCAGACAGTCGGATGTCAGACAGAAACAAAAGGCCCTTTGATCACCTGTGGGGCCCCACAGGTGGGTGAACTTGAACTCATGCCCGACTGACTTTGACCTGTTGCCTGGCCTGATTCTGAATAATCCCGTTCCTTTGCCTAAATGACCAACCGCCTTTGAAAACAGCAATTAGGTGTCCTTGGAAATTTTCCCTTACAGAAACATAGAACATAAACATTGGAAGAGACATCCCAGATCAGCAGTCACCAGCTGGTGGTCCTTGGGCCACTGGTGGTCTGCAAGAAAATTTTGGTGGTCCACAGAAAAATTATTTGCATTTTTTATATTGCACTAAATCAGGGTGTCCTCAAACTACGCCCTGCGGGGATGGGATATGTGCAATGAACAGTTGGGTTACTGCAGAGAGTCGAGTCTCCCCCTTCTTTTTGGGTGGGTCAGAGGGGGGCAGAAATTCCAATTTGGGGTCTGCTTCAGCCTCCTGGTGTGGGGCTTTGGGCAAAGGCTGGAGAGAAGCACCACTGGTGGCGAAGAGCCGGAGGGCTTCGTTCCAGTGGGACAGCATCATGGCCTGGAACCGGCTGACCATCTCAACCCGCTGAGCCTCCAGGCGCCGGTACCTGGCCTTGCACTCCCGCAGATCTTCCCTCTGCTTGGAAAACCTATGCTTCTAGTCCTCAGTGAGGGGCTTCTGCTGAGCCTCCTTCTCGGTCAGATCCAATTTGAACTGAGCCGTTTTGCCAACTCTCTCGTGGTGGCTGCTGAGCTCCAACAACTGGGCCCTAAGGAGCCCAGGCGGGCAGTCAAGGAGTGGCTGGGAGAGGAAGGGCAAGTAGAGGCTGGCGAGATGCCTCTCGACGTGAGTGACATTGAGTTGACGACGCCCACTCAGTCACATGACCACCTAGCCACGCCCACGCAGCCCGTCATTAGGCAGATCATATGAGTGGTCTGTGGATTTTTAAGTTATGAATTTAGTGGTCCTTGAGGTCCGAAAGGTTGGTGACCCCTGTCCTAGGTCACTTTGTCCAATGTTTTCTGAATTTAGGGATGGACTTCAACTCCCAGAATTCCCCAGCCAGCTGTGCTGGCTGGGGAATTCTGGGAATTGAATTCCACCCTTCTTCAAGTTGCCATGATTCGAAAACATTGATTTTTAGCCCAACTTCTGTCCGAAGCAGAAATCCCGATGGCCGACTCAGCCGACTTTTACGTGGATTCAAAGAAGGGTAAAGAACATGTTCAAACTCAACCCTCCAAAGTAAGAAATATATTTCTCAAGAAGCTACAATTCGAATGCAAAATTTGGACAATACGAAAAAAAAAAAAGGCAAAGGTCTTACGTCAGTTGGAAAAGTCCCCAGAATGATGATGCTTTCCTGGCTAGCTATTTGTGGAGAGACATCCATCTTCGCGACGACTCTTCCAACTGTTTTCCATCTTCTCCGATTGCGTTCTTCAACCTTGACGGACGTTCCTACGGTCTTGGCCGAAGTTGGAGACTTCAACTTGACATTCTCTGGTCATTTTTCCCCCCCCAACCGCATTAAAACTGGAGAAGTTTCTTCATCCTTGTAGGGTTTTATTTTTGACCTGCTGTTTGCAAAGTCATCGTTCATTTTATTTTATTTTATTTTATTATGCTGGAGAGCAACACGCACTGTCTTTTCAGTCCAAGGATGACATAAATGCAGAACTGAACTCAAATTGACACTGCTTCTCTTCGGAACATTCCGAGATATATTTTTTTTCCCATACAAAAGAGTGGTTGAGATAAAACTGCCACTCCTTGGTAGATTTTTCCCTCCGGGAAGGAAAAAATCCAGAGGTTGAGAGAGGTTGTGTAGAGTGAAGGCCGTGGCTATATTCACATGACCTGTGTCATCAAGCCGGGGATAATCTTTAGACTAGGTGGAATTCAGAAAATCTCCTAAATAACCTTATGTATAAAACTGTTTTTTATTGACCTTGGTTAGAAGGATTTTTGGCTGGTTTAATAAATGGTTTAATATGTCATATGTTCTCCTCTTCTCTTCTGTTTCATCTTCTCCTTCTCCCCTCCCTTCCCTGTACTTCCCTTCCCTCCATCCTTCCCTTCCCCCTCTCCTTCCCGTCCCTCTATCCTCCTTCCTCTCTTCTCTTCTCTTCTCTTCTCTTCTCTTCTCTTCTCTTCTCTTCTCTTCTCTTCTCTTCTCTTCTCTTCTCCTCTTCTCCCCTCCCTTCCCTCCTCTCCTCCTTTCTCTCTTCTCTTCTTCTCTTCTCTTCTCCTCTTCTCCTCTCCCCTCCCCTCCCTTCAGTTCTCTTCTCCCTTTCCTTCCCTCCTCTTCCCTTCTGTCCTCTCCCTTCCCTTCTTTTCCCTTCCCTTCCCTCCTCTCCCCTCCACTCCTGTTCTCTTCCCTCCTCTCCTCTCCCCTCCCTTCCCTCCTCTCCTCTCCCCTTCTGTCCTCTCCCTTCCTTCTTTTCCCTTCCCTTCCCTACTCTCCTCTCCTCTCCCCTACCCTTTCATCCCCTCCCTCCCTCATCTCTGCTCTCCCCCTCTCCCTTCCCTTCTTTCCCCTTCCCTTCCCTCCTCTCCTCTCCCCTCCTGTTCTCTCCTCTCCCTTCCCCTCCTCTCCCCTTCTGTCCTCTCCCTTCCCTTCCTTTCCTTTCCCTTCCTTTCCTTTCTCTTCCCTTCCCTCCTCTCCTCTTCCCTCCCATCCCCTCCCTCATCTCTGCTCTCCCTCTCCCTCTCTCCCCTCTCATCTTCTCTATCCTCCTCCTCCTCTATCCTCTTCTCACTGTATACAGAGGGAGCTTCAGACTAGAAATCAGGATGAACTTTCAGATTGTACAAACTGTCACACGGAGCAGTCGTGATGATTGCTTAACTCGAGGGTCATCAGGAAGCAGCGTTGTAATGGATTCTGCCCAGAGCACGAGGTTGGACTAAATGACCTCCAGGATCCCTTTTGACTCTAAGATTCTAACCCACGGACCTTGTAATTCGTTCACCTACGAACTTCATCGTTATCCCGCAGTGAGATATGGAACTCTTGTTCCCGGCTTCACACACGAACGTTATCACAAGAAGGCGCTCCCAAAATGCAACACACACGAACGAACCGAAATTCGTCAGAACCCAAAGGAAAACAGCCACGCGTTTCCATTGCTCTGTTATTTCATAATGCATGGATTGGGCCCCCGCCAGGCCCAGAAAGCTTGCAAAAGAGCTCATTTCCACATGTTGCTTTGAATGACCAAATCTTTGCAATTATTAAACAGGACGCACCGTGCATTGAGAACAAGCTCAGGGCTTTGCGCGCTACTAAAATATACAAGAGACAAATAATTCCAAATGCACCATATTCATGATTGGCAGCCAAATTCTCCTGAAAACAATTCTCCACCTGCTCCATTCCCCCACTCCCCAAGTCTTTTGTAAATAATTTCTCGGCCCAATTTGGATATTTCTGATGGTTGAAAAAACTCCACGGAGGAAAGCAGCCTCTGACTTCCTTGCCCAGAAATTTGCTGGCTGTGAGGATTTACCAGTAAGCGTTAACAACATACATGCATGGTGGGAACAAAACTACACCCTCCTGTGTACAACAGAGATGGTTAGGGGATGGTTGAAGGCCAAACATACAAAGAACAGTTGCAGGAACTGGGTATCTCGAGTTCAATGGCAAGAAGGACTAGGGGTGACACATTAGCAGTCTTCCAAATATCTCAGGGGCTGCCCCAAAGAAGAGGGAGCCAAGCTATTCTCCAAAGCCCCTGAGGGCAGGACAAGAAGCAACTCATCAAAGAGAGAAGCAGCCTAGAACTAAGGAGGAGTTTCCTGAAAGTGAAAACAATTAACCAGTGGAACTGCTTGCCACCAGGCGTTTTGGGTGCTTCATCACTGTGGGTTTTTAAGAAGAGACTGGACAGCCGCTCGCCTGAAATGGTGGGGTTTTCTCTTTGTGAAAGAGAGTAAGTGTACAGTACAGTAGGAATAGAATAGAATAGAATATAGAAAATGAATAGAGTAGAATAGTGTAGAATAGAACAGAATAGAATATAGAAAATGAATAGAATAGAATAATAGAATAGAATAGAATAGAATAGAATAGAATAGAATAGAATAGAATAGAATAGAATAGAATATAGAAAATGAATAGAATAGAATAGAATAGAATAGAGTAGAATAGAATAGTGTAGAATAGAATAGAATAGCATAGAATAGAATAGAATAGAATAGAATAGTGTAGAATAGAATAGAATAGAATAGAATAGAATAGAATAGAATAGAATAGAATAGAATAGAATAGAATAGAATAGAATAGAATAGCATAGAATAGCATAAAATAGAATAGAATAGAATAGAATAGAATAGAACAGAATAGAATACAGAAAATGAATAGAATAGAATAGAATAGAATAGAATAGAATAGAATAGAATAGAATAGAATATAGAAAATGAATAGAATAGAATAGAATAGAATAGAATAGAATAGAATAGAATAGAATAGAATAGAACAGAATAGAATATAGAAAATGAATAGAGTAGAGAAGAATAGAATAGAATAGAATAGAATAGAATAGAATAGAATAGAATAGAATAGAATAGAATAGAATAGAATAGATAGAACAGAACAGAATAGAATATAGAAAATGAATAGAGTAGAGAAGAATAGAATAGAATAGAATAGAATAGAATAGAATAGAATAGAATAGAATAGAATAGAATAGAATAGAATATAGAAAATGAATAGAATAGTGTAGAGTAGAGTAGAACAGAATAGAATATAGAAAATGAATAGAGTAGAGAAGAATAGAATAGAATAGAATATAGAAAATGAATAGAATATAGAAAATGAATAGAATAGTGTAGAGTAAACAGAATAGAATATAGAAAATGAATAGAATATAGAAAATGAATAGAATAGTGTAGAGTAGAGTAGAATAGAATAGAATAGAATAGAACAGAATAGAATATAGAAAATGAATAGAGTAGAGTAGAGTAGAATAGAATAGAAAAATAGAATAGAATAGGATATAGAATAGAATAGAATAGAATAGAATAGAATAGAATAGAATAGAATAGAATAGAATAGAATAGAATAGAATGGAATGGAATAGAATAGAATAGAACAGAACAGAACAGAACAGAACAGAATAGAATAGAATATAGAAAATGAATAGAATAGAATAGTGTAAAGTAGAGTAGAATAGAACAGAATAGAATACAGAAAATGAAAATGAATAGAGTAGAGTAGAGTAGAGTAGAGTAGAGTAGAATAGAATAGAATAGAATAGAATAGAATAGAATAGAATAGAATAGAATAGAATAGAATAGAATAGAATATAGAAAATGAATAGAATAGTGTAGAGTAGAGTAGAGTAGAATAGAACAGAACAGAACAGAATAGAATATAGAAAATGAATAGAGTAGAGAAGAATAGAATAGAATAGAATAGAATAGAATAGAATAGAATAGAATAGAATAGAATAGAATAGAATAGAATAGAATAGAATAGAAAAGAGTAGAGTAGAGTAGAGTAGAGTAGAATAGAACAGAACAGAACAGAACAGAATAGAATATAGAAAATGAATAGAGTAGAGAAGAATAGAATAGAATAGAATAGAATAGAATAGAATAGAATAGAATAGAATAGAATAGAATAGAATAGAATAGAACAGAACAGAACAGAACAGAACAGAATAGAATATAGAAAATGAATAGAATAGAATAGTGTAAAGTAGAGTAGAATAGAACAGAATAGAATACAGAAAATGAATAGAATAGAATAGAATAGAATAGAATAGAATAGAATAGAATAGAATAGAATAGAATAGAATAGAATAGAACAGAACAGAACAGAATAGAATAGAATATAGAAAATGAATAGAATAGAATAGTGTAAAGTAGAGTAGAATAGAACAGAATAGAATACAGAAAATGAATAGAATAGAATAGAATAGAATAGAATAGAATAGAATAGAATAGAATAGAATAGAATAGAATAGAATAGAACAGAACAGAACAGAATAGAATAGAATATAGAAAATGAATAGAATAGAATAGTGTAAAGTAGAGTAGAATAGAATAGAACAGAATATAGAAAATGAATAGAATAGTGTAGAGTAGAGTAGAGTAGAGTAGAGTAGAGTAGAGTAGAGTAGAGTAGAGTAGAATGGAATGGAATAGAATAGAATAGAATAGAATAGAATAGAATAGAATAGAATAGAATAGAATAGAATAGAATAGAATAGAATAGAATAGAATAGAATAGAATACAGAAAATGAATAGAATAGAGTAGAGTAGAGTAGAGTAGAGTAGAGTAGAGTAGAATAGAATAGAATAGAATAGAATAGAATAGAATAGAATAGAATAGAATAGAATAGAATAGAATAGAATAGAATAGAATGTAGAAAATGAATAGAATAGTGTAGAGTAGAGTAGAATAGAACAGAACAGAACAGAATAGAATATAGAAAATGAATAGAGTAGAGAAGAATAGAATAGAATAGAATAGAATAGAATAGAATAGAATAGAATAGAATAGAATAGAATAGAACAGAACAGAACAGAACAGAATAGAATATAGAAAATGAATAGAGTAGAGAAGAATAGAATAGAATAGAATAGAATAGAATAGAATAGAATAGAATAGAATAGAATAGAATAGAACAGAACAGAACAGAACAGAATAGAATATAGAAAATGAATAGAATAGAATAGTGTAAAGTAGAGTAGAATAGAACAGAATAGAATACAGAAAATGAATAGAGTAGAGTAGAGTAGAGTAGAGTAGAGTAGAGTAGAATAGAATAGAATAGAATAGAATAGAATAGAATAGAATAGAATAGAATAGAATAGAATAGAATAGAATAGAATAGAATAGAATAGAATGAGTTGGAAGGAACCTTGGAGGTCTTCTAGTCCAACCCCCTGATCAGGCAGGAAACCATATACCATTTCAGACAAATGGTTATCCAACATCTTCTTAAAAACGTCCAGTGTTGGAGCATTCGCAACTTCTGGAGACAAGTCGTTCCACTGATTAATTGTTCTAACTGTCAGGAAATTTCTCCTTAGTTCTAAGTTGCTTCTCTCCTTGCTTGGCTTCCACCCGTTGCTGCTTCTCCTGCCCTTAGGGGCTTTGGAGAATAGCTTGACTCCCTCTTCTTTGGGGCAGCCCCCAAATTTTAGAAGACTGCTAACATGTCTTCCCCAATCCTTCTTTTCATTAAATTAGACATACCCAGTTCCTGCAACCATTCTTCCTATGTTTTAGCCTCCAGTCCCCTAATCCTCTTTGTTGCTCTTCTCTGCACTCTTTCCAGAGTCTCCGCATCTTTTTTACATCGTGGCGACCAAAATTCGATGCAGTATTGGGTTGGATTAAAAAACCTCCAAGGTCCCTCCTGACTCTGTTAATCTGTTCTGTTATTTTAATTTTAGCTGGTGGCAGGAGGTTTTCTTCCCAACAGAAATCTGCAAAAATGGCCCAGGAGTCTACGAGCTGTGGAGAGCAATGTGTAACATTCTCACACTGTGCCAAACCTGGAATCTCGGTTTACCGAACGCAGCTGTTGTCTTGGCAGACGCAACCTGGCACACCTGTGTTAGGGCTTCCTGGGGCAGCCTGCTTCAGAGAAGATATTAGGTTTCTGCTTCTCCACCTCAACGGCTTTAAGATGAGTGGACTTCAACTCCCAGAATCCCCCAGCTACCCCAGGGAATTGAATTCTGGGAACTGAAGTCCGCACACCTTAAAGGTGATAGGTTGAGTCCTGCCTGAGCAAGGGGTTGGACTAGAAGGCCTCGGAGATCCTTTCAGCTCTATTCTGAATATATTAGACCAGTGATGGCTAACCTTTTTGCCATCGTGTGCCAGGAGGGGGGCATCGGAGGAGGTTCGCGAGCATGCACGTGCCCACATCTATACCCCCCGCCCTGTGCGTGCATTTCATTTCATTTCATTTTCATTTATTAAATTTGTATACCGCCCTTCTCCTGACGGACTCAGGGCGGTGAACAGCCAAAAATTAAAATACAAGCAATATGAAAGTTAAAATAATCTAAAACATAATTAAATCAATTTTGGCTTCCCCAAATTTAAAACCCCTCATAAAATTCACCCATTAAAATCTACGTTAAGCCAGTCCGGCTTGCTGGAATAGAAAGGTCTTTAATGCCTTGCGGAAAGTGCGGAGGTCTGGGATTAATCGTATTCCCGGGAATAACTCATTCCAGAGGGCGGGAGCCCCCACAGAGAAGGCTCTCCCCCTGTGGGTCGCCAGTCAACATTGCCTGACCGACGGCACCCTGAGGAGGCCCTCTCTATGAGAGCGTATTGGCCGGTGGGAGATTATCGGTGGCAGAAGGTGGTCTCGTAAGTACCCAGGTCCTAAATCATGGAGCGCTTTAAAGATGAGAACCAAGACCTTGAAGCGCCCCCGGAAGACCACTGGGAGCCAGTGCAGCTCGCGCAGGAGAGGTGTCACATGGGAGCACCAAGTCGCCCCCATAATCACCCACGCGGCCGCATTCTGGACCAGTTGGAGCCTCCGGGCGGTCCTCAAGGGGAGCCCCATGTAGAGAGCATTACAGTAGTCCAGGCGGGAAGTGACCAGGGCATGAGTGACTGTGCATAAAGAGTCCCGATCCAGAAAGGGACGCAACTGCCGTATCAGGCGAACCTAATAAAAAGACCCCCTGGCCACGGCCGTCATATGCTCTTCTAAAGACAGCCGTGCACCCAGGAGGACGCCCAAGTTACGAGCCCTCTCCGTGGGAGCCAAAGACTCGCCCCCAATAGCCAGCGAAGGCACCAGCTGGCTATATATCGGGACGCCGGCAGCCACAGCTACTCGGTCTTGGAAGGGTTGAGTCTGAGCCTATTTCTCCCCATCCAGACCCGTACGGCCTCCAGACACTGGGACATCACTTCGAGGGCATCATTGGGGTGGTGCATGCATGACCCCCCCTTCCCCGCCCCCCGCTCCTGGCACGCAATGGCCCGGTAGGCCGTTTTTCTTTCTCACCTGGATCCACATCCTCTATATGCATCTGGGGAGGACAAAAACAGCCTTCCCCACCCCTTCGAAATGGCCAGTTTCCCAACTTCGGGTTGGACAGGAAGTGACATTTTTGGTTGCCCCCAGCCTCCAGAGACTCTTAGAGAGGCTGAACTGGTGTGCCATAGATTCACCATCACGGTAAGACAATGACATGGCTGGCAAACATGGAGGGGTAACAACCAATCCCAACCTCTGCCCCTCTCATTATATTCCCTTGCCCACCCCTCTTTTTGGCTACGTTGATTTTACAATATTTGTAGTAAGTATTTATATGATTATGAATTACAGGCAGTCTTTTTATTTATTATTTTATTTATTGTATTTTTATACCGCCCTTCTCCCGAAGGACTCAGGTTGGAGCACAGCCATCATAAAACAATAACGACGCAAAAATTAAAAACTCATTAAAATAATTCAATTCATTGGCCGTAATCAAAACCCCCAGCTAAAAACCATTTTAAAAACCATTTAAAAACCCAATTTAAAATATTATTCCATCAGACCGGCTTGCTTTGACTTACCACAGTTCGTTTAGTGACTCAAAGTTAGAATGGCACTGAAAACAAAAATTGGCGGGGTTTCACACTTACGACCGTTCCAGCATTCCATGGTCCTGTGATCAAAATGCAGATACTTGGCTCATATTTATAAAGGTCGCAGTGTCCCGGCGGGTCACGTGATCCCCCCCCTTTTGCGGCCTTCTGACAAGCGAAGTCAGAATGGGGACACCGGATTCACGTCACAACGATGCTACTAACTTAACAACTGCAGTGAATTCACTTAACGACTGAGGCAAGAAAGGGTCGTAAAAGGGAGCAAAACTCACTTAAGAAACGTCTCACTTAGGAACAGAAATTTTGGCCTCCATTGTGGCCACATGTCAAGGATTACCTATATATCATTTTCATCTTTTAATGTTATAAAATTACCATGTGGAAGAGGGACGGCTAATACTTTTTACAAATAAATAAATTTTACAATAACTAAATAACACGGTAGTGACCTGATGATGACAGGGTTGACAAGACATGGCTGGGGGATTCTGGGAGTTGAAGTCCACCCATTTTAAAAGAGGCTCAGGTTGAGAAACCCAGCGCCAGGTAATAAGAGTGACCCTTGACTTACGACCACAATTGAGCCCAACATTTCTGTTGCTGAGTGAGCCATTTCTTAAATGCGTTTTGCCCCGTTTTTCAACCTTTCCTGCCGCAGTTGTTAAGTGAATCACTGCAGTTGTTAAGTTAATAACATGGTCATTAAATGAATCTGGCTTCCCCATTGACTTTGCTTGTCGCAAGATGTTCTGGCCCCGCTCCCAGGAATACACCCCCTCAGACAGTCAGAGTCTAATGAAGTGGCAGGCAACCAAGTAAGCTGATAAAAAGCTTGGCCGCAATCCCCGCAGCTGCTTGCCAAAGTCTTTATTAATAGTTCAGTCAAATACACATCACCAGAATGTCCAGAGCTGAGACGCAGGGCAGATTCGAAACCGGGATCCATGAATCTTTGTTTTGTCCGTCACAAAGATACAGGCTGCAATCCCTCTCTTTTATAGTCTGTAGGGTGTGGTCCACCATCTAATCACGACCACGCCTTTTCCTCTGCTGGGCTCTCCTGTCTCTCCGACGCTGGCGAGGATCCAGCCAAAACTCACTTCCCTCATCAATGTCCTCCTGTGGCTGCGGGGATGAGCTTGGCTCTGGGCCTATCTCCTGCCCTTCGGTGTCCTCCGGAGGCATTGCCAGAGAGGAGGGTCCTGGAGAAGGGGGCCTTGCCAACTCCTCTCCCTCACTCTCAGAGTCCTCCCCTGCTGATGACGCAGGCTCAGGCAACGGAGCCACAACACAAAAGGGGATCGCCTAACCCCGGGAAACTGCAACCGTCATAAATACGAATCACTTACCAAGCATCTGGAATTTTGATCACGTGACCATGGGGATAGTGCGACGGTCGTAAGTGCGAAACACGGTCATCAGTCGCTTTTTTGCAGCGCCATTGTAACTTCGAAACGGTCACTAAATGAACCGTTGTAAGTCGAGGACTCCCCTGGGATGACTTCCCAAGCCAAACAATCCACATGGAGCACCAATCCACATTGCATTTAATTTTTGTTCCTGTTCGGTGCCTCAGTTTCCTCTCTGGGAACAAACTCACCCGATTCATAAGTTATTTAGAACGGCTTCTCAGCCAAGCGGGGAGCAAAACACCGCAGCCTCAGGCCGACATCTGTAGCCACAGCATGAATGTTTGCAAAGGGTTTAATCCAGCTGGGAACATAAATACCGGATCTCTGCAACTCGGAGCCTCACAAGTGCCAGAAAAAGTGCGCTTGGCTACGGCTTTTGCTTGCAGTTGTCATAAATCACTTTTAAAAAGCCTTCGTATGTTATTGGCCACGCGTGTTTCCACGGGCAGAGCTATCAATCTCTTCTGTAAATAATAGGAATAGAAATAAATCCATGTTTAATCACTCTGCAGATTTCAGGGCTCTGATAAAAAGGGGGGAACCTGGACTTTTGTTTATTCCCTCACTGCAGAGGTAACCCACCCAATTCACTTCTTCGATCCACGGGGGTCTCTATTTGGGGGTCCCCATCCCTTTATTTTCAGTGCTTTTCCAGTTTATGTCAGGGAATTTTTTTTTCTGCTCTTATTAATTATGTCCCAGGAGTTTATAAAAAAACAAGGCAAAGGAAGGTAATAACTAAGAACAGGGAAGGGAGATGCCCTGCACTAAAACAGACTGTGCAAAAATTTCCATTTTTACCACCTCTGGAGAAGTATGAATTTCAAAATATGTCTGCTAAGAGGAAGTTTTTTTTTTTAAAGATGTCTCAGAACGTTTTAATCTTAGAAAGGTTTTTAAAGAAAAGATGACTGTTTTAAAACGCATGAGGAAACATTATTGTTCCCTTTCAGGTTAAAGCATCTGAAAGAATATTTCCCTAAATGAGAAGTGGAGAAAGATGGTTTTCTTAAAAGACAGAAAGCAGGCTCAATCTCCCTCCCCCAGCAGATTTTTGTGCCCGTTGAGAAAGAAACTTTGATTAGCCCAAAGATAGTTTTCATGCCTAAAGTGGGATTAGAACTCACCGTCTCCTGGTGATTAGTCCAAAGTCTCCCATCTGGCTTTCATGCCTAAAGTGGGATTAGAACTCACCATCTCCTGGTGATTGGCCCAAAGTCACCCAGCTGTTTCTTCATGGCATTCAAATCTGGCAGTGCAAAGATCAGCATGGCTAATGAGCCATTGTTTGTTTAAAAAGCTGTGCACAATGAAAGGCAGTGTATTTGTGCTTGAGTGAATGTGTCTGAATGTGTCTGTTGTGATAACCGGGAAGGACCTTGGGAGAGGGAGGAAGAGACGCAGCCAAGGGAATGGACTGATAAGGGGCTGCTAAGCCCTCGGCAGGAATTTGGATGGGGCATACATCTCAGAAGGGACCCTCCCTAGTGAGTTGACTGCAGCGAGTTGGCCGTAGTGAGTTGACCATTGTGAGTTGACCATGATTAGTTGGCCACAGCAAATGGCCATGGCGAATTGGCCGCACCAAATTGACCGTTGCGAGTTGGCCATGGTTAGTTGGCCACAGCGAATGCCGTGGTAAGTTGGCCGCAGCAAGTTAACCGTTGTGAGTTGGCCAGGATTAGTTGGCCCCAGCAAATGGCCATGGTGAGTTGGCCGAACCAAATTGACCGTTGCGAGTTGGCCATGGTTAGTTGGCCACAGCGAATGCCGTGGTAAGTTGGCCGCAACAAATTAACCGTTGTGAGTTGGCCAGGATTTGTTGGCCCCAGCAAATGGCCATGGTGAGTTGGCTGCGAGTTGACCGTTGCGAGTTGGCCATGGTGAGTTGGCCACAGCAAATGCCGTGGTAAATTGACCGCAGCAAATGGCCGTGGTGAGTTGGCCGCAGTGAGTTGATGATGGCGAGTTGTCCATGAAAAATTGTCACACGGGACGAGCCGAGCTCTGCCTGTACATCTAAAACATGGAGACTTTTGATAGGTCTATGAAACCCAGTCAGGTGCTGATGTTTCTGCTGTTATGGACAGCCCGAAAAATAAAATATAATTCCTCCCGAGCTTCAATTTCAGGACTGAGTAAGTCCAAGGAGATAAGAGGAGCAGCTGACAGATATCTGAACCCAATGAGGATTTGCAGACTGATCAGCAAATTGTAACCCATAACAAGTGGGCCAGAATGCTTGTCAGTCTCCAGAGTGGTGATTCTCAACCTTGGAACTTTAATTCCCAAAAATCCCCTAGCCACCATTAGCTATAATATATAATTAGTCCATTCAGACAGGATGGTTGTAAGAATTCCAACCAACAGAATCTCGTTTTTCATGTGGGCCAGTGGGCCAATGAAAGTGAATTTATCTAATCTTAGCGACCGTCCAAAATTACAGCAGCACTGGAAAAAGGTTATTTATACACTCAAAATTCATATGCTTGGAAACTGGCATGCATTTATGACAGTTGCAGCATCCTGGGGTCATGTGATCCAGGGGTGGGTTCTAAATTTTTTTTACTACCTGTTCTGGGGGTGTGGCTTATTTATCAGCCGAAGAGGCTGTAGAAAAAAAGGCTTTGAAAAGCCTCTGACAATCCCAGCTGAGCCGCACGATCATCAGAGGCTTTTTTTTTTGCTTTGAAAAGCATTTTTTCGGCTGATGAGGTTGTAGAAAAAATGCTTTTAAAAGTAAAAAAAAAAGCCTCTGATGATTGAACAGCTCAGCTGGGCATGGGGGTGAGGGGCAGGGATTTTTGCTACCGGTTCGCCGAACCGTCTGGCACCATCGCTACCGGATCCGGCGATCTGGTCCGAACCGGGAGCATTTCACCCCGCTTCAGGTGCTTTGGGGAACAGGTTGACCCCCTCTTCTTTGGGGCAGCCCCTCAAATACTGGAAGATTGCTATCCTATCCCCCCCCTAATCCTTCTTTTCTCTAGTCTAGATAATTCCTGCAACCGTTCATCGTATGTTTTAGCCTCCAGTCCCCTAATCCTCTTTGTTGCTCTTCTCTGCACTTTTTGTTCAAAGTCTCAACATCTTTTGTGTAATGTGGTGACCAAAACTGGATGCAAGAATTCCAGGTGTGGCTTTCCTAAGGCTTGGTCAAGGGGTACTTTTATTCCTTCACGTGATTTTGGCCCCCACAGAGAGGGCTCGTAACTTGGGCGTCCTCCTGGGTGCACGGCTGTCTTTAGAAGAGCATATGACGGCCGTGGCCAGGGGGTCTTTTTATCAGGTTCGCCTGATACGCCGGTTGCGTCCCTTTCTGGATCGGGAATCCTTATGCACAGTCACTCATGCCCTGGTCACTTCTCGCCTGGACTACTGTAATGCTCTCTACATGGGGCTCCCCTTGAGGACCGCCCGGAGGCTCCAACTGGTCCAGAATGCGGCCGCGCGGGTGATTATGGGGGCGACTTGGCGCTCCCACATGACACCTTTCCTGCGCGAGCTGCACTGGCTCCCAGTGGTCTTCCGGGGGCGCTTCAAGGTCTTGGTTCTCATCTTTAAAGCGCTCCATGGCTTAGGGCCCAGGTACTTACGAGACCACCTTCTGCCACCGATAACCTCCCACCGGCCAATACGCTCACACAGAGAGGGCCTCCTCAGGGTGCCGTCGGTCAGGCAATGTTGACTGGCGACCCCCAGGGGGAGAGCCTTCTCTGTGGGGGCCCCCGCCCTCTGGAACGAGTTACCCCCAGGGATTCAATTAATCCCAGACCTCCACACTTTCCGCAAGGCATTAAAGACTTTTCTATTCCAGGAAGCCGGGCTGGCTTAACGTAGATTTTAATGGGTGAATTTTAGGAGGGATTTTAAATTTGGGGAAGCCAAAATTTGATTTAATTACGTTTTTAGATTATTTTTAACTTTTATATTGTTTGTATTTTAATGTTTTAATGTTTGGCTGTTCACCTCCCTGAGTCCGTCAGGAGAAGGGCGGTATACAAATCTAATAAACTAAACTAAACTAAACTAAACTAAACTAAACTAAACTAAACTAAACTAAACTAAACTAAACTAAACTAAACTAAACTAAACTAAACTATTTTGATTCTATGCCTCTGTTTATACAACCCAGGATTGTGTTAGCTTTTTCGGCTGCCGTCGCACACGGCTGGCTCATGTTTAAGGGATTGTCCAGTAGGACTTAATTAATTTGCCTTTTCCACTGCTGTAGCCAGCCTTTCTGCCTTGGTTCTCCGTCCTCCATAGTCTCTCTCTCTTAGATCCAGCCAAGATCCCCGTGGGATTATTTACAAACACACAGTTCAATCTAAATTGCAATGCGATTATTAAGATGGACTATCCGGGCTCATTTGTGGTGGACATGTGTAGAAGCGAAAAGATATTGGTTGGAAAAAATGATAAAAAAATACATAGACTTTAAATCAGAGATTTTTTTTATTAGGGATTGTGCTGGAAACATACAATAGAGAAATGAGATATTTGATTGTGAATGTTTTAACAGCTGCCAGAATTGTATTTGCTAAAAACTGGAAAAATGAGAAAATACCAACGCAAGATGAAATTATTAAGAAAATTATGGAATGTGCTGAAATGAGTAAATTGACATTTGAAATTAAAGAACAAGAAGATAAACAATATTAAAAGATATGGGATGTATCAATGGCCAGATAATAAAACATGGTAATGAAATATGAAATATGAATGTTATGCATATAATATTTGAAAATATATTTTCTGAAACAACAATGCAAGAGTTAAATAAATGTTAAATGAGGATGTTGATTTGATTGACAATATGAGAAATTAGATAATCGGTAAATTTTGAATAGGAGGATGATGCACAAAACATTGTAACCGACTGACACACTGTTTGTATTTGTAATGGATGATGGATTTGTTTTATGTTTAAAAAAAATAATAATAAAAATTCAAAAAAAAAAAGATGGATTATCCTGGACTGAGATGCCGTCAAGCAAATTTCCAGAGCCTGCCAGCCGCAACTCCCTTAAGTGAGGTTGCAGAATAAACACATTTAAGAAGGCCCAAAAAATTATTTTCAGAAAAGCTGAATGTGTGTGTGTGTGTCCCCTCCAGTCACACTTCCTCGCTTTTCCTTTTCAGCTTTCAATTATGATAAGACTTTTTTGCTCACGACGGAGAAAAGATTTTTCTCTGCTGCTCTCTTTATCCAGGGCTTCAAACTATTGCAACCCTTTTGGGATTTTTGAGAACGGGAGCGTGAAATTGACCGGATAAATAGAGACAGTGTCATGGACTGGAGGGTGCAATGTTTGAAGGGAGGGATGTGGTGTCTTTGAAAGCTACAGATAACGGTGCCAAATTTCAGGAAACAGATCTCAAACTTCTTCAAGGATGGCAGAAAAAAAAGATAAACAGGCAGTCCTTGATTTATGACCACAATTGGAACTAGACATTTTGCTGTTAACCAAGGCAGGGGTGAGTTAGGCTTGGTTTGATGATCCCTTTTGCTGCAGTTGGTAAGTGAACCACTGCAGTTCTTAAATGAATCATGTGGTCATTAAGCAAATCTGGCGAGAGAAAAAAAGAAAGAAAGGGAGGGAGGGAGGGAGGGAGGGAGGGAGGAAATCAGAGAGAAAAAGAAAATCAGAACGAAAGAGAAAGAAAGAAAGTGGTGAAAAGAGAAAGAGATAAAAAATGAGAGAGAGAAAGAAAGAAAGGAGGGAGGGAGGAAGGAAGGAAGGAAATCAGAGAGAAAAAGAAAATCAGAGCAAAAAAGAGAAAGAAAGAAAGTGGTGAAAAGAGAAAGAGATAAAAAGAAAATGAGAGAGAAAGAAAGGAAGGAGGAAGGAAGGAAGGAAATCAGAGAGAAAAAGAAAATCAGAACGAAAAAGAGAAAGAAAGAAAGTGGTGAAAAGAGAAAGAGATAAAAAATGAGAGAGAGAGAAAGAAAGAAAGGAGGGAGGGAGGGAGGAAGGAAAGAGAAAAAAAATCAGAGTGAAAAAGAGAAAGAAAGTGGTGAAAAGAGAAAGAGATAAAAAGAAAATGAGAGAGAAAGAAAGAAAGAAGAAAGGAAGGAGGAAGGAAGGAAGGAAATCAGAGAGAAAAAGAAAATCAGAATGAAAAAGAGAAAGAAAGAAAGTGGTGAAAAGAGAAAGAGATAAAAAATGAGAAAGAGAGAAAGAAAGAAAAGAGGGAGGGAGGGAGGGAGGAAGGAAATCAGAGAGAAAAAGAAAATCAGAGCAAAAAAGAGACAGAAAGAGTGGGGAAAAGAGAAAGATAAAAAGAGAGAGAGAGAGAGAGAGAAGAAAGGAAGGAGGAAGGAAGGAAGAAAAACAAAAAGAGAAAGAAAGTGGGGAAAAGAGAAAGGTAAAAAGAAAATAAGAGAAAGAGAAAGAAAGGAGAAAGAGAAAATGTGAGAGCGAAAAGAAAAAGAGAAAAAGAAAATGAGAGAAAAAGAAATACTGGATTTATTTAATATAGAAGAAAAAGAAAGAAAAAAGGAAGGAAGAGAAAGAGAGAGAGAGAGAGAGAAAGAAAAGAAAATCGCACATGGCAATCACATGAACCAATGACCCCGCAACTATCATCAAATACACACTGATTGCCAAGTGCCTAAATTTCGATCACCTGACATCAGGGCCACTGTGCAACATGCAACAGTCATAAGTGTGAGGACCAGTGCCTGGGGAATTCTGGGAGTTGAAGTCCGCCCGTCTTAAAGTTGCCAAGGTTGAAACACAGCGAGATAAACCGTTCTGGGAACCGAAGGTAAAGATAATAAAATTCTGACGAGGCTTTAAATCCCGAAGGGGGAAGATATTACAAATTGTCTTTTGCACATGTTTTTTCCATCTTCTTTTGGCATCTTTTGTGCCTAGTCCCCAAGGAGGAAGGCATTCTTCACACATCGGCAGAAAGGATCTTCCCCCCTCCCCGTCTTATCCATGCTCAACGAGGCGATAAGGAAGGAAACGTCGAGTTTAAAGGATATACAGCCGTGTTTCTTGCTAAACAAGCAATTTGCATTAAGAATGCAAATTAATATATTTTGACTTTGCTTGTCAGAAGCTCGCAAAAGGGGATAATGTGATCCTGGGACACTGCAACCGTCATAAGTACATGCCAGTTGCCAAGCCTCTGCATTTTGATCACGTGACCGTGGGAATGCTGCAACAGTCATAAGTAGGAGGACTAGCTGTACATGGTGAAAGAAAAGAAATCCTGCGAGTTTACCAAACGGACGGCATATATAGGGAACAAAGCTGTTCCAGGATCTGGAAGAAGTCCTGCTAGAAATACTTTGAAACCTCCTCTCAGAGGGGACCAACAGAAACAGACCGTGAAGTGGGTATCTGGGGTGTTTAACAGTGCTTTGAGCTCTAAGTACTTCGCACTTATAAGAAGCATCCTGAATAACGGGAAGCGAGCTTCCTATAATCTTCTTGGTTGTCTTCACCACTCTTTGTAGGGACTTTCTATCTGAGCTGCCACCAAACCAAACAGGGATGCAGTTGGTTAAAATGCTCTTAATTATGCCTCTGTAAAAAGTGGCCAGGACAGAAGAAGTAAGAGGTGCTCTCTTCATCCGATGCAGAAAATGCAAATGCAATAGATATGCTTAGCGTTGCCAATAACTATATATATAGACAGAGATAGATAGATAGATAGATAGATAGATAGATAGATAGATAGATAGATAGATAGAGATGGATGGATGGATGGATGGATGGATGGATGGATGGATGGATGGATGGATGGATGGATGGACGGACAGACAGACAAAGAGACATGATAGAGATAGAGAGATAGACAAACAGACATGAGAGAGAGAGAGTGATATAGAAATAGGTACATGAGATAGATAGACAGACAAAAAGACAGACAGATATGATAGATAGATGATTGATAGACAGACAGACATGATAGATAGATAGATAGATAGATAGATAGATAGATAGATAGATAGATAGATGGATGGATGGATGGATGGATGGATGGATGGATGGATGGATGGATGGATGGATGGATGGATGGATGGATGGATGGACAGACAGACAAAGAGACATGATAGAGATAGATAGATAGACAAACAGACATGAGAGAGAGAGAGTGATATAGAAATAGGTACATGAGATAGATAGACAGACAAAAAGACAGACAGATATGATAGATAGATGATTGATAGACAGACAGACGTGATAGATAGATAGATAGATAGATAGATGATAGATAGATAGATAGATAGATAGATAGATAGATAGATAGATAGATAGATAGATAGATAGAGATGGATGATAGGTAGGTAGGTAGGTAGGTAGGTAGGTAGATAGATAGAACAGACAGATAGACATGATAGATAGATAGATAGATAGATAGACATGATAGAGAGATAGATGGATGGATGGATGGATGGATGGATGGATGGACGGACAGACAGACAAAGAGACATGATAGAGATAGATAGATAGACAAAGAGAGAGAGAGAGTGTGATATAGAAATAGGTACATGAGATAGATAGACAGACAGATAAAAAGACAGACAGACATGATAGATAGATGGTTGATAAACAGACAGATGAGATAGATAGATAGATAGATAGATAGATAGATAGATAGATAGATAGATAGATAGATAGATAGATAGATAGATAGATAGATAGATAGATAGATGGATGATAGGCAGACAGACAGGACTGGAGACCAAAACATATGATGAACGGTTGCAGGAACTGGGCATGGCTAGTCCAGTGAAGAGAAGGACCAGGGGAGACAGGATAGCATCTTCCAATATTTAAGGGGCTGCCACAGAGAGGAGGGGGGTCAAGCTGTTTTCCAAAGCATCCGAAGGAATAATTGATGGAAACTGACCAAGGAGAGATTCAACCTGGAAATAAGGAGAACTTTTCTGGCACTGAGAACAATCCACCAATGGAAGAGAAGTTGCCTTCGGAAGTTGTGGGAGCTTCATCCCTGGAGGCTTTCAAGAAGAGACTGGACTACCCTCTGTCAGAAATGGTGTTGGGTCTCCTGTTTGGGTGGTGGAGTTGGATTAGATGACCTCCAAGGTCCCCTCCAACTCTGTTATTCTATTCTATTATCTGCTGTTTGGCGCAAAGACAGCTAAATTGGTGCCTAAATGTGAATCTGGCCATCTTAACGAAGGGCTGTCAGCCGCCCGGGTGTCGCCAAGATTGCCCCTTCCAGGAGGTGAGGTCCAGAGTTCACCACCGCTCTTGTTGACTGCCAATTCTGCTTCAGCGCCAGGTGCAATTAGAGGGAAGAGAAAGTTAGCAAAAGTTTCAGGTCGTGAAGAAAGCAGAGGAGAGGCGCTAATGACCGCCTGAATCTGAATCTGCTAAAGAGAAAAAGTAAATTTTCATTGGCGGCTTTTGCATTGACAGACCGAAGGAGCAGTTTTACGTCAATTTGCTCACTGCAAAAACACACAAAATGCATAATTAGCATACAGCGATCCTGTAATGAGCCGAAGTTGCACCTTTATACACAGGGGGCGTGGCGAAAAAAAGAGGTCAGAATGGCCCCTAGGATCTCACAATTTAATTGAAATTTGGGTTTGGTCTAGAGTCGTTAAAGCACCGAGCTCAAAAGCGGCAGACGGTGAGTTCTAGTCCCACCTAAGCCACGACTTTGGGTGACTTTGGGCCAATCACCAGAGGATGGTCAGTGATGAAATCTAAAATTTGTTACTACCGGTTCTGTGGGCGTCGCTTGGTGGAGGGGGTAATGTGACTGGGTGGGCATGGGGTGGCCAATTTTTCTTTTCTTTTTTTACTTTTAAAACCATTTTTTCTACAATCTCTTCGGCGAATGCAGACGATCCCAGCTCAGTTGCCTGATCGGCAAAGACTTTTTTTCTTTTAAATGCCTCTGCTGATCAGGCAAGTCAGCTTGGGTCATCAGAGGCATTTAAAAGAAAAAAAGCCTCTGCCGATCAGGCAACTCAGCTGGGATCGTCAGAGGCATGTAAAAGAAAAAAAGCCTCTGCCGGTCAGGCAACTCAGCTGGGATCGTCAGAGGCATTTAAAAGAAAAAAAGCCTCTGCCGGTCAGGCAACTCAGCTGGGATCGTCAGAGGCATTTAAAAGAAAAAAAGTCTCTGCCGATCAGGCAACTCAGCTGGGATCCTCAGAGGCATTTAAAAGAAAAAAAGCCTCTGCCAATCAGGCAACTCAGCTTGGATCGTCAGAGGCATTTAAAAGGAAAAAAAGCCTCTGCCGATCAGGCAACTCAGCTGGGATCGTCAGAGGCATTTAAAAGAAAAAAAGTCTCTGCTATCAGGCAACTCAGCTGGGATCGTCAGAGGCATTTAAAAGAAAAAAAGTCTCTGCTATCAGGCAACTCAGCTGGGATCATCAGAGGCATTTAAAAGGAAAAAAAGTCTCTGCTATCAGGCAACTCAGCTGGGATCGTCAGAGGCATTTAAAAGAAAAAAAGTCTCTGCTGATCAGGCAACTCAGCTGGGATCGTCAGAGGCATGTAAAAGAAAAAAAGTCTCTGCCATCAGGCAACTCAGCTGGGATCCTCAGAGGCTTTTAAAAGAAAAATAGCCTCTGCTGATCAGGCAACTCGCAACTCAGCTGGGATCCTCAGAGGCTTTTAAAAGAAAAATAGCCTCTGCTGATCAGGCAACTCAGCTGGGATCCTCAGAGGCTTTTAAAAGAAAAATAGCCTCTGCTGATCAGGCAACTCAGCTGGGATCGTCAAGGCATTTAAAAGAAAAAAAGTCTCTGCCTATCAGGCAACTCAGCTTGGATCGTCAGAGGCATTTAAAAGAAAAAACCCTATTTTTCTTTTAAAAGCCTTTGAGGATCCCAGCTGAGCCGCATGATCATCAGAGGCTTTTTTTTTTACTTTTAAAAGCAGTTTTCCAGCCGAAGAAGTTGTAGAAAAAATGCTTTTAAAAGTAAAAAAAAAAAGAGCCTCTGATGACTGTACGGCTCAGCTGGGCAATGGGGAGGGGGGCAGGGATTTTTGCTACTGGTTCTCCAAACCACCTGCCTCCATCGCTACCGGATCGCGTGATCTGGTCCGAACCGGGATCATTTCACCCCTGGGGATGGTGAGTTCTAATCTACCCTTAGGCATGGCTAGGCAAGTTTTTTTCAACCGTGGTTGTAACTTTAAATGTTCACGAAATGAACTGTTGTAAGCTACGGGCAACCTGTACGGACTAGTGATGGAAATCATAAACTATAACTATCAACAAAATTGCTCCTCCTTCTCTTTCAAAAAAAAGATGTGGAGACTCTGGAAAGAGTGCAGAGAAGAGCAATAAAGAGGATTTAGGGGACTGGAGGCTAAAACAGTTGCAGGAACTGGGTATCTCTAGTTTAATGAAAAGAAGGATTGGGGAAGACATGATAGTAGAGTTCCAATATCTCAGGGGCTGCCCCAAAGAAGAGGGAGTCAAGCTATTCTCCAAAGTACCAGAAGGCAGGACAAGAAGAAACAGCTCAGTGGCGGGTTTCAAATTTTTTTACTACCGGTTCTGTGGGTGTGGCTTGGTGGGCGTGGCATGGCTTGGTGGGTGTGGCTTGGTGGGCATGGCAGGGGAAGGATACTGCAAAATCCCCATTTCCTCCTGATCAACTGAGACTTGGCAGGCAGAGAATAGATGGGGGGACGGGGCCAATCAGAATTTTTACTACCGGTTCTCCAAACTACTCAAAATTTCCGCTAACTGGTTCTCCAGAACTGGTCAGAAACTGCTGAAACCCGCCTCTGCAATGGGTGGAAATTAGTCAAGGAGAGAAGCAACCTGAGATTAAGGAGAAACTGCCTAGTGAGAACAATTAATCAGTGGAACAGCTTGTAGGATTGCCAGGTCTGCTTCCAAAAAATAGCGGACAAGCGGGAGGTGGGGTGGGGGGTGTTAAGTAGTAAAATTTTTTTTGAAAAATTACAATTAAATTATATATTTTCCTACAAACATTTTAACATGTCTTAAAATAATCTCAAAACTACTTAAAATTCAAAACACCAAATATAATAATATGTAAAATATTCAATTACATTTTACTTTGCTGTCGTGTATATTTTTTATTTGACTGCTCAGCTTTGATCAATTCTTTGTGTTTAAGGAATAATTCTTAAATTTCAGTGCAACGTTGAGAAATATTAAAAAATATACAAAGTTCACTTCGAAACTGATGGCACAAGCCGTCGGTTACGTTCGTCAGTCCACAAATTTCCCATGACGCTGAAAGCTCGCTCGACGTTGGCATTTGATACTGGGATTGATGCACAATATTGGAACAGTTTCAGTAAACTCGGAGCTGGCTCTTTCTTGAAAAAGTACGTCCATTTATCAAGGGATGAATCGCCCTGCAGATGAACATAAACTTCTTCTAAGGCAGAAATTTCATCGAAGAGAGCGTTGGGAGGGGGTCCCTGTCTCCTCCAAGGTCCTTTCCAGATTCTATTCTATTCTATTCTATTCTATTCTATTCTATTCTATTCTATTCTATTCTATTCTATTCTATTCTATTCTATTCCATTCCATTCCATTCCATTCCATTCCATTCCATTCCATATTCTGTTCTATTCTGTTCTGTTCTGTTCTGTTCTGTTCTGTTCTGTTCTATTCTATTCCATTCCATATTCTATTCTATTCTATTCTATTCTATTCTATTCTATTCTATTCTATTCTATTCTATTCTATTCTATTCTATTCTATTCTATTCCATTCTATTCCATTCCATTCCATTCCATTCCATTCCATTCCATTCCATATTTTCTATTCTATTCTATTCTATTCTATTCTATTCTATTCTATTCTATTCTATTCTATTCTATTCTATTCCATTCCATTCCATTCCATTCCATTCCATTCCATATTTTCTATTCTATTCTATTCTATTCTATTCTATTCTATTCTATTCTATTCTATTCTATTCTATTCTATTCTATTCCATTCCATTCCATTCCATTCCATTCCATTCCATATTTTCTATTCTATTCTATTCTATTCTATTCTATTCTATTCTATTCTATTCTATTCTATTCTATTCCATTCCATTCCATTCCATTCCATTCCATTCCATTCCATTCCATTTTTTCTATTCTATTCTATTCTATTCTATTCTATTCTATTCTATTCTATTCTATTCTATTCTATTCTATTCTATTCTATTCTATTCTACTCTACTCTACTCTACTCTACTCTACTCTACTCTACTCTATTCTGGATTCTCTGCAAAATTGTTTCTGTGCTTTCTGCCAACTCTAGTAGGACTGTGATTATCTTATCTTAGAATTCTGGTAGGCTGTTAAGACAATTTATTAAACAGCCTTTGGTTGATAAAGACTAAGTTATTTGAGTAAAATAAGCTTTATATAGAATTTGTGTGTGCTGTGTTCTTTGGGGTCCGTAGCTGGGGCAAAACAAATGCCATTTAAAAGGCGTTTTATCTAATAAAGATAACGCATGTCACAAGAAAAATGATCTCAGATATTTTAGAGAATCCAAGTCGTCAACTTGAACATTGATTGAATGTTCAAGTTGAAAATGTTGTTACAGGCAGTCCTCGACTTATAACAGTTCAACAGTTCAAGGAGCCTGAGTGGCGTAGGAGGCTAATGCTTCCTACTAAGGCAATAGTTAACATCCAGCTGCCTGCAATAACTGCGAGTTCAATCCTAGCCAGGCTCAAGGTTGACTCAGCCTTCCATCCTTTCTAAGGTAGGTCAATTGAGGACCCAGTTTGTGGGGGCAATAAGCTGACTTTGTATAAATATACAAAAGTATGAAGGCTATTGCTTCACGCATTGTAAGCCACCCGGAGACTCCGGAGAAGGGCGGCATATAAATCAAATTTAAAAAAAAATTAAAAAATTCAGTGATCATTCGAAGTTACGACATCCCGGACAAAAGTGACTTATGAACGTAATGTTTTTCCCATTTAACGACCGTTGTAGCATCCCCAGGGTCTCATGATTTACATGCAGAGGCTTGATAACTGACTCACATTTATGACGGTGGCAGTGTCCCCAGGGTCACGCGATCCCATTTGGCGACCTTATGACAAGCGAAGTCCATGGGGAAGCCGGGTTCACTTATTATTATTATTATTATTATTTATTAAATTTCTATACCGCCCTTCTCCTGGCGGACCCAGGGCGGTGTACAGCCAATTAAAAACCAGTACATACACAATTAAAACCATCCTAAAATCAATATAAATTATGGCTGAAAGTTAAGGCTCTAAAAAAATTTAAAATTTAAAAATGTATAAAATATATAAATATAAATATAAAATGTAAAATATTTAAAAAGAAGGGATCAGGCAAGTCCGGCGAGTTGAAAAAAGTGCGCCTTTAGAGCCCGACGAAAAGTCCGGAGGTCCGCAATAGTCCTCAGTTCAGGAGGCAGATCGTTCCAGAGGGTGGGGGCTACCACAGAGAACGCTCTCCCCCTGGGGGTCGCCAGCCGGCATTGTCTGGCTGACGGCACCCTGAGGAGGCCCTCTCTGTGGGAGCGAACCGGTCGGTGGGAGGCAATTGGTGGCAGCAGGCGGTCCCGTAAGTACCCTGGTCCTAAGCCATGGAGCGCTTTAAAGGTCATTACCAACACCTTGAAACGCACCCGGAAATCAACCGGCAGCCAATGCAGCTCACGCAGGAGGGGTGTCACGTGGGAGCGCCCTGTCGCTCCCATAATCCCCCGCGCGGCCGCATTCTGCACCAGCTGAAGCCTCCGGGCGCATCCCAAGGGGAGCCCCATGTAGAGAGCATTACAGTAGTCCAGGCGAGACGTGACGAGCGCCTGAGTGACTGTGCGTAGGGAGTCCCGATCTAGAAAGGGCCGCAACTGGCGTATCAGGCGGACCTGATAAAAAGCCCCCCTGGCCACGGCTGTCGTATGATCCTCTAAAGACAGCCGTGAGTCCAGGAGGACGCCCAAGTTGCGCACCCTTTCCGTGGGGGCCAATGATTCGCCCCCAATAACCAACGATGGAGTCAGTTGGCTATATCGGGACGCCGGTAGCCACAGCCACTCGGTCTTGGAGGGGTTGAGTCGAAGCCTGTTTCTCCCCATCCAGACCCGCACAGCTTCAAGGCACTGGGACATCACCTCCACGGCATCATTGGGGTGGTCTGGGGTGGAAATGTACAGCTGAGTGTCATCAGCGTACTGATGGAATTCCACCCCAAAACCACGGATGATCTCACCCAGCGGCTTTACATAAATGTTGAACAGAAGGGGCGAGAGGACCGACCCTTGTGGCACCCCACACACTAGGCGCCTCGGGGTCGACCGCTGCCCCCCTGTCAACACAGATTGCGACCGGTCGGAGAGGTAGGAGGAGAACCACCGAAGGACGGTGCCCCCCACCCCCAATCCCTCCAACCGGCGCAACATGATACCATGGTCGATGGTATCAAAAGCCGCTGAGAGGTCTAACAGCACCAGGATAGAGGAGTACCCCCTACCCCGGGCCCTCCAGAGATCATCCACCAACGCGACCAATGCCGTTTCGGTGCTGTAACCAGACCTGAAGCCGGACTGGAGCGGGTCTAAATAGACAGCTTCATCCAGGCACCGGGGGAGCTGCCATGCCACCACACTCTCAACAACCTTCGCTAGATAATTTACCAAAGCAGCTGGGTCCAAGGAGGGCTTCTTGAGGAGGGGCCTCACCACCGCCTCCTTCAAGGCGGTCGGTAGGGCACCCTCACTCAGAGAAGCATTTATAATCTCCTGGAGCCAGCCTCGTGTAACCTCCCGGGAGGCCAGCACCAACCAGGAGGGACACGGGTCCAATAAACATGTGGTGGCGTTCAATCTCCCCAGGATCCTGTCCACGTCCTCGGGAGCCACAGGATCGAACTCAGCCCAGATAACACTCTCAAGACCGGGCTCAGTCACCTCGCCCGAACCAACCCAGTCGGCGGCCAACTCGTCCCGAATCTGAGTTATTTTATCATCCAGATATTGCACAAAATCCTCAGCACGTCCCTGCAAGGGATCCTCCCGCGCTCCCAAATGAAGGAGGGAGCGGGTCACCCTAAACAGGGCGGCTGGGCGATTATCTGATGACGCAATAAGGGCGGCGAAATAATTAGATTTCGCCGCTTTTATTGCCACTAAGTAAGTCTTAATATAAGCTCTTACTAGTGTCAAGTCAGAATCGGAGCGACTGGCCCTCCAACCGCTCTCTAGGCGTCTTTTCCGGCGCTTCATCTCCCTCAGCTCCTCGGTGAACCAAGGAGATAAGTGAGTTCGGCGCCGGGTCAGAGGCCGCGAAGGCACGACGCGGTCCAAGGCCCCCCCGGCTGCCCTATTCCAGGCAGCCACCAGGTCCTCGGCCGAGTCGCGTGTCAGTATCTCAGGAAATGGCCCAAGCTCCGTCTGGAACCTATCAGGATCCATCAGGCGCCTGGGGCGGAACCACCTAGTTGGTTCCGCCTCCCTGCGGTGGGGTGCAGCGGTCCGAAAGTCGAGTCGAAGGAGCGAGTGGTCAGTCCATGACAAGGGTTCTATAACTATATCCCCAATATCAAGACCACTCAACCACTGACCAGAGACAAAAACTAGATCCAGGGTGTGTCCACCAATGTGAGTCGGGCCCTGAATTACCTGGGTCAGGTCCATGGCCGTCATGGAAGCCATGAACTCCCGAGCCATCTCAGATGCTTCCCCGACGGATGGCAAGTTGAAATCCCCCATGACTATAAGCCTGGGGGTACCAACCGCCACCTCGGCTATCACATTGAGAAACTCGGGCAGGGTCGTTGCCACGTGGCAGGGAGCCAGGTACGTGACTAACAAACCCATCTGCCCACCAGGGCCCCACCTCACAAAGATGGACTCACACCCGGCTATCTGAGGTACAGTGGCCTCCCTCGGACTCAGACCCTCTTTAATAACAACCGCTACTCCCCCACCCCTACCCTGGGCTCTCGGCTGGTGGAATGCAAGAAAACCTGGTGGGCACATCTCCACGAGGGGAACCCCCCCCTCGTGGCCCAACCAGGTCTCGGTGATACCAGCCAGGTCCGCACCCCCCTCTTTAAGAAGGTCACATATGAGAGGGGCTTTATTTACAACGGACCTGGCATTGCACAACATCAGCCGGAGCCCCGGGTCCTGAGACTCTAGACAACCCGGGGAACAGGAATAGCTCTGGGGACCGGGGCAAGCAATCGCTCGAAGGCAGCGAGTGCGTGCCCCCGCCACACGATATGGTCCCCTGCTCTCGCCATATCTGCCCCTCCCACATAGCGTATTTATCACACAACCCTCTGCAGAGGGCTCAGTAAGAGCCCTCTTACCTCCAGAAACTAGACCCCCAGTGGCATCTAAGACTGCCTGGCCTGTCCCTTTCCCCCCTAAATTTCCCCCCAAACCCACACCCTCCCCCACCCTAGAACCCCTTAAAACACCCGTTAAAAAAGTTCTTAAAAAACCCCTCAGTCCCCGTTTTTTCACATGCCACCTCTCGGGGTCCCAAAACCCGTCATTAAGGTAGGCCCTCGATAACGTAGAGGGCCAAACCTGCGAGAGGGGGGAATCTCGCAGGGCAAGAAGCGAAGACCTAGGGAACATCCAGCAATAGCAGACAAGAGAATGGGGGGCATGGCATAGGTCCATCATCAAAGTTCGAAAATGTCCTGAAGCAGGGCCAGTTAGCAACCACGTTGCTAACTTAATAACTGCAGTGGTTCATTCGCTTAACAAAGGTGGCAAGAAAAGTTGTAAAATGGGGCAAAATGAAGTTAACGATTGTCTCACTTACCAACCGAATATTTTAGGGAATCTGGCTTCCTTATTGACTTTTGTTAAGGAATTCGCAGAGCAACCCTAGAGTAGCAAGGGTGTACACATGGAAGCGACTGAGAGCACTTACGAATAACCACAGCCAACGCAGAGATACACTGAGTTGTGTTTACTTTTAGGAAATAGTAATAAGGCACAGTCCAATAAACAGTCCAGGTCATACACAGATAAAGCAGTAGATAGTTAAACAATAGTCCAGGGATATTCCAATAACAAGGTCTTCTTACCAGTCGTCATAGTCATACACAATAAACAGTTGCAAACAGTAGCAAACACAGCAAAGAGCAGTAATGATCAGCAAAGAGCAGTAATGATCAGCACTGAGCAATAATGGTCAGCACAGAGCAATAATGGTCAGCAAAGAGAAACAAACCACGTTTCAAGCTCCCTCTTAAGGACATTGGCTGCAGAGCTAACCAATCAGGACACAGTATGATGCAATACAGCAATATAGTCGTAAAGCTAACAAGGTCTTCTTACCAGTCGTCGTAGTTATACACAATAAACAGTTGCAAACAGTAGCAAACACAGCAAAGAGCAATAATGGTCAGCAAAGAGAAACAAACCACGTTTCAAGCTCCCTCTTAAGGACATTGGCTACAGAGCTAACCAATCAGGACACAGTATGATGCAATACAGCAATATAGTCGTAAAGCTAACAAGGTCTTCTTACCAGTCGTCGTAGTTATACACAATAAACAGTTGCAAACAGTAGCAAACACAGCAAAGAGCAATAATGGTCAGCAAAGAGAAACAAACCACGTTTCAAGCTCCCTCTTAAGGACATTGGCTACAGAGCTAACCAATCAGGACACAGTATGATGCAATACAGCAATATAGTCGTAAAGCTAACAAGGTCTTCTTACCAGTCGTCGTAGTTATACACAATAAACAGTTGCAAACAGTAGCAAACACAGCAAAGAGCAATAATGGTCAGCAAAGAGAAACAAACCACGTTTCAAGCTCCCTCTTAAGGACATTGGCTACAGAGCTAACCAATCAGGACACAGTATGATGCAATATACAATACAGTTTTAAAGCTATAATGCTGGTTTATATATTGCCAACTCAACAAGTTAGGTGATAATCATTTCCTAACAACCTTCCTGCTTGTCGGAAGGTTGCAAAAGGAGATCATACGACCCCGCGACACTGCAACCGTCATAAGTATGAGTCAGTTGCCAAGCATCTGAGTTTTGATCACGAGACCATGGGGATGCAGCAACAGTCGTAAGTGTGAAAAACGGTCATAAGTCACTTTTTTCACTGTTGTCAGGGTATTAAATAAACTGTTGTAAGTTGAGGATTAGCTGTAATGGGGCCTCTTGTTTAACTCAGCATCCTTTCTGCACTCTGCTTATGCTCAGGAGCCTAGCCTCTCAGGGGGGCTCCAGCCAAGCTTAAAGCTCAGACAATCCTATCTACTTCTAATGAATCTATATCGTACGAAATGCCAATCTTTACCAATCTTCAGAAGTAGAAACTGCACATTTCAAATTCAGCTAATTCAAATTGGAGAAGGGAGATTTAAAGAGAGGAAGAAAATCAGAATCAGAATCAAGCTGGAAGGGACCTTAGAGGTCTTCTAAGAGGAGAGGAGAGGAGAGGAGAGGAGAGAGGAGGAGAGGACAGGAGAGGAGAAAGGAAAGGAGAGGACAGGAGAGGAGAAAGGAAAGGAGAGGAGAGGAGAGGAGAGGAGAGGAGAGGAGAGGAGAGGAGAGGAGAAAATGAATGGAATGGAATGGAACGGAACAGAACAATCTCTTCTTAAAAACATCCACAACTTCAGGTGGCAAGCCGTTCCATTGTTTAATTGTGCTCATCGTCAGGAAGATTCTCCTTAATTCCAGGTTGCTTCTCTCGTTGATTCATTTCCATCCGTCGTTCCTTGTCTTGCCCTCTGATGCTTTGGAAAATAATAATAATAAAGAGGCTCAAGCTTCTTTGTCTCTTCAAATCTCCCTTTTGCAATTTTTGGGTATCTGCCCGAAGTGTTTAGCCTGAGGCTTCCCGCGAATTGCTGAAGCTAACATTACGTAGCAGAAGGGAAATAAAGATTAAATACCCAACCAGAGAGAAATCGCAAGAAGCTGCAATGAAATTTAATGGAGGTGCAATTAAATCAAAATTTAAGGCTGCTAATTTTTACTCGTTCGCTTTGACCAGGGATGGGTTAGGATGCGGTGGAGGCGAAGGGATGTCATGTTATAAAGGCTTATTATTTTCACGAATTGGACACAGTTCTTGAAAGTTTGGCTGCCGATTAAATTGCCTGCTCTTTCAAACTTTAATCCCCCGTACAGATACTCCTCGACTTACGACCGTAACCGAACTTGCAATTTCAATCATAAGTCACATTGGTTGTTAAACGGCACACCTCGTGACCACGCCCAGTTCTACAACTTTTTTCAATGGATCAGAATCACAGCTGGAAGGGGCCTTGGAGATCCTCTAGTCCAACCCTTTAGTTAAGCACGAGACTGTGCGTGGAGAGGCGATTGTCAATACAGGCCAGTTGCCAAGCTTACAAATTTTGATCACTTGTCCCTGGGGATGTTGCAACGGTGAACAACCATCATAAGCCACTTTTTTTCAGGGCCTTTGTTGCTTGGAACGGTCACTAAGCAGAGGTTGAGGACTCCTTGTATTGTTAGATGCTACAGCCATTGTTCTCAGTTTAAATCCCTCTTCAACCACAGAAGATGTCATGAACCTGAAGCTGGGGAAGAGGAACAGCTGGAGCTGGAGCCAAAGGAGATTGAGAGGACCGCTTTGTGGTCTTCGAAGGAATGTGGGGAGGAGCAGTCCGAGGCAGTCCAGGGCCCCTCAGGATTGGGACAGCTTGTTAGCAGGGAGAAACAGGGGCAGGATGACCGAGAGTGGGCAAACAATGGCAATGAGGAGCGATGGAGCTCAGGCAATGAGTAAGGACCGCCCCCTCCTGATCTCCGAGCACGGAGAGTGGAGAGAAGGTGGGAACAGTGCAGGCTGACCCGACAATTCAGGAGGAGAGCGCCCCACCCCTCTTCACAAGGCACACCTGGGGATTGAAACTTAAGGAGACGTTGTGGGGAGGGGCGTTTCTCAGGAACAAACGCTGAATTTGTAGAGTGTTGTTTTTTTGGTTTTTTTTTAAATTTGATTTATATGCCGCCCTTCTCTGGAGACTCAGGATGGTTTACAATGCATTAAGCAATAGCTTTCATACTTTTGTATATTTATACAAAGTCAGCTTATTGCCCCCACAAACTGGGTCCTCAATTGACCTACCTTAGAAAGGATGGAAGGCTGAGTCAACCTTGAGCCTGGGGAGATTCGAACTTCCAGTAATTGCAGACAGCTGGTGTTAATCACAATGCTTTTAGTCTGCTATCTCTTTATTACTGATTTATATGCCGCCCTTCTCTGGAGACTCAGGGCGGCTTACAATGCGTTAAGCAATAGCCTTCATACTTTTGTATATTTATACCAAGTCAGCTTATTGCCCGCACAAACTGGGTCCTCAATTGACCCACCTTAGAAAGGATGGAAGGCTGAGTCAACCTTGAGCCTGGCGAGATTCAAACTTACAGTAATTGCAGACAGCTGGTGTTTAATTACAATGCTTTAGTCTGCTGAGCTATCCAAGCTCTATCCAGTTTTGTGTGCCTTTGAAGGACTGCTTGCTTCTTCCTTGCTTCGTGGACTCATTTCCCTTTTTCTTTATTTTGCTGGATTGCGCGCAGCCAGAGGCTGCCGTGTTTGTGTGTGTGTGTGTGTGTGTGTGTGTGTGTGTGTGTGTGTGTGTGATTTGCTCTGGGACTTGCTAAGAACGTGGGAGCGTTTGGGAAAATTTGGAGCATTAAAAGGGTGTTTGAACTCTCAGCTGGCTGGGTGGCCTTCGTGCCTTGTCCTGGGTCATCACAGAAGATCCCTGGGTGCTGAGCCTGTTTCTTTCCCTCTCTCATCAGCCCAGCCTACCTCATAGGGTTGTTGTTATGAGGTTTGGAAAGAGAGGAACACACACCCAGGCTCATACATTGCACCAATCTGTTGACACTTGCAATAAAAAAAAGGCAAATTACAAATGAAACCACCATAACAGGGTGAAATGCTCCCGGTTTAGACCGGATCGCCCGATCCGATAGCGATGGCGGCTGGTGGTTCAGAGAACCAGTAGCAAAAATCCCTGCACCCGCCTGCCCCCCATGCTCAGCTGAGCTGCACGATCATTAGAAGCTTTTTTATTTTTAACTTTTAAAAGCATTTATTCTACAACCTCTTCCGATGAAAAAATGCTTTTAAAAGTTTAAAAAAAAAAGCCTCTGATGATCGCGTGGCTCAGCTGGGATCGTCAGAGGCTTTTCAAAGCATTTTTTTCTGCAACCTCTTGGCCGAAGAGGCGGTTAAAAAAAATGCTTTGAAAAGTCTCTGACGATCCCAGCTGAGTTGCCTGATCGCCAGAGGCTTTTCAAAGCATTAGAAAAAATGCTTTGAAAAGTAAAAAAAAAGCCTCTGATGACCATGGGGCTCAGCTGGGATCCTCAGAGGCTTTTCAAAGCATTTTTTTCTGCAACCTCTTGGCCGAAGAGGTGGTAAAAAAAATGCTTTGAAAAGTCTCTGACGATCCCAGCTGAGTTGCCTGATCGTCAGAGAGGCTTTTCAAAGCATTTTTTTAAAAGCCTCTCTGACGATCCCAGCTGAATTGCTTGATCGCCAGAGGCTTTTCAAAGCATTAGAAAAAATGCTTTGAAAAGTTTTTTTTTTAAAAAAGTTGGCCACGCCCATCCAGTCACATTACCCCACCCCACCAAGCCACGCCCACAGAACTGGTAGTAACACATTTTACTGCACCATAACCTATAAGAGCGTTGAAATTTTCTAACTTCTAATTCTCTACAGGTAGTCCTCAATGTACGACCATAACTGAGCCCAACATTTATGCTGCTAAGCAAGAACAGTTGTTAAGTGAATTCCTACGACCGTTTTGGCCACCGTTGTTAAACGAATCACTGCAGTCATTCAGTTAGTTACACGGTTGTTAAGTGAATACAGCTTCCCCGTGGTCTTTGCAGTCAGAAGGTCGCAAAATGGGATCACGTGGCTCTGGGACGCTGCAGCCGTCATAAATACGAGTCAGTGGCCGACCATAGGAATTTTACTCACGTAACCAGGGGGAGGCTGCAAAGGCATGTGTGAAAAAAGGGTCGTAAATCCATTTTTTTTCACTGCCGTTGTAACTTCAAACGGTCACTAAATGAACCGTTGTAAGGACTACCTGTTGTTAGGATTTTATTTTCTGCAAGGAATTGCATATTTCAACCCACACACACACTCTTGCATTGCATTAATATACCTAAAAGGGTGAGAATATTTGTCCTATTATTCTGCACCGCAGGCTTCAGCTCGCATGCTGTGCCATTAAAAATAAAGCTTTTATGCTGATTCGGTTAATTTTTGCTGCCTGATTTAAAAACACCTTCTACTAGTTTTATAGAGATGGAGACACATTCTCCATCTCTATAAAACTACGGTAGTTATTTTGCCTGCTTTCCATCTTCAGGTTCCCCCAAATCTGAGGTTTAGGAATAGAAAGCAAAAGTAGCTTTGTGCTGCCCCCTAGTGGAAGCCACGCATATAAAGGCCCAGTCAAGTTTGCTCAGTGAGCAAACCAAAGCAAGAAACAAAAACCCAGAATAAATTTACTAATTCTTTGAGGGGCTCCTTGGTACTCTCTGAGGTTACTTGTTTTCTTGCAAACGTTTCATGACCCAACTAGGGAATATCATCAGTGTTGGAAGGGAAAAGGATTTGCTCTGTGTTTATATACACAGATCACGTGACCATGGGGATACAGTGACAGTTAAAAGTGTGAGGACTAGTGACCAGGTCACTTTTTTCATTGCTGTTGTGACTTTGAACAGTCACTAAACAATGATTGTAGGTCGAGGACTACCAGTATATATATATAGACCAAAGGAGGAGAGAGAGAGAGAGAGACTGACTGATCTAGGAGTTAAAGAGTGCAAGTTTTTTCTCCCTCTCTCGTTCTTTCTCTGTCTATACTTTTGTTTATTAAAGGTTTTACAAAGAACATGAAATCTAGCAAAAACTGGGAGGGAGGAAAAGACAAAGGAAGGAAAAGACAAAGGGAGGGAGAGAGGAAAAGACGGAGGGAGGGAGGGGAAGACAAATGGAGGGAGGGAGGGAGGAAGAAAAGAAAAGAAAAAAATTGAAGGGAGGGAGGGGAAGACATGAAGAGAAGGAGGGAGGAAGGAAGGAGATAAAACAAAGGGAGGAAGAAAAGAAGGAAGAAAGGAAAGGAAAAGACAAATGAATCAAGGGAGGGAGGGAGGAAAAGATAAAGGGAGGGAGGGAGGAAGGAAGGAGAAAAAAAGGGAGGAAGGAAAGAAGGAAGGAAGGAAAGGAAAAGACAAATGAGGGAGGGAAGGAGGGAGGAAAAGACAAAGGGAGGAAGGAAGGAAAGGAAAAGACAAAGGAAGAGAGGGAGGAAGGAAGGAAGGGAAAAGACAAATGAAGGGAGGGAAGGAAGAAAAGACAAAGGAAGAGAGGGAGAGAGGGAGGAAAGAAAACAAAGGGAGGAAGGAAGGAAGGAAAGGAAAAGATAAAGGAAGGAAGGAAAGGAAAAGACAAATGAAGGGAGGGAAGGAAGAAAAGACAAAGGAAGAGAGGGAGGGAGGAAAGAAAACAAAGTGAGGAAGGAAGGAAGGAAAAGAAGGAAAGGAAATATAAAAGAAAGAAAGGAAAAGACAAAGGAAGAGAGGGAGGAAGAAAAGAAAACAAAGGGAGGGAGGAAAGAAAGAAGGAAGGAAAGGAAAATACAAAGGAAGAGAGGGAAGGAAGGAAGGAAAAAGAAAACAAAGGGAGGAAGGAAAGAAGGAAGGAAAATACAAAGGAAGAGAGGGAAGGAAGGAAGGAAAAAGAAAACAAAGGGAGGAAGGAAAGAAGAAAGGAAGGAAAAGACAAAGGAAGAGAGGGAGAGAGGAAGGAAGGAAGGGAAAAGACAAATGAAAGGGGGAAGGAGAAAAAGGCAAAAGAAGCGAGGGAGGGAGGAAAGAAAATGAAGGAAGGAAGGAAAGGAAAAGATAAGGAAGGAAGGAAAGGAAAAGACAAAGGAAGAGAGGAAGGGAAGGAAGGAAGGAAAGAAAGAAAACAAAGGGAGGAAGGAAAGGAGGAAGGAAGGAAAGGAAAAGACAAAGGAAGAGAGGAAGGGAGAGAAGGGAGGAAGGCAGGCCAATCTGAAGATAAAACTTGGGATGTGTTTAAAAGCTGCCCCTCCTCAGTCTTTGGAATTTAGGAGCAACAATTTCAAGGCAGCCCCTGCCTGCTTACAAGGTAGACTAACTTTTTCTTTCAAGCCTAGCAAATTTAACATGGGCGGACTTCAACTCCCAGAATCCCCCGGCCTGCAGGCGCAAACAGAGTTTAGGAGCAACAGAATGGTGGAAGTCTGAATGTCTATTTTCTTTTCCGAGGTCCATGGATGCAACTGTCTTTTTCTTTTCTTTTCTTTTTTTCTTTTCTTTTCTTTTTTTCTTTTCTTTTCTTTTTTTGCAATTTTGACGAGGAGTCTGCCACTTTCCGCTTCTGGCTCAGCCGATAGAAGATACAACTATTTTATTTTATTTTATTTTTATTATTGTCTCATTCCTTCAGGGGTCACCCAGCTCCAACCCCAAGAATATTGCCTGCATCTGGAAGGATATTTAATCAACTCAAACTCCACCCTTGTCCTATCTCTTCGCCTGGGGGAAACTGGGAGATTTTCAAGGACTTTCTGAATATTATCAGAGTTGGATTGCAGGTGCTAACAACAGAGGAGGCCAACTCCCAGCCTCCTTTTGCAATCATTTGATTCTGGGTTATCTGAAACAAATAAAAACAAAAGCTACAAAATGCAGGGAAAAAAGAGAGAAACATATTTTAAAAGTGCAGTAAAGAAACAAAGATAGAAAACCAAAAAAAAAAGAGAGAGAGAGAAAGAAAATAGATCAAAAGAAATCTCACCCTTCCCAGCAAGTATATTCAACATTAACAAATCGTTCTCTTTTAAACTGCAACGTAATACAAGCCTCATTTCATTTTCTACGAACTCAACTCTAAAATTCCTTAGTAGAAAAATGGTGAGTGTTTGGCTTAATTATATAACTAATTTTTTTATTACATTCATTTATGTACTGTAAGTTTAATATATCATTATTAATTATACCATAATGTATAATTGTATTATATATAATATAATATTTATAATTAATTGATTGATTAGCAAAGATGGTGAGTACAATGATTAAGGCACCAGGCTCGGAAGCAAGATGGTGAATTCTAGTTCTGCTTTATTTTATTATTATTTTATTTTATTTTATTTTATTTAATTTTATTTTATTTTATTTTATTTTTTTATTTTATTTTTTTATTTTATTTTATTATTTTATTTTATTTTATTTTATTTTATTTATTTTATTTTATTTTATTTTATTTTATTTTATTTTATTATTTTATTTTATTTTATTTTATTTTATTTTATTTTATTTTATTTTATTTTATTTTTTTATTTTATTTTATTTTACTTTACTTTACTTTACTTTATTTTAATTTGATTTATATGCCGCCCTTCTCCGGAGACTCAGGGCGGCTTACAATGCGTTAAGCAATAGCCTTCCTACTTTTGTATATTTATATAAAGTCAGCTTATTGCCCCCACAAACTGGGTCCTCAATTTACCTACCTGAGAAAGGATGGAAGGCTGAGTCAACCTTGAGCCTGGAGAGATTCGAACTTACAGTAATTGCAGACAGCTGGAGTTAAATTACAATGCATTAGTCTACTGAGCTATCCAGGCTCTTTAGAGCCAGATGGGTGACTTTGGGCCAATCACTAGGAAACTGTGAGTTCTAGTCCCGCCTTAGGCATGACAGTCAGCTGGGGGACTTTGGGCCAATCACTAGGGGATGGTGAGTTCTAGTCCCGCCTTAGGCATGACAGTCAGCTGGGGGACTTTGAGCCAGTCAACCCACCTCACAGGGTTGTTGTTGTGGAGAAAATAGGAGGAGGAAGGTGTGTTGGATATGTTCACCACCTTGAGTGAGTTATAAAAATAAAAAATAGTCAAAGATTACCTGTACCTATTTATTTTGGATTACAAGAAAATACTGGGATTGTGTACAGGTAATTCTCAATTTACAACCATTTGTTTAGTGACCAAAGTTACAACAGGAGTGAAAGAAGCAACGTACGGCCATTTTTCACACGACTTTTGCAGCATCCCCATAGTCACGTAAGGCTTGGCAACTGACATGTACTTATGACGGTTGCAGTCACCTAAGGTCACTTTCCCCAATCTTCTGGCAAGCAAAATCAACGGGGAAGACAGATTAAATTAAGAGACCTGTTTCTACCTTAACAACTGAAGTGATTTCCTTAAAAACTGTGAGAAGTACAGTCTTAAAATGGGGCAAAACTCACTTAATAACTGTCTCGCAACAGACGTTTTGGTCTCAGCTCCGGGTTATAAGTCAAGGACTACCTATAAACGGTGTTGCAGAGATTACAATGGTCACCATACTACAAAAAAGATGTTGAGACTTTGGAAAAAGTGTAAAGCAGAGCAACCGATTAAAGGCCTGGAGATTAAAATATGCAATGAACGGTTGCAGGAACTGGGTATGTCTAGTTGAAGGAGAAGGAGGAAATGGGGTGACATGATAGCAGCCTTCCAATATCTCAGGGTCCTGCCCCAAAGAAGAGGCAGTCAAGCTCTTCTCCAAAGCCCTTGAGGGCAGGGAAAGAAACAATGGATGGAAACTCAGCAAGGAGAGAAGCAATCTGGAATTAAGGGGAAATTTCCTGACAAGTGAGAATAATTAACCAATGGAACTACTTGCCACCAGAAGTCGTGAATGCTCCAACACTGGAAGTTTTTAAGAAGAGATTGGACCACCATTTGCCTGAAATGGTACAGGTAGTCCTTGGCTTACAACAGCTCATTTGAGGTTACATCACTGAAAAGGTTTGAGGTTACATCACTGAAAATCACTGTTTTTTGAGCCAGGGTGGCGCAGTGGCGAGAGTGCAGTACTGCAGGCTCCTTCTGCTGACTGCCAGCTGACTGCAATTTTGCAGTTCGAATCTCAGCAGGCTCAAGGTTGACTCAGCCTCCCATCCTTCCAAGGTGGGTAAAATGAGGACCCAGATTATTGGGGTCAAGAGGCTGACCCTGTAAACATCTTAGAGAGGGCTGTAAAGCTCTTTGAAGCGGCATATATGATAAATCTAAGTGCTATTCCTATTGCTATTTTCACACTTACGACCGTTGTAGCAACCCCGTGGTCACGTAATTTACATTCGGATCCTTGACTCATACTTGTGACGGTTGCAGTGTCCTGGAGTCAGGCGATCAACTTCTGCGTCCTTCTGACAAGCGAAGTCAATGAAGGAACCACAGTTTTCCTTAACAGCCGTGTTGTTAATTTAACATTGTTAAATAGCATTGTAAGCCGCCCTGAGTCTTCAGAGAAGGGCGGCATATAAATCAAATTTAAAAAAAGCAAAAAAAAACAGCTGCAGTGATTCGCTTAACGGATGGGGCAGGAAAAGTCGTAAAATGGGGCGAAACTCACTTAACAAATTTCTCATTTAGGAACATAAATTTTGGGCTCCATTGTGGTCATAAGTTGAGGACTACCCTCTATAGGGTCTCCTATTTGAGCAGGATTTCCAATCATTAGCAATTTACTACCCAGACTTATTTATTTATTTATTTATTGGTTCGATTTATATGCCGCCCTTCTCCGGAGACTCACGGTGGCTTACAATGCGCTAAGCAATAGCCTTCCTACTTTTGTATATAGCTGCTTAGTAGGGCTTTAGGGCCCCCTTAAGCGGTGTTCTTTTTTATACAAAGTCAGCTTATTGCCCCCACAAACTGGGTCCTCATTTTACCTCCCTCGGAAGGATGGAAGGCTGAGTCAACCTTGAGCCTGGTGGGATTCGAACTTGCAGTAATTGCAGGCAGCTGGCAATTAACTGCTACTTTAACAGCACTTTGTCCACTGCACCACCAGGCTCCTTAACCTTGAATTGCACCCAGAAGCATAAGGGCAACCTGTGGAGAGGTGTTAGATAGGCATACTAAGTCATGCCCATCAGTGCCTATGTCAGTATTGTTCTGCAAACTGTAGTAATCCAGAGGTGGTATTCAGCTGGTTCGCACCGAACCCGTAGCGGAAATTTTAACTGGTTCGTCGAACTGGCAAATACCACCTTTACTAGCCCCGCCCCTGCCCGGGTCACAGCGGTAACTGCAGACTTCTTGCTCCAAAAACTACAGGCCGAAAAAGAGGCCTGAAGTCTCCTCACTGCCACCCTGTTCTTTGCACTAACTGCGCATGTGAATTCCATTGCCTGGCGATGCACGTGCACGGCGGCACTCCATTGCCAGACCCGGCCGGGAGAACGGCCTGCTGCGCCGGAGGGACAGCGCCGCAGCGGAGGTGCTCGGAAGGCAGCCAGACTGCGGTGTTCAGTGGCGAAATGTAAAATGTGTTACTACCGGTTCTGTGGGAGTGGCTTGGGGTGGGAGGGTAATATGACTGAGTTGGCGTGGCCAACTTTCTTTTTTACTTTTAAAACCATTTTTTCTACAACCTCTTTTGTGTAAAAAAAAAATGCTTTTAAAGCCTCTGACGATCCCAGCTGACTTGCCTGATCGGCAGAGGCTTTCTTTCTTTCTTTCTTTCTTTCTTTCTTTCTTTCTTTCTTTCTTTCTTTCTTTCTTTCTTTCTTTCTTTTAAAGCCTCTGATGATCCCAGCTGAGCCGCGCGATCATCAGAGGCTTTTTTTTTTTTACTTTTAAAAGCATTTTTTCAGCCAAAGAGGTTGTAGAAAAAATGCTTTTAAAAATAATAAAAAAAAACCTCTGACGATTGCGCGGCTCAGCTGGGCAAGTGGGGAGGCAGGGATTTTTGCTACCGGTTCTCCGAACCACCCGCCTCCGTTGCTACCGGATCGGGTGATCCGGTCCGAACCGGGAACATTTCACTCCTGGCGGTGTCCCTTTAAGGTACTTCAACGTGGGACGGGAAGGGAGGACTATAAAGGGACAGGCCACAGGAGGTGACTTTTCTGCCCGTTTTGTGGGCGTGGTTTAGTGGGCGTGGCTTGGTGGCGGGACATGTGACTGAGTGGGCGTGGCCAACTCTGTGTCACTCACAGCAGGGTGCCACCCCCACATGACCCCACCACCAAGCCACGCCCACAGAACCCGTAGTAGAAAAATTTGAATCCCGCCACCGTTGTAGTCCCACAGATCTGGAAATCACTGGATCTGGGAAAACTGCTCTTTTCATACACCTCAAAGCAGGGGACTCACCCTAATGAATTTCCTGGAACCGTCACAAAGAAATGTTCCAGTTTTCACACACACACAGCTGGTGGAAAACTTCTACTTTTGAATAAAAATGTGCCAGTTAGAAAATGTGCTACTAGATACCTCCTGATTCCCCGCCCCCCCACGAATTTAGGATGCATGAAGACCATAATAAATATCACCTCAACCTAAAATTGCTTTTTTAAAAAAATTTGCATAGTAACTTTCTTTCTCAGAAACACATGTGGGTGGGTGGGGGAGAAAAACCCCCGAATTTGCCTGAAAGGAGGATTGGTCATTTTTACAATCACTCATTTGGGGGATTTTTGCTTGTTTCCTATCTGGCATTTATGATGCCGCAGCAAATGTGCGCATTTTACACTGCACATTTGCAACACACTTCCTGAGCCACCTCAGTTCGTATGCAAAGACGTAGAGATGCCAGAGGGGACCAAGAAGGAACTGGCTGAAATAAAGAGAGGAGAGCATCTCGGCTTCTCTTGATCTTAGACCAAACTTGGCAAATTTGTGGACTTCAGCTCCCAGAATTCTATGTTGGCTGGGGAATTCTGGGTGTTGAAGTCCACATATCTTCAAATGGCGAAGTTTGGAGATCCTTGTCTTTGAAATTCCCTCAGCAGTATTCCAGAGGGTCTTTTAAATTCTCTCTCTATATAAAAATGGCTCTCTCTGTGTGTATGTTCCAGCATAACTCTGGAACGCCTCGAGCAATTTCAACCAAACTTGGTATACAAATGACTTACTCTCTGGAAAGAAATACTGTGGGGGTAAGACACCCCTAACAGCCCTTGCGGGGGAGTGTTCTGTTAAGATACATCCTGTTGTGCCTTGAAATGACTTCTACTGTACTGCCTTAAAATGGCTTCAACTGTACAGCACAGTGGAGCTGCCATGGTAACGGCTTCACAGTACTCCACAAGGGCCCCCCCCTCTGGTAAGGGGGAAAATCCAATATTAGAAATTACGTTTTGTCCGGTCATTTTCAACAAGGCTTTGATTATTCTTGAGAACAAATGTATGGCCATGATCACTACTACGAGACCGACAGGACGTACTTTACGTAGATTACATACGAGAAAAGAACTACAACGTCGAACAGCTTAGTGCATATATCGCAGACAAGAAGCCACTTCTAAATCAAGATCAGAAAAAAAAGCATACCAAATGATCATGGATCAGCTAGCAAAACAAGGTGGTATCATGTTACTTGGCGCTTCTGGGGGCACAGGAAAAACATTTTTAACTAATTTAATTCTCGCTGAAATCAGGGCTCGGGGTGAAGTTGCTCTTCTTGTCTAATACAGGATTGGGATAAATAAATACCTGGGCAACACCGGGTTATCAGTTAGTATTAAATATTTTCCTAGGAATTTGAAGGAAGTCAGAAGTGCTGTTCCATACCAAGGCTAACAGCTGGTTTATCTTACTCAAGGTTACATGAACTGACTGACAAAAATCAGAAGATTTTCCGAGAAAATGGCATTTCAATGACAGGCAGTCCTTGACTTATGACCGCAATGGAGCCCAATATTTCTGTTGACAAGGGAGGTGTTAAGTGAACTTTGCTCCATTTTATGACGTTTCTTGCCTCGGTTGTTAAGTGAATCACTGCCGTTGATAAATTAGTCACCTGGTTGTTAAGTGAATCTAGCTTCCCCCATTGACTTTATTTGTCAGACGGTCACAAAAAGGGGATCGCGTGACCCTGGAACAGAGCAACCATCGTAAGTACGAATCGGTTGCCAAGCATCTGAATTTCGATCATATGAGCACGGGGAGGCTGGAGGCTCCTTCCGTCGGGACCTGAAGACTTGGCTGTTCAAGCCAATAGGCTGACTCTGATTCTGGGTTTTATTATTTATCATTAATTAGTTATTTGATTTAAAAATGCGATTTTATTGTACATGTTTCTTAACTTGTGTTTGCCGCCCTGAGTCCTTCGGGAGAAGGGCGGCATATAAATACATGTAATAAATAAATAATAAATAAATAAATAACTCTGAAAAACGGTCCTAAGTCACTTTTTCTAATGCTGTTGTAACTTTGTACGGTCCCTAAAAGAACTGTCCTAAGTCGAGGACTTACCTGTATACCAGGAAATTAAGGGGACTGAAACTGGAAACTTGAGCACAGGCTCCAGAGAACACTTCAAATGCGATTTCCTGAACACAGCTTGTTTAGTGAAGGGGTTTGTTGGATGTGGGGTGCAAATAGCATTCCCAACAAACCAAACTTTTTATTTACATTACGGTTTAATAAAAGTTCCCCGACATTTACATGATCCTCACCGTGTTGATATTTGGGAGGGCTTTAAAGACCCCGTTTTTACACAGGTCGATAGCAAGTGAAATAGCCTTTGTGTTGTGCGAGTTGTTGTCCCTGTCCGATTGTCATTCTCCCCAACTTTACTCTTTGTTTTTGTCTATCGTTTTCACTTCTAACTGGTTTCGTTGAGCATCAGGCAGCTTCTAAATAATTCCCAAGGTGCATGTTGAACATTTTATGAGCAAATTTGGGGGAAGGCGAGATGCTCCCACTGTAAATTGACTATTTATTGATCTATTGGATTTGTGCTCTGTGGCAATCAAAGACCCTCAATACTTGACATGTTTATCTCCTGCCTTTCTTATTTTTACAAATAACCTAAGTTTGAGACGATATTCAACAGACCTTCCTATTTTCCGCACAACAACCCTGTGAGGTGGGCTGGGCGGAGAGAGAAGGGCCGGCTGGGTATGAAACCCAGTTGGCTTTCATAGCTAAAGCAAGAACTCCGGGAAGTTTCTATCTGTGGTAGAATATTACATATTTCCGCAGATCCACCAAGTAGGTAATTCCCAGTGACCTGTCCTATTTCAGACTGTGAATTATTTAGCTTTATTATGATGAATAATATTATTATCTTATGACTCCTGGGTGTTTTGACAAGAGTCGGAGAAACCCCTGAAAGAGGCGGAACTAAGCAAAGCTGATCACTTCCAATATTTCACTCTTTATTCCCAACACCGAGGTGCAGGTTAAAAAGTTTCAAGATTATATTGTTTTAGGTGGAATCCATTAAGCAGGGTGTGAACACCCAGCCTATTGGATCCATGCTGATTTCCCTGTCCTGGAAACCAACCAAATAACGAAAATCCCCCACAAAAAGGCAGATATATTCTCCGCAACGCCCAGGAGACAACAGAATGACAAAAGATGCTTGTTTATGGCATCTAATAATTCAACAAAGCTCCAGCTGTTACCCATTCAGAATACAAAATGAAGGGACCTAGGAAGTCTAGTCCAACTTGCTCCTCAAAGCTGGAGTCCCTATACCCATGATGGTGAACCTATGTCACGGGTGCCACAGGTGGCACGCGGAGTCATATCAGTGAGTATTCAGCTCCGGTATGCATGTGTGTGCCAGCCAGCTGATTTTTGGGCCTTCTGGGCCCACCAGAAGTCAGGAAACACAGTTTCTGGCCTCTGGAGAGCCTCAGGGGGGTGGGGAAGGCCATTTTTGCCCTCCCCAGGCTCCTAGAAAGGCTCTGGAGCCTGGGGAGAGCAAAAAAACGGGCCTATTGTGCCATCATATACCAAAAGCGAGGGGAGCATGGAGCGCATAGAACGATGGATGTGGGCACGCAGGTGTGTGACCCCACCACGTTCCCCCCACTTTTGGCACGTGATGGCAAAAAGGTTAGCCATCACTGACTTATACCATTTCATACCAATGGCTGTCCAATCCCTTCTTAAAAACCTCCAGTGATGAAGCACCCAGAATGTCTGGAGGCAAGTCGTTCCACTGGTTAAATTAATTAATTAATTGATTGATTGATTGAATTTCTATACCGCCCTTCTCCCAAAGGACTCAGGGCGGTGAACAGATTAAGATTTCATATATATATATATATATATATATATATATATATATATATATATATATATATATATATATATATATATATATATATATATATATATATATATATATATATAATACACACACACACACACACATATATTATAAAGAGTAAATAATAAACTGAGTCAACTTGGTGTATCTACTAAGACCTTGGCATAGAATTTCGATGTTTATGCTAGCCCTGCTTGTTGAAACAGAAAGGTTTTCAGGGCAGTTTTTCCTTATTTCCAGGTCGGATCTTCCTTTGATAACCTTCCATCCCTGGCTTCTTATCCTGCCTTCTGGAGAAGAGGTCGAACCCCTCTTCTCTGCGACAGCCCCTCAATTCCTCATAAATTCTTTTCTAATCTGACCACAACATCAACCAGCTTGCGGGGGCAGCTTTCAAGAAGAGACCGGACTGCCATCTGTCAGAAATGGTGCTTGAGCTGGGGGGGGCTCGACTAGATGACCTACAAGGCCCCTTCCCGATTATTCTGTTATTCACTCCACAAAGGAAAACCAGAGCCAGATCCATCAGCAATAGAAGAAATTTAATTGTCTGATTATTTCGGGACCTAAAGACCCTGACTCGAAAAATCCACACCCAAAAACTGGAGGATCCGCCATTCCAACTCTCTTTGGACACCGGCTGCGTTCACACGATCTCCCCCCATTCTACCCAACCACGTTTTGGCGAGGATGATCAGCGCATGGGAGGACAGAGAACCCAGCGCCACGTGCAGCCTCACTTCCTCCACCCCGCCGCTTCCGCCTAAGGAGAGCGCGCCAATCAGAGAGCCCCGCCTGGCTAGGTCGGCTTTTCCATTGGCTACGTCTCCTCCGCCCGCCTCCGAAAGAGGCGCGGCTTCTGATAGGATGAGGCGGGGACGGCGGCCATTGGTCCTCCGTGCGCTGTCCGCGAGAGCTCGAACGGCGGGCCGTCCATCCTGCCGAGAGGGCGGGGCGTACGGCTTACGCGGCACCCCGATTGGCCAGAGCCACCCAGCGGGGCGGGGAAAAGCGTGAAGAGCTCCCTCAGCCTCCCTCTTTTTCGGCTCAGGCGGAGACTCGAGCCAGGCGCTGAGAGCGTGAGGTGGTTTTTTTTTTCGCTGCAGCTGAACATCCGGACAACTCCCGCCGCCATTATGGTGAAGCTCGCTAAGGTGAGGCGGCGAGGCCTAGCCTGAGAGGAGGATGGCGGCCTTAAAACACGCCAGGCTATTGAGGGGGCGGGAAAGGGGGGGGCAGGTTGACGAGGGCGGGCCACTCCGTCGGCCTCCCGCGCGCGGCGGTTTCTAGGCCTCCCGCGCGCAATCCGTGAAGAAAAAAAAAGCAAGCGGTGACGAGGGATAATTAGAAACGGTTTAAGCCCGCCCCCCCTCTCTTTCCCCCCCCCCCTTTCCTTTTCTCGGCGGGTGGAACGTTCGGCGGTTTCTAGGCACCCCCCCCCGCCTCGCGCATCGGGGACCGGCATTGAGAGGGAGGGAGGGAGAGAGCGCGCGCGCCTGCCTGCCTGCCTGCCGAGAACGGTTTCTAGGCGCCCAGCCTGCCTCGCGCCGCCCGACGTCGCTCCTTCGTTTCTGCGCGCGCGCAGAACCCACCACCACAAAAAAGAAAAAAAAAAGCACCACCTCGCGTTTCCCGGGCGCGCGCGCACCCCCCACCACTCGACCACGTGACACCGACTCCTTCCGAGAGCACGTGAAAGGGGAGAGAAAAAAAAAAGCCGCGCTTCCTCGTGGATGGAGCGTGCACGTGGTGGCCGGCTATGGATTTAAAGTAGCCCCGGGCGGGGAATCGGATGGCTGCCCACGAGGCCGAGGAGACGGAGATTCCCCCGGGCCCAGCCTGCCCTTCCTGGGTGTCATAAGCGCCTGGGGGCCTAGGCTTACCCTAACCTTAAGATAACTCAAAGGAGGGGGGTGGTATCGATGCCCTCGAGGGAGCCTGGATGGTGGGGCTCGCCTCGAATCCTGCCATCGAAGTATTTTCCACCTCCCCCCCGTAGCCCTGATCCCGAAAAAAATGGTGTGGGCTCCCCTGCTTTGGGCGGGGGTTGGACTAGATGACCTCCAGGGTTCCCTTCCCACGCTGCTCATCCTTTGAAACCCTCTCTGAGCTTTCGCCACGTGCTCTGCCACATGTCAGGGAGGTGGAATAACAAGAGCTGGAAAAGGCCTTGGAGGCCTTCTAGTCCAACCTCCCCCTGTTCAAGCAGGTGATCCCATATACCATTTTCCGATAAATGATTGTCCAGGTTTTCCTTAAAAACCTCCAGGGATGGAGCCACCATTTTCTGATAAAATGATTCAGTCTCTCCTTAAAAACCTCCAGGGATGGAGCCACCCACGATTTTTGAACTGGTTGCACTGATTTAATTGTTCTGTCAGGAAATTTCTCCTTATTTCTAAGCAGCTTCTTGTCCTCCCCTCAGGTGCTTTGGAGAATAGCTTGACTCCCTCTTCTTTGTGGCAACCCCTGAGATATTGAAAGACTGCTATCATGTAACCCAGGTCCTTCTCTTCATTAGAGTAGCCAGACCCGATTCCTGCAACCATTGGCCTTCAGTCCCCTAATTATCTTCGTTGCTTTTCTAGGTCTCGCAGTCCAACTCCCTGCTCAGGCATGGAAATCCTGTACCGTTTCAGACAAAATGTTGTCCAATCTCTTAAAAACCTCCAGTGTTGGAGCCACCCACAAGACTATTCCCCAAGGGGGTTATTCCTTATCACATAAATATGGAAGATTACTCCTCTATCTTTAGCAGAGTTCAACTCATTTGATCAAGATTTTTTTTTTTTTGACATTCATGCTTTTCAAAATTGGCATCCCTGTACAGCACCCTGATACCATCCAAATCAGGGACTCTTGGGACAGCAAAAACAGACAGAGAAGCTGATTTATTTAGATAGACATGAACTGTACTAAGAAGGCAGGACATCAGGTGGAGGATCCTACAAAAATCCCATTTCTAGTATGAAATTAGTATTGAGCATTTTGGGATTTAAACTCTGAAAAGAAATATCTCATGGAGTTTCATTTTGGAACAATTTTGAGATTAAACTTTCACACATCTGCAGTACATCATTTTTGTTTGCAACTAAAATTCACAATCTGCTCTGTTTCCCCCAAAGTAAGAATCCCCTGATAATGAGCCCAGTCGGGCTTTTGAGCACATGGCAATAAGGCCAAGCACTTATTTCAGGGTTCAGAAAAATACAAGTCAGGGTCTTATTTTCGGGAAAACACGGTAGTGATTTCTAATCTTTCTGTTTTAGCGGGCCGATACAAGTTCTGCAAAATAGACACCTAGCCATTTGTCACTAATACCACTTCATTTGATTGAAAAAGAAAATTTCAGTGCTTTAGATTTTAAGGATGAGACGGCCCAGCAAATTCAAATCATGAAATATCCTTCAAGATAGTATGACAAATAAAACTACTTAATCGTTGCACAGTGAAATGTTGATGGAAGATTCCATTTATCAAAAAAACCCATTTGCAATTCCAAATGCTTCCAAATAATTATATGATAGTGCAATACATATACAGGTAGTCTTATCCTGGGACAACACATATTTGCCTTCATTCATGAAAATCGGTGATACTGGCTGGAAGTTACAAATCATGGTTGCATGTTACACTTAACAGCCATGGGTGATTCACTTAATGACTGCTGCTGGAATTGACAGAGTAAGTGGTCCCAGTCACGTTTCGCTTAACATTGCTTAGTGTTAGAGTTTGCAGCTCCAATTACTCAGTAAGAACAGTAACATCTGGCTAGCTGTAGATATTTTAGATCATGGGTATCCAACCTTTTGGCTTGCTTGGGCCGCATTGAGTCAAGAATCGTCTTGTGCTACCTATAAAATACATACTTGGTTTATATAAATCATGAAAATGTTAAACATTTACAATTTTGTATGGTTGCAGCTGTCCAGTGTTTCACGTGGGCTGGATCCTTCTATTTTAGATGCTGAGAGAAACTAAGACCCCACATATTTTTTGTTTCACAGAATGTTAAAAATCAGCCTAAACAAAAGAAAATGACTACCCTTCCCCCAAAGGAAATTGATGACAGTGAAGAAGAAGATTCATCAGAAGAAGAAGAGAGCAGTGAGGAAGAGGTGAGAGCCATTGTGGTGAAGGTGCTATACTAGGATCTGAGTTCTGATCCAGCCTCAGCTGTGGAAAGTCAATAGGGAGACTTGCTATGCCTCTCAGTTCAATCTTCTGCACAAGAGGGATTGTTAGGAGAATAATAAGATAGAGTGCCATGAACACAACTTTGAGCTTCCAAATGATCTTTGCCTTAAATCATTTCACGTTATATTAGAAACACAACTGGAATTGAAGGCTACTCCTGTTTCACTGTGCCTCCCCCCCCCCCAAATGTGGCTTGAACATGTTGAATGTAATAGAAGCACATAGGTAGGTTTCAGCGACCATAAGTAGGATTGGAAGTCTAGGCATCCAAATAGCCTAAAATGGTGGTCCTTAGGCCAGCCCATTCGTTTGCTGGAAATCTACAAACCAGCAAAAAAAACCCGCAAACCCCAATGTAAAGCATCATGTGACCACGTGCTGCCACAATGGATAATGAAAACTACCTGCCCAGTTTTGTCACGTTATGGTGGAGGGCGGGGTTTGTCAGTATTTATTTATTTATTTTATTTTAATTCAATTTATATATCACCCTTTTCCCCAGGTGGACAGCCAAACTTAAAACATATATAGTACAAAATAAGAAAAAACTAAAACTAAAATAAATTAAATCATCGGCATTACCAATTTAAAATCCCAAATCTGCAGAATCGAAAAATTCCCAATTTAAAACCCAAAAATCAATAAAATTTAAACTCCCCATTAAAAACCATTTAAGCGAGGCCGGCTTGTTGGAATAAATAAGTCTTCAGGGCCTTTCGGAAAGCATGGAGGTCCAGGATCAGTCGTATTCCAGGAGGTAGCTTATTCCACAGGTCGGGTGCCCCCACAACCCTTTATGGTGATAGGGAGCTGCTGTGACCATTGTAACGTCACATGGGGTGTTATCAGTCAAGGACTACCTGTAAATGAAAATATTCAGTTTATATATTGGCAATACTGATCCCCAAATGGAATGATGGCTGCACAGTAGCTTTTTCCTGCTGGGCTATACTTTTTAATTTAAAAATAATGTTTCCTTAGTGGATTTTAATCCCTATTTCCCTTATTTGGGGGGGCTGCTACCTACCGTAATGCGTTTTCCCTGCAGATGCTTGCTCCTAAGAAGGTTGCCACCCCAGCCAAAGCAGCTACCCCCAACAAAAAGGCCGCCACTCCTGCGAAGAAGACCGTAGCTACTCCGGCCAAGAAAGCCGCTGCTCCTCCTGCAAAGAAGACACCTGTCCCTGCCAAAGGAGCAAAGAATGGAAAGAATGCCAAGAAGGAAGAAAGTGAGGAGGAGGAGGATGATGAAGACGAAGAGGAGGAGGACGACGATGAGGAAGATGATAGTGAGGAAGGTAAATTGGACGGGTCAAACAGAAGGGTCTTGTAAATGTTTGTATTCTGCTGTATCCAGAGTCCCCTGAAGTTGAGTGGTATATAGATTTTTTTTATTATTATTAGATTTATATGCCGCCCTTCTCCGGAGACTCCGGGCGGCTTACAATGCGTTAAGCAACAGCCTTCATACTTTTGTATATTTATACAAAGTCAGCTTCTTGCCCCCACAAACTGGGTCCTCAATTTACCTCCCTTAGAAAGGATGGAAGGCTGAGTCAACCTTGAGCCTGGTGAGATTCGAACTTACAGTAATTGCAGGCAGTTGAATGTTAATAACAGGCTTTAGTCTGCTGAGCTATCCGGGCTCAGATTTATACATATGTACATACAAATAAGTAAATGATAATACAGATAGTCCTCTACTTACAACCACAAGTCCAGAATTTCTGTTGCTAAGTGAAACATTAGTTAAGTGAGTTCTGCCCCATTTTTTTGAACTTTCTTGTCAAGGTTGATAAGTGAATCTGGCTTTCCCATTGGCTTTACTTGTCAGAGGGTCACGCAAAAGGGGATCACGTAACCCCAGGGATACGGCAACTGTCGTAAATATGAAGCAGTTGAACGTGAATCACATGACCATGGGAATACTGCGACGGTCATAGGTATGAACAAAGCCCCTTTTTTCCAGTGCGGTTGTAACTTTGACCAGTCACTAAACGAACTGTTGTAAGTGGAGGACTACCTGTATCACTATTCCTTACATTTGGCACTCCCAAGCTACATCTGGAAAGGATCTTCCCCGTCGTACAAGTAATCTCATTAGAAAGCCCGTTATTTTTTTTTTCTTTTCATTGTTTTTTTCCAAAAGGAGAGTCAATTTATTAAATGTAAGCTTATCAGTTGATTAAGAATTAATCTAAATAAACTTCTACAGATGAATCTGAGGAGGAACCTGCTGTGCCAGTGAAGAAACGGGGCGCCCAGGCACCTCAGAAGAAGCCTACTATAGCTCCTGCCAATCTGAAGCAACTGGCCGAGGAGGAAGATGAAGAGGAGGATAGCGAAGAGGAAGGTACGTCTCCTTGAGGCTAAAAGTCACACAGAAGTGCTAGCTAGCTCCTTGCAACAAACTCGAGTACAACTGAATTGGGTTTAACGAGGAGGAGAGCAGTTAAACTTAAGAAATCGGCAGAGAGAAAGAGGGTGGGGTTATTGTGAGAAGGGATGGTAGGAAAACATCAGCACAAATGATGAGTTTTGGGACTTAATACTGATCTGGTGATGTCTCGCGTAAGATCTGATGTGTTGATCCTGCTCCTAAGTCAAATTACAGAAGAGTAGTAGCTGTCAAACAGCGTTTTTTAAATTGTCTTGAGTTGAGGGAGATTTTAGAATGGCAGCAGATGTGACCCTACTGTCCTCAGTTCATTTAGTGACCGCTCGAAGTTACAATGGCACAGGAAAAAGTGACTTACGACTATATTTCACACATACGACCGTTGCAGCATCCCCATGGTCACCTTGGCAATGAACTCCTATTTATGACAGTCGTGGTGTCCAGGGTCAAGCAATCCCCTTTTGTGACCAGACAACCCATGCTGAATCCAGATTCACTTAACAACCACGTTGCTACCTTAACCACTGCCATTTTTGCTTAACAGCTGTGGCAACAAAGGTCGTACCATGGGGCAAAACTTAGCCACAGAAGTTGTGGTTGAAAGCTTCTTCAGCTCTGACTGGATGGTGGGAATGGAAGGATTTGTACTCCTTTATACTTATAAATCCTTCCATTCTCCACCATCCAGTCAGAGCTGAAGAAGCTTCTTGGATAAGAAGTAAAACACCTTCAATGAAAAACCAGAAAGTCCAGTTGCCTCTTAAGAAAAACGCCTTTGGGACTTATCACTTTACATTGATTGGAACCGGTAGAGCATTTTTTTTTTTAA